>OY829507.1:14277540-14752540 GCA_963691665.1 Clepsis dumicolana | reverse complement strand
ATTTAACAAACTAACCAACTAACCACCTAACCAAATAACCAACCAACCAATCAAACAACCACCCAGCAAACCAACCAACCAACCAACCAACCAACCAACAAACTAACCAACTAACCAACCAACAAATCAACCAACCAACTAACAAACTAATCAACTAACAAACTATCAAACTACCAAACTACCAAACTAACCAAATAACCAACTATCAAACTACCAAACTAACCAATTAACCAAGTATCAAACTACCAAACTAACCGACTAACCAAGTATCAAACTATCAAACTATCAAACTACCAAACTAACCAACTAACCAACTATCAAACTACCAAACTAATCAACTAACCAACTATCAAACTACCAAACTAACCAACTAACCAAGTATCAAACTATCAAACTACCAAACTAACCAACTATCAAACTATCAAACTACCAAACTAACCAACTAACCAAGTATCAAACTATCAAACTACCAAACTAACCAACTAACCAACTATCAAACTACCAAACTAACCAACTAATCAAGTATTAAACTATGAAACTAACCAACTATCAAACTACCAAACTAACCAACTATCAAACTAACCAACTAACCAACCAACAAACTAACAAACTAACAAACTAACCAACTAAACAATTAACCAACCAACAAACCAACTAACCAAATAACTAACCAACCAATCAACCAACCAACCAACCAACCAATCAACCAACCAACCAACCAACTAACCAACCAACAAACAAACCAACCAACCAACCAACCAACCAACCAACAAACTAACCAACTAACCAACCAACCAACTAACAAACTAACCAAGTATCAAACTATCAAACTACCAAACTAACCAAGTATCAAACTATCAAACTAACCAAGTATCAAACTACCAAACTAACCAAGTATCAAACTATCAAACTACCAAACTAACCAACTAACCAACTATCAAACTAATCAACTAACCAACTATCAAACTACCAAACTAACCAACTAACCAAGTATCAAACTACCAAACTAATCAACTAACCAACTATCAAACTACCAAACTAACCAACTAACCAACTATCAAACTACCAAACTAACCAACTAACCAAGTATCAAACTATCAAACTACCAAACTAACCAACTATTAAACTATGAAACTAACCAACTATCAAAATATCAAACTACCAAACTAACCAACTAACCAAGTATCAAACTATCAAACTACCAAACTAACCAACTAACCAACTATCAAACTATCAAACTAACCAACTATCAAACTAACTAACTAACCAACTAACCAACCAACAATTTAACAAACCAACCAACTAACCAACCAACAAACCACCTAACCAAATAACCAACCAACCAATCAAACAACCACCCAGCAAACCAATCAACCAACCAACCAACCAACCAACCAACCAACCAACCAACAAACTAACCAACTAACCAACCAACAAATCAATCAACCAACTAACAAACTAACTAACTAACAAACTATCAAACTACCAAACTACCAAACTAACCAAATAACCAACTATCAAACTACCAAACTAACCAATTTACCAAGTATCAAACTACCAAACTAACCGACTAACCAAGTATCAAACTATCAAACTACCAAACTAACCAACTAACCAACTATCAAACTACCAAACTAATCAACTAACCAACTATCAAACTACCAAACTAACCAACTAACCAAGTATCAAACAATCAAACTACCAAACTAACCAACTATCAAACTATCAAACTACCAAACTGACCAACTAACCAAGTGTCAAACTATCAAACTACCAAACTAACCAACTAACCAACTATCAAACTACCAAACTAACCAACTAACCAAGTATTAAACTATGAAACTAACCAACTATCAAACTACCAATCTAACCAACTATCAAACTACCAAACTAACCAGCTAACCAACTATCAAACTACCAAACTAACCAACTAACCAAGTATCAAACTACCAAACTAACCAACTAACCAAGTATCAAACTATCAAACTACCAAACTAACCAACTAACCAAGTATCAAACTACCAAACTAACCAACTAACCAAGTATCAAACTATCAAACTACCAAACTAACCAACTAACCAACTATCAAACTACCAAACTAAGCAACTAACCAAGTATCAAACTACCAAACTAACCAACTAACCAAGTATTAAACTATCAAACTACCAGACTACCAAATTAACCAATTAACCAACCAACAAACTAACCAACTAACCAACCAACCAACCAACAAACCAACTAACCAAATAACCAACCAATCAATCAACCAACCAAATTAACCAACCAACCAACCAACCAACAAACTAACCAACTAACAAACTAACCAACTAACAAACTAACCAACTAACAAACTATCAAACTACCAAACTAACCAACTAACCAACTATCAAACTACCAAACTTACCAACTAACCAAGTATCAAACTATCATACTAACCAACTATCAACTTATCACACTACCAAACTAACCAACAATCAATTTTGTATGGCGGCCATCTTGTTTTCGCCATTTTGAAAAAACTTTGACTGGCTCACCTATTGGTTGGCTGTTCTGAGCGACTTTAGTTCCGGGCAAACTCGGTACGTCAAGTCGTTACAGAGAGCTACCCCATGTGTTGGGTCAGTTTCCAAGTTCAGGTCGATTTCATATTTTTTTGTTGGTCGTGGCGGCATTTCTGATGTGATGGTGTATAGAGTCGAACCCAACCTCTAAGGTCAGACATTACATTGTATGGCGGCCATCTTGGAAAATTGAGAAATCGAAAAAATAATTATGGCGTTGCATATTGTGGCCTTCAAGAGCCCTGAATGCAAAATTTCAATCGAATCAAACAAAAAAAAATTTCGCCGCCATTTTGAATCCGCCATCTTGGAAAAAAAAATTGCTTCATTAGATTACCCTTCCAATTTTGAACAACATTAGTTCAAGCACCTTGTGTCTATCTAGACTGGCCTCTGAGATATTCGCTTTTCAATTTTGTATGGCGGCCATCTTGTTTTCGCCATTTTGAAAAACTTTGACCGGCTTACCCATTGGCTAGCTGTTCTGAGCGACTTTAGTTCCGGGCAAACTCGGTAGGTCAAGTCGTCGCGGAGAACTACTCATGTGTCTGGTCAATTTCCACATTCAGGTCAATTTCATACTTTTTTAGTGGTCGAGGCGGCATTTCTGATGCGATGTTGTAGAGAGTTGTACCCCACCCTTCATGGGTTCTTCAAAACAGCATGTAAGTGAGCCAGATTTTCCATCGTATGGCGGCCATCTTGGAAAATTGAAAAGTCGAAAAACCAATTACGGCGTTTGATTCAGTGGCCCTCAAGAGCCCTGGATGCAAAATTTCAATCGAATCAGAGCAAAAAAGAAAATGGCCGCCATTTTGAATCCGCCATCTTGGAAAAAAAAATATCCCGATAGATTACCCCTCCCACCCTGAATGACATTTGGTCGAGCACCTGTCATCAATCTCGATTGGTTTGCGAGATAATCGCGTTTCAATTTTGTACGGCGGCCATCTTGTTTTCGCCATTTTGAAAACATTTTGACCGGCTCACCCATTGGCTGGCTGTTCTGAGCGACTTTAGTTTCGGGCAAACTCGGTAGGTCGAGCCGTTGCAGAGAACCGCTACCAGAGTCAGGTTACTTTCCACGTTCAGGTCGATTTCGTATTTTTCCTGGGGTCGGGGCGGCATTTTGGATACGATAATGTATACAGTTGGATCCTACCCCTCTTGGGTTCTTCAAAACAGCATGTCAGTGAGTCAGTCAGTCAGTGAGTGGGTATCGAGCTATATATATAGTAATAGTGATTTGAGATGTCAGAAAGCGATAAATCGTCGCTTGTTTTCTTAAAATAGGTTCGCTTTGCCAGCCAGAAAAGCCGCCGTTTCGTAACTCTTTTACAACTTTTATGACCGGCTATCAAATGAGAGTTAGAAAAAAGCTTGACTTTCCTACGACGGCTACTATTATATTTGAAGTGAGAATAAGTGTGATGTACTAGTTAATGAGAATTACGGTGTTTTATAAATAAAACTCTATAAAAAGTAACCAGCTGTCGAAGTCGTTTAAAACGCCATTAGCTTCAATGGTGGTCGCGCACCTGCTCAATTTTTTTGTACGGTATAAAATTTTGTGAAAGAGTTTCGACATAAATATATCAACACTTCGGCTATTTTAATGCAGTTAATTTGAGCAATAATTTGAATATCACGATGGGCATTAAGTTCCACAGAAGAAGGCGTGCAAAATGATTTAATTGCGCCATTACAGAGCCGGTGGTTGTCAAAAATTCTTTATAGCTCGTAAGGATTGCGGTCGTTAAGTTGGAAAATTAAGTTATAAAAAAGCAATTAAAAATGTTCAATTAGGTTAGTTATTGAAGCATACGATAATGTTTTGTTAGGCTGCAGTATAATAGACAAGACGTTTATGATATACTTCTACACGATGATTTTTAATCGGTGATCTGATCAGGAGTAGAAAAATATTAATATCTAGCTAAAGTTAAACTTAATAGGCGAGGTCTCATTCAATTACCATACTGTTTAATTAATTAAAAGTTAAAACATAATTAAATCTAATAACCACTAGGTCATCCTACATAAACTATTGAAGGACGATACCAAAGTCAAATGCCATCATTTTGGCGGGGAAATTTGACAGACGTTGAGTCAATAACAAACTTTTTTATCTACTCGTAATCTTATGAATTACGAGTTGTTATCGTATGATGAATAAAGATGTACCCGTAGGTGCCTTTCTGCTAATCATAAATCTAGTCTTCTGAAACAAAGGTACTGTTGCCCAATTAGGTTTTGATTAAAAACGGCAGCCATGAGTCAAGCAAGCATGAAAAAGCCAAATCATATTCGGAGGATGTAAGATCCAACACTTCATGAATACACACGATCGTATTGCAAATAGCCGCGGACCCCATGTGCCAGTGCCAGGGACGACGGCAATGGACCGTTTCCGCGACTCGGCGACACGTCAGCCTCATAATCATTACATTACCACTACGATTCATCAGACGAAGGGGCTAGCGCGACAGAGTGCGTAAGTTAACGTTTACTTGTAACATATCTGACTTGAATGTCTTTGGTACCAACGTATAGTTTCATGACAATAAAATGCGGATATTAATTTCGATTACTCAATGGATTATCCGTTTTATCGCTAATCTGACTAAGGATTTCAGTAAGTATTTCCACAATCCTAAACAAGTAAGTATTCGGCCCTGAACCCAAATGCCGAGTCCTCTCATCCGAAGGATTTACCCGATTGTTCCCATATTCCACTTGACCGTTCCTTAAGCTTACCCAAAAGGCACCATTAATCAAATCCAGTAAAAGGTGTCCGTTTTTCAGAGTACGGCGAAGGTTGATATTGAATAAAAAGGCCATACGTTGTCTCCGCGAGATCCGAGGGGCCGTCGGCGTTGGTCGTGTTGAAGTTTTTTACTGTGCCTCCGTCAAGTCAAACAAAGAGGCGGAACAAAGCGGAGAGAGCGGCCTTTGTGTGGATACGTCGAGAGCGGCGGCACTTAACTCTGACATCGGTGACGGCAACAACGGATCTGTCCACCAGGCGCCAGACGCCAGTGCCTCTGCAAGCTGCGGGACCACATATCATCCACGAGTTGGACATCTCACTGTGGGCTTTGTTATGTCATAAACAAGACATACGTCTAGATCAACTATAACAGTCCATTATGTCTTGAGGCACTAAGTGCTCTTAATCCCTAGAGTTTATCTGCGACGTTTAAGAATGTCCCTTACTTAATAGACTAAGCGTAAGCTCCACGTACAACGTATCACTTTATTTTAATGGCGAAGTAATTAATGAGTTTAGAGGATTACTATATCTAATCTAAATCAAATTCAAAATTTTATTCAGTAAACAGGCGGGTAAATTCTCTTTTACTAGTATTTTTTTGATTTTGAAAGACCAAGAATGCGCCACAAGAAACTGGGCACCGATTTTTTTTTAATAAGTCGCATTTGTGCAAACTGTGCTTTAGCGGTACCATTTAATTGACCAGGAGATGTATAGGGTCTCTAGGTCAAATACAAATATTTCAGAAATACAAAGGAATAGGTAGTGGTATAGGGTCCGAGAATTAATACATTGTAAAAATATCTGTTATTCCAATTAGGTATACGTACTACTAAAACATTACTCTTTTCCCGATTACGTTGCTGTCAACAGAAATGGAAATGGCATTGGACGAAACTATATTAAAATTAATTATTAGTCATAACCATAATGCAAACCGCAGATACCGAACAACACGCAAAATAAGCACATAATAATGGATGATGCATTTCAAAAAGCAGTGCATTAATAGCTTAAAATATGGGACGGCGGTCGGTAGTGCAACAGCGACGGAGGAACGACCCGCGCTCGTTAATGGCGTTGTTTTATTGGTTTGGCCTAATTGCCTCCCGCCCCGGGTTAAATAACCCCGCACCGACCTGAATAGGTGTTCCACGTTAATTCATGCAGAACCGAACGATAGCGGTAACTTATGAATAAGAAACCATATTTCAAGTCCAACCTTTCAGTGGCTCAACAACAAAAGTTTGAAAAGGTTTCGGGAAAATCCCACACCACAATGGTCAGCGATCGTAGTTTCATTGCATCGAAGGCGCGCGGTGAATGTAATCAACTAAGAACCGATAAACGGAAGGAAGATGGAGCCCGTTTTCAATTTTCCAAACCGACAGTCAGCTGCGTTCGGGTAATACGGAATTTATCATTCTCCTCGGAACGGACACTCGTCGCCTTTCAATCACCTGCTCCGCTCTCCGGCTGTCCACAAGGAAAAGGAATTGCGAAAATGGGAGTTGGCGAGAAAATGTACACAGTTACAGAACGACATCTGTCGCCGGACTGAACATGGGATAAGAGGCTACTTAGACTGGACTTTGTCAAGTACTGAATCACAACTTGAACCTTTTTGCGCTCAAGGTAACGACGCAGGCGTGCTCTTATGTGTTTGTTATTTGTTATTGATTGAAGCAAAATTTATTTAGACAAATTTAGGTGCCTAATGTGATATACTTGTGCCAAAATGATTTGCTTTTGTGTGAAGGCAACACGTTTCATTTTATTTGCGTCATGATGCTTTTAGGTAAGTAAATAACGCTCGAAGACATAATTGTTTTAATTTTCGAGTTATTTTAATGATTCTGTTGGAATCAGTAAGTACACCTACACCTACCTAAGGAAGTCGAACTTAATGTCTCATGACACAAATTCTTTCTGCTAACAAGTACCTACGAATACCAGACAGAGCGGAAATTAGAACTATGTAGAGAAGAGCGATTGAGCAAGGCTGCATAAGAAGCTTATTAAACTTCAGTAGCAGTAAAAACTAGTACCGGCAACAGGTGGGATCACTTCGCCGCCTTGCGCCATAACACGCGCGGGCGCCGATCCGGTTTCGTCCCGTGGATCAAACGCATCAAAGATCGCTATACAAAGTATAAAAGCGCTCGTTGCAAAACGTCAGTGACGCATATATACGCGCCTTCTGCGGCCAATTTACTGAATTTATAGCAGCTGCAAGGTCGGCAAAGGATAACGAACTCGACCCACGTGCGGTGCGTATGTTACGAAACAAGTGTTCGCTTTGCATATTTGAAGCACCGCACTTTCTTCAGGAAGTGTACATGGGTACAGTTTCCGATATACAATAGCATCGTCTTTTCATTCCTTAGCCTCTAACGTGACCCTCTTACCAAGACACAAATTATGCTAAAGTTAAATTGACAAGACAAACGCCAAGAATTTGCATTCCGCAGCACGACTGTAAATGGATTCAGTTCGGTCATCATTTTCAATTTCTTCAGACAGAACAAAAGATTATGGTTTATCTTTGTTATAAGTCTAACTGGATTACTCGAGAAATCGATTGTGTAAAAAAATACCACTTCTGTTTTATACTCCAGCAGTTCTACTTTGAAATAGGTACATAAGTAGTATAGGTAAAGTTAAGCGCAAAAATATGGGCGCATCCAACTTACTCAAAAAAAAGACCCATGGCTCTTAAGTCGGTGAAATAAGGTGACGCATGACCGTACCTTCATGGTTGACCTAACTACAGCTCTTGAATCATAAGGAAAAAAAATATTTTCCTCTGCTCACAAAGACACGTACTTAATATAATGGCAGATTAATTGTATTGATCGAAGTGTGTGCGAGTACATTTCTACAGATTGGATGGCGAGCAAAAACCAGGTGAGAATTGACGCCGTCATCGTCGCTAACGGACCCGACCTTATCAAACGAAGTTGAAAATATAAGAGCAGCGAAATTCGGTCAACAAGCCTTTCGTTTACAACTTTTACTGAACTCTGAGGCATTCATATGAACAAATGCAGACGTGGATGTATTTTGACTTAAAATATACATCCTTCTTCCATCGCTAAATTCAAAATTTCAAATAACATTATTTATTTCGAGGGGCAATAAGGATAAAAAATCTAAACTTACGCAGTACGTATTATTTTTTAAATTGGTTGTAACTACATACTTCATTTGCACTAGATCCTAGATTACATGCGTAGTCTTGATAGCAAAATTACAATACAATCGAACGTAATTCAGTTTCTTTTCTTGTCTTCGAGTGTTTATCTATGTTTTCTAATCTTGCCGCAATCTCGAGTGTCAATGGGGAGCGACGATTGCGATACTATTTATTTATGTCCCGTATTGTACTTACGTGTTTTTAAACTTCGACAAATAAGACTCAGATTTTAAGAGATACATTATAGACGAGAACAATAAAACCTTGAAGTTAACAGTCTTTGTCTAAACTTGTAAAGTTTTCATTGTTTATTAGACATGGGCAACTTAACCGATATGGTGGCCTAAATCTCCTAAGAAAACTAAAGTACCTATCTACCTTCTATCATTTCCTCTGAAGTTCTTAAAAATTTCATTCTCGAATTATTCGTCTCTACATCTCCTCTACGTTTATTTAAGGGTCATATTAATTAATTACTGTGTGTATAGAAATTATCGAAATCAAAATTACTGTGAATGATCTGTCTTAACTTATCTTGCTAATTCCTGAGCTACATTTTGCATATGGCCGTTATTCTAAGACTTATAAAATTACGCTGGATAATAAACTGTAATAAGCTTAAATTACTATCAATCAATCAATTAATAATATTCTACTCATATCCAGTTAGCGTATATGGCACATGATGACTGCCTCAGGTTGGATCCCGTCGAACCTATTTATCGAGTTAACGCTAATGAGTGATAATGGCAGCAACCACTACTACTACAGATAATGATAATACTTGCCTGTTACAGAATAACTATCGGTACAGGTCAATTGTAGAGTCATTTAGAAGGTCTGAAAAAATTAGAAGTAGAGGATATAAAACCAAAGCATCGCTTGGAGCACCTTTAGTGTGACGACCTCTTCGCATTTATGAAGTTAATGAAAAATCAGAGTTTGATAAAACAATTAAGTCCAGAATGATTTTATTATGCAAATCAGTATTAACAAAACTTCAGTAAACCACATTACTGTTGGTTGAATTTCATATAATTATGATAAAATATTCAATTAAATATCCACGGGTCACGGGAAGCCCACAGAGCGGTTAAGTTATTAAGGAAGCCTTGACGCTGCGCCCTATAATGAGATTAAGCGGCACGTTGTCAACGAGGATCTCGCACGACCTCTGCCGTGACTTACCGATGCATGTGCCTTACAGTAATACAATTGAGTGAGTAAAGAGCAATGTGGTGAGGATAGAATAATTGAAGGCTTCTTATTCAAACTTGATTCCAATTCGAGCTGGAAATTATTATATAAGTTGTAACACTTATTGCCAAAACATGAACACGAGCGTGACTTCGACAAATTAAACAAATTATCCGAAAATAGCGTCTCATGTTAATTTGTTTCTCTTGTCAGTTCAACTTAGCAGCTTATTGTTTAGCGCCGACGCGAGTTGGTTCTCGAGCGACAAGACGTCCAACTTTAGAGGCCATGTACCCCGACACGAATTATCCACGGCATCCGACGAACCCAATGTAATCTTGTTTATCAGTGCGGACGTCGTCACATGTGCCGTCTGCGACTAACATCTAACACTGTTGGTTTACGATGGGTTTACTGCGCAGTAATGTTAGCACTTACATTAGACTGACTGCAGCTGTTAATTGCCAGTAATTACTCTTAGGATTTTTTTAACTTCAACATAATTACAATCGTGCTGTAACTATTGAATTCCAGTTCGCCATTATAGAGCGTTTCATTATCATTATAGCTGTCATCTATGGCATGATGGAGAGTAGCTAATAATTTCAAGCTTGGATATAAGGCAAATAGTCTTCTGGTTTCTTGCTACACCCATTTGTACACTTCACCTCGATGCTAAAGCACAAATAACCCAATGTACTATTATAACAGTGATAATACTTTATATGATGGGCAAACAAGCCGAAGAGGGCTTCAGGTCGTTAGCATTCATCGGTCAAGCTCCGGGTCGAACGGGGTTATGCGAGGATTAGAGCAAATGCACTCCGGATTACGGTGCAGATAATATATTCGAACGACATAAACGGTAGGCACTTGAATTATCACAAGTTGATAAGTAATTGTTGTGTGACCAAAAAAGTGATACCTAGTATATGGGCGCAAAGCATCTTTGATAGCTGTTAAAATTCTTAGAATCTTCGTTATTCGTTATTGATTGGCTCCTATCTTATCTTTAGCTACTGAACAATTGCATTTGTGCATGTACATACCACCGGAGGCATACAGAATGCTCTTTAAATGCTTGAATCATGACGGCCAAAGTAACATGTAACGCCTGACGAGCAACAATGAAAAATCATTTATTTCCATCCTTCGAAATTAAATAAGATATTAGTCAGTGAAAACCACTTTTCACGAGGAGAGTGCGAATTGAATCAAAATGTAATTTGATAAAAAGCGGTGAGCGACTCGAGTCGACGTCAATTTGGCGAAAACCTTGAGTTGAAGCGATCGTTGTGATAATGGATTTAATATAAAGATAAGGCAGGTGATTCGAGGGGTGCATCTGTTTAGAAATTTCCTACTTCGAAATATCAATCAACCTGTTAAGACTCATTTGCATAGTTTAGAAGCAAAGGGAAATAAACCTCTCGCTGTTGCTGATTCCCAAATCAAGAAACGGAATAATTTAAGAACTTGGAGTGAGAAACAAACTCATCTCAGGATTAATTATAGAGCTTTATTACATTTCGCAAGTTATAAACTCCACTTAAATTCTAACTCGCGAAGCCGGCGAGCACTCGAATTGACCGTTCCCGAGCGAAGTAAATAGTTAAACAAAGACTTGGATAAGGCACACAAGGAAAACAAAAAATATTTAACATTCAAACTTATCGTAAAAGGGAAGCAGGAAAATAATTTATTGTAGGTAAAGCGCGATTTTACGAATCGGATGTGTTGCGAGGCGGGTGCACGCGGAAATAAGGGCCAATTAAAAGTCCGACTACGTTCGCATGATACTGCACAGCTGGATAAAATAATTATCATTTAACAAACAACTATGTTCATAGATGTATATTTGAAATAATATACTGATGAATGACCTCGTTTGTCGACGACATTGAAAAGATAACATCGAGATATTTTGTTCAAACAGCATTATCTTGAATCTTTCATAAACATAACTTCAAAAAATATCATCATTCGGTTTACCAAAGAATGTGAAAAAATTGTGTATACATAAAACATTTTCATTTTACCAGAAATAAACAATGAGCAAACAAAAAAACTTCTTGTTAATATACCGAAACAAAGTCTTAAACATTGACGATTACAAATAAGCAAAGTCGTGACTTAATAAAGGAGTTTGGACAGTTTGTCGCAGGCAGACACCCAATAAGCGGAACGCGAACTTTAGGAACTTGACCTTCCAAGTTCAGAAGCGGGCCCCGCCCGCCCCGCCCCGGCCGCATCCCAACCCGCATTGCAGGCAAGCCGAAGAGCGCTTCAAATAAAGCACCAGATTACCAAACCCGTGTCAACCAAACTCCTTTAAAAATCCCTTGATCTTATACAAAGATTGCATATTCATTCCGGCCGAGTAAACTAAGGAAGAGCAGCCGGAGAGGATAAAATAACTCTTATAGGTTCAAGGCGAAAAGTAATTTGTTTTATCTTTGATATTAGAGGAAGACAATCCCTGTTACGGCGGGGATAAAGAGCGTCGGCTGTAATGGGTTTAGATACGGACATCAGTAAGGCTGATAGAACCTTGACACCAGGCGGTGTTCATTCAGCCGGAGGCCAAGGTAGCCTTAATGCGTTTACCGCTTATGGCCTTGTGCACTTTATGGTCATCGCAGGGCCCCGAAGGACAGTTTCACCATTATTTTACGTAAAGCACATTGTAATATAAAACACGAAATTCTTTTACTTAAGAACTCCTTTATATTGCTGGCACCTGGGTCCTAAAGGCGAGAGATTGCGTTTTCAGCGGAAAAGGGTGTAGAGTTGAAAATGGAAAGATTTGCAGCGCAAGTAGATACAAGTAGAAAAGGTAAAATAACAAATTGCGCCAATATTAGAAAACTGGAAGGCAATTTATTGAGGAAATAAATCCCGAACAATTAACGGAAATGGACCGTATAATTAATGCGTTTGTTTACGCTAAAGTTGAGCGTGTTTTGTAGTTTATATGGGGCGTAGTGAGCGCTCAAATACGTGACCATGAATTGCACAAATAGAGGCTACAAAGCTAATCTAATTATGCGTCCATTGACTGGTTGTTTCGCTTCAATAAAAAACATGATTTAATTCAACACAAACGATTAATGCTATTTTAAAACAACTACTGGTTTAGGATTAATACAATGTTACTGACCAAATTATGACGTAGATATTGGAGCCATTGTGTTAGCGATAAGATAACCCCTGTGCCCTTTTTTCTTGACCTGAATGAAATGAAAGAAAAATATTTTTGTAGAAATATAGTCATATCGGTGGCATAAAGGCAATAAAGCATTGCCGGCTATATTTCACTATTCCGCCCTAATGGTGTGCACACGAAAAACCAATGGGAATACCAATCAAAAGCCAGTTCAAAATCCCATCAAACCGTGTGAAATATGAAGTCATAACAGCCTACTAATGAATAATGGCTTTCGCAATATCTCTAGGCATAAAACGTATTCGGTATGACGTTAATAAAATTCCATCCCGTATATTGTAGTTTAGCGCTCGATTCGCACCACGCAGCCACGCAGTGTGGCCTGGAACAGTATTCGTGGCATCCCCCCCCCCCCCATCCTAGCCGGTGACTCACCAGCGTCCTTCACCTCGGCTCGGTGAAAAAAAAAATCACGGCACGCAGAATTTGATCTGTGATGTACACTTGACGTTTATCTATCTCATTTGGATGCTTAATCGCTCACGTAGTTATATTTATACCTACCAATCTATTGGGGTAATCCTTAACAATATTTGTATGCCTACCGTTTTTAAAATCTTCAGCGCAAAAGAATTTTATACTTATGTAGGTATAAAGCAAATTGATTGTTACAAAGTTTGTTACAACATCTATTAATTAACATTGCGAAATAACCCAAACTAATGGCGTATTCAATTATTACGTTAATTGATAAAAATATAATCAGTGATATATTGAAATACATTGTAGTTTTTGTCTCAAATGGATTCTGAACTCGACAATGACTTATACTAATATGAGTTACGTACGACCGAGTTTCTCGCAACAATATTTTAAAAAATAATAGACAATTTATGTTAGGTATGGCCCTATGACATGGATTACAGATCTAAAGAGTTACTTCTCCTAAATCAGCACAATAGCTTTGCTGGTGGCACAGCATATCATCACGGAAGTTAGCATATCATCATTGATAAAAAAAAATGTTATTTTCCTAAGCTACTAGGAAGCCAGAATTCCCTAGAACTATTGACTAGAACACCATATCCATCGTTTGAGACCAAAAGCGAGCTTGCAACTCGCCCTGGTGGCACAGCATATCATCACGGAAGTTAGCATATCATTATTGATAAAAAAAAATGTTATTTTCCTAAGCTACTAGGAAGCCAGAACTCCCTAGAAATATTGACTAGAACACCATATCTATCGTTTGAGACCAAAAGCGAGCTTGGAACTCACCCTGGTGGCACAGCATATCATCACGGAAGTTAGCATATCATCATAGATAAAAAAAAACTTGTTATTTTCCTAAGCTACTAGGAAGCCAGAACTCCTTTGAACTATTGACTAGAACACCATATCTATCGTTTGAGACCAAAAGCGAGCTTGGAACTCACCCTGGTGGCACAGCATATCATCACGGAAGTGTCATTATGTCAAAAACAGAAATTAAAAAGAACTATTTCTAAAAAGTATCAGGAACTATAGAACTATGCTGCATGCGAACAGAACTCCTATTTTTTTGTGATATGCTGGCACTTGATATGCTAACTCCACAGAGATATCCGTGGCCTACTCCACGTTACGCTACGTTAAACATATAATGGCCAGCTAGAGACGGCACTAGCATTAGCATGTTCTGGCACTGCTTCTGTCATTAAAATTAAACTAATTTGGCATTAGCAAGGATACCAAAACGTAGCCGACGGCAAATGTGGCGTATACAACAACAAAAACAAAAGAACGGCTGGAGTCAACCGCAAGCTGGGACATGGAGACTAATTTTCATTACGCCACTGGCGCAACCTTACACAACCCACTTTCTCTGTAAAACTAATCGCTAAAGTAGCGGCGTGTTCTGAATTTTACTATTCCATTTCATTATTTAAGGCAATCTTAACCACAATGAAACCCCGCCACACTTTGTTGAATATTGGTTAATGTTTCAACGACGAAACCAATACAATCGAAATGTCATTTGGTTACGTAACCGAGAAACAATCGGTTAAACAGATACAGAGAATAATAACATAATCTTTTTCATATTCTGATAAGCACACCCCAAGGGCACCGTGGTCAGTCGCGGCAAAACGTAATGTCACGCAGAAGTCACGGTCACCGAGCGCTATGCTATCTAAATTATTTTTCGAGACCAACCTGCGTAGTACTGTCGTAGGTCTTCCAGTGTGTTTTGTGGCAATATGACGAGTGACTCATTTGCGCTATACACTCGCAAATGAGCTATTTAGCATAGCTATTATATATTTTTCCTCCAGAATCCTTACAAACAATCGTGGCAAGGAAATTAGAAGAACCTTACAAGTTTGGCATCATTTCCCTTCCTCCATTTGGTTTGGTTTATACAAAATTTGGTTCATATGGTTTGGTTTAAATCATGTATTATGTTGGCAATGGTACTAATAACAGTTACAAATATGAGCGACCTTATATGGCATCTTTTTAAGGCGATTAAGACCCCTTCGCAGAGGGCGGCAACTTTGTCGTCGAGTCAATTTACTAATTCAGCTAAACTCTCCCCTTTTCATAACATGCGCGTGTATCAACACCTTTGATACACCAGACGCGTTTGTTAGATGCTTAAGTAAATCGAGCCTGATGAGTTTAGCAACTTCGCCGCCCGTCATTTGTTTTAACGTGCGAAAAAGATTGAGTTGAAAGCAAATATAATACGCATGAGGAGCAAAATATTTTTGGAATATTTCAAACAAAAAGCAGTGTAGAGGACGTGAAAAGTAAACGCTATAAATAGCGCAACTGCTGATATATGAATAAAGATGATGCAAATTGAAGTATCTAGGTGCAACATGCAAACGCTGCATCGGATTTTGCAAGATACGCATAACATCATTCGAAAGTGTGTCAAGATTGCAATAGCGACTTGCCGCCAGGCAGTGCACAAAGCAAGGAAATGCAACACATCAAATCATTACGTTGAGTAGTCGTGGTTTCCGCGTGTCAAAGTGAGAATGACACAAACCTCGTTGGTGGTTGATTTCATTTAACTCTCACAGGCAGAAGTATAACTATGCGTATCTACATACCTACATAACAAAATACATGCTTTCTTTCTTAGAGCCGTTACTGTTCTTCTAGGGTATTAGTAAAGTTAAAGTAAAATAAATCTGCACTATATAAGTAATTACTTCGTTTTTTATTAGCATTAGAAAGAAGAATCTTGACATGTCTTTTTATTGAAATACGTTTTTAAAAATAAGTCACAGCAAGTAACAATTAAATAACAATAATAAATAATTATTTATACTGTTAGGGTTTTACATATAGGTAACGGTTTTTCAATAAAAAGACATGGCAAGATTGTTTACCTTCTTTCTAATGCTAAAAAAACTAAGTATAGTTGAGTTCATTATTGCCCGGTCTATTAACAATAATTGATTTTGCGATAAAAATAGAGCAATGTTGGTAAACAGAACTTTGAATAGGTAGTGCCCAACGAACGGCAGACACTCGTTTATTGTCTGAGAAAAAACTTGCAGATGTTTTTTCTGTAAAATGTGCACTGAAATTAATTTATTACCTTTGTTTAGTATGAAACTTCATAAAGGCTTCTCTTTATGAAGTTTTTTTTTCTCATAGGAAAACAAATAAAAGTTAATTAAAAAACTAGAGCTGCATAAATGAAAACCAGATTTCATCAGTCGACTGTAACTTCCCTCGGTGTCCGTAAAAAAAATAAGTTCTTTCCAACAATATTGCAGTAGCAAGCAAAATAACACAAAGCAACATTAGCAAAATGGATACGAGTGTGGGATAATAAAAATGTAAATATCGATCATAACTGTCCAGACATTACTGTCTGCCCTGGCAGAATGCCACCCATTCTGTTAGTAGCTTTAAAAGGGAATCGTGAACGTATTCACTTTTGATAATTTTATCTGAACCATGGTGAAGGCTACAGCCAACAAAATGAGACGTTAATATTTTTAAAGAATCATGCGCATGTTATAATTAAAATAACTTAAATGAAGACCTATCTATTATTAGCTCGCTATTGTTAGTAAATTCGTTTACGTGAACGCCCACAAGCCTTTACTCATCTTGTCAGGTATGAAGAATGGCAACGTAGTGTGATTAATGTGCTGCCTGTGTCTCGCTGTCGACGAACTGTGTATTAGTTTACGGCCAAATTATGACTAATCTTCAAGAGTGTTTAATTTATTTGTCAATCCTAAATGATATGATTTAAGTCAGATTATTTTGAAAACAAATCTGGAAGATTAGTAAACACTGACGCAACTTTACGTGAATCCGATTTTTAGAAGTCATAACGATATGTATAAAATACATTAAGTAAAAATAAACGAAAACCGCAATAAATCAGACTCTGGACGCTAAATAGTAATCGAAATAAGATTTCTATCTACCACACTAACTAGTAGCATTCAGCGTAATGAAGTGTCCATTTAAAAGTCGATTAGCAACATTAATTGGCTAATAATCTAACATCGAACAGGCTTTTTGTAAAGGTTTGTTAATAGAAGTGGAGAGTAAGATTTGCTTTTAGCTAGTGTATAGGAACTTAAATAACCGACCGGTTTCGTGCTTGTGTCGTGGCCTGACCCCGAAGACTTCGTGACGGACATCGTTTTACTCCAGCGCGGTACGGCACGCACACGAAAACGCGTTCGGGTGAACGTTCTTTAGAGGTAACTTGGTTACAAATTTCTTGGCAATAAAATGAAACGTTACGTTTACGTTATGGGAGTAATATACCAGCATAAATGAAATTGTGTCGAGATTGATTTGCAAGTCAATTTTACTGTGGCTCACCTCACACGCTAAACCTAATTAATATACCACTAAAAATTGAAAAAAAAAAACATAGTTTTGTTTATTTTTCTACGGCCACGATATTTCTCAGTACATAAATATACAATACAATGGCACCAGAGCGACAACTATGCAAATTTGATGACGCGCATTTTCTATTACGAGTGATTTAATCCTTGAAATCGTAGCACGTCAGCAGCTCACGCTAATCGTGCAGGCAATGACAGGCAATTTACGGATTAACATCGGAAATACTTTCAAGTGGAAACGTAGAATGACCCGAAAAATCGACGCTCATTTTACAGAAATAACTGTGGAAGAGAAAAGAATTTGTCGGATTGTAATCCTAGCTAAATGAAGAAGAGACCGAAGATAGATCCATAGTATGACTTGTAATACCCATAGATATAGAAAATACGGCTACAATACACATAGACGGTAAACAACTAGTTACTATTGCAACTGAAATTATTAACGAGACGGGAAGGAAAATAAATCAGCACACACAAAGTCCAAAGCATAATACATATACGTGTCAGTTCATAGATTTTACTAACTCAACTACACCCACAATGATTGATACCGCACGCAGCGAGACCGTCACGATAACGGCTGACGTATTCCGCGCGGTTTGTCTTGCGATGCAATCTAGCTCTATGCTTTACATGTTATCGGACTCCATGGATAGTACGGGCTTTGCATATGCGATGTGGCACTAGGCTTAAGTAGACACGGAAACCTACTTGGCAAATACTCGACCTCGACCTAATGAAATATTTTGTTAGCAAGCGAGGCCCGATTTATCTAGACGTGATATCAAAAATAAGATGCATACAGATTCAGGTTTATCATATTTTTCACATAAATACGTCGGTACATGTGTACTTAAAAGATATGAAAGAACAAAGGTTGTAATTCTAAATAGCTTTATGTTGTTGCCGAATGAGTTTTAAGCGGCCGACCCGATTACGGGAAGTCTACTAAATATTGAAATGGATCTACTGATTTAAAATTACAATTAAATTACCTTTAAGTAGGATCCGTAGTATTTAGTGACGTACGGGCTATCGCACTGCGACAGCACCATAATCTCCTGCTGAATATCTTCGATTTCATCTTCGGCTTCTTCCAAGTCAATTATTTTGATAGCGACCACCTGCTGCGTCCTGTTGTCGACTCCTTTGAACACCTCGCCGAAGGAGCCCTTGCCGATCTTCTCTTGTTTCGTGAAGATCAGCTCGGGATCGACCTTCTGTGGAAATAAAAACAAATTCATTGCATAAAGACGATATTGTGTTAAGAAATAACAGTTGGACAAATTGCTGTTGCTAATCCTCACATTTTAAACTTGTTTTCAAGCATGACAAGCCGCAACGCGAATAATGTACTGTAATTAATTAATTCTAAACTCTTGCAATTGAATGAAGTGTAAACACGCCTATAGCTGATACATGTGATGTGGGAGTAACGGTGCTTCTTTCTACGGAAATAGGATGTTCAAAGCGATGATTGATTTATTCATGGCGCGATATAAAATATTCATATACACGACCGGGCTGGATAATTGAGAGTTCCATACATTTTATGAGGCTGAAAATCTGTCGCTTTATATCAAAGAATCCTCCGTAAATAAATATACCTAACATCAAATAAACTTTACCCATTAATGAACTGAACAGCCCATAAAGTACTTAAAATATCCACCATTCGACGTCACTGAATTATTTAATCGCAATAGAATTTGATAACGATATTATTAAAGACACCATCAGTACAGTGGGATATCGACTGCACAAAAAAAATACTGAAATATACATCTACCGCATCACTTGTTGATAATAGTTGTTTATGCATAGAGGTACATAATGAGGGTCCTTAAACCCACGAGTGTGGTTTTATTAAATGAGCCTTAGCGAGTAAAAATGAAATGTGTAAAACTTTACCATAAGTAACAACCTAACTAGGAACTATTTGATTCAAGGGTCGTCGCTTCGATGGACCACTATTATTATTTTTATTTATTTATTAAACTGTCCTCCGAAGTGGTGTCGCTTTCAAATATTGAAATAAGAAAGTAAGTAAACACTTTATTTCCTACCTAGGCCAACATAGGCATACCTATATTAAAGTTAAAGGGCCAACTAACACGTATGTTATTTACTTTTTTGATTTTTTTTTTTGTTTCGGAGATTGCTTTTTATTGTACTTAAGTTTCTTTTTATTTATTACTAGCTTTCACCCACGGCTTCGCTCTCTCGCTACCCCATGGGTATTTCGCAAAATTCCTCCCTATCCAATGTCTAAGTTTATGATCTTAACTTTAGGGTTGAAATTTTCAAAAACGGTGAAAAACATGTTCATTTATGTCTCTTGAAAAATAGAATGCACTAAGTATCATAATCGTAAGTAAAAAACATTTTTTCCATACAAACTTTAACCACCCTTTTCATCCCCTTAGCGATGAAATTTTAAAAAATGGTGAAATACGTATACACGTTTACTTCTTTTGGGTATATAAAAATAAAGTTTTAACATACAAACTTCCACCCCTCTTTTCCCCCTTTAGGGGTGGAATCATCCACGGATTCAATTGGATGGCCCATATATCGGACCACCCTTGTATCGGCAGTATATTTTAACCGAGTCATATTCAACTAAGCGTCCTCGCAAAGCTGAATGCGAGACCTCTTGGCATTTGGCTGACATTGTCGCGCGAGTCAAGGCTCCGCCCGCGCGGTGCAGCCAAACGTTTTCTACGTGCCGCGTTTACGTAAAACACGTACATGCACATACATTCTAATGTAAATGCAGACAATACTACTAACTGTGTTAAATTGGTTAATACATATTCGAAATATATGGTATGCTAAGTATTTACTCCAACGCTGATGTATGCATATACATAGGTCTCTCTATACAGTAGCGCGAGATTCTTTCAGTGTCCAAACTGTAATAAATTTCGATGATAAAATCTTGTGGTAAACTATTGAAATCAGAAAAAGTAATAACTTCAAACATGATATCTAATACAACCCATAAACGTACCTATGTTGATAAGATGATTGAATGCACAGCGTAGAAAGTGAACATTCCAAAGAATTAATAGGACACGCGAACCGTTTAGACGTAGCATTGTAAAAAAAGCATTATTACCTATTAGTAGAAATCTTACATGCAAAAAGACAATGCGCTTAAAGCGTTAATAAATAAATCTTATTGGAGAAAAGATTTTTATGAGCTAAAAGTCAAGTATCGAAATGTAAGAGCACGTGTGGTTGAGGATCATTTTATCCGAGTAGAGATAGATGCCGAGACATAGCTCAGTAGACGTGACCAGACTCACGATGAGGATGCAGCCAGTGCATATTGAGACGTAGCCTTTTAAAATCTCCGATAATCTCATTCCGCATACTAATTCAGAAAGAGCACTTTGCAATACGTAAAACATAAAAAAAATAAGCGGTAAAAAATTATAAAATAAACGGAGAGACTTGATTTAATTGAAAACTAGTCCTTGACTTAATATAATAAGTGAAAAAGAAAAATTTAATCAAACAGCCAACAGGCCGTAAAAATAGGCATAATATAAGAGAAAGGGACGTAACATCATTACATCCTCCTAAAAATTCCGTGCGTAAAGGGTCCTAAAGGGGATGATAAAGTGAACGGCTCATCGCGGCGCGAACAAAAAGGCTTATTGAGTTTGGGAGAGCAATTTTAGAGAGGGCTACAAAAAGTCGCAGCTAATTTCGCAGGCACAACCTTTAGATAAGGGAATTTACCACGAAGCTAAATTTAAATGCGGAAACCATAACATTCTGAACATTTTTTTAAGTTGTATTACTGCTATTAGCAGCGTTAAGTATCAGCCGGGGCGAAAAGATGTTTACAATTGAAAAAGTTTCAAT
The DNA here is from genome assembly GCA_963691665.1 of Clepsis dumicolana. Lineage (NCBI taxonomy): Eukaryota > Metazoa > Arthropoda > Insecta > Lepidoptera > Tortricidae > Clepsis > Clepsis dumicolana. Next base: position 14,730,891 of record OY829507.1, on the reverse strand, counting down.
GCGCAGATTAATAAAAGATCTTGTATTTAGCAGCTAACATGTAACAATTTAGATACTTATTAAGCGCTCTTTATTTATTTCTTTAGTTAATTTGAAGTCTTGCACTTTTTCTTTCAAGGTTTTGAAATTTCGATGTCCTATTAGAGTCTAGGCATTATATCTGTAACCTTCGTTTTCGTTAGGCTTACGATCTATCTTGGCATCAAGGGATTCAAGGGCAACACACAACAAGAACCATTAAGATTGCTGGTCCCTATATCACTAACGTTACAAATGTCAGTTTACAATGACAATTAGATCTACATTTCATTGCCAATAAAGCGCTCAAAAACATAAACTCAAGTCAGCAGTTTTCACTGACTTGTCATTGTAAACCGACATATGTGACATTGATGAAATAAGGGCCTGATGGCTACTGATGAAATGTTGTGATTGGTTGTTTGTTGTTGATCATATTGTGTTGTTGTGTAAGAGAAAGAGAGAGGGAGAGACATTTATTCACAAACATTCGACACACAAACAGTACAATTGAAAAATATAAAATAATAATGATACACAGCATTATTAATTGCATTGTGGTGACAGGACCTCTTCATTATTATACCTACCTATGCCACTCTTACAAAACATGGACTCGATAACAGTTTATACTGAAGTCAAGTTAAACATAAATAAATCAAAACCATTTAAAAAGCTGATAACGATAATTTAATAACTATGAGTCATAAGCCATGACCATATACCAATCGACCCCGTAGCAGAGTACGCGACTGGTAAAAAGCACATTAAGTCACGTACACATAAAGAACTAAGACTACGTTTAATTAATCACGCAATAACTTGACGATAACAACGCAGAAAACATTAGAAATTTGAGTAAACAACTCAAACCTTCCACGTTCTTGGTTTCCATTATGAAATATTTTAATGGAATGCGCGATATTGCTAATCCGCGCGTATCCATCTATTGTCAGATAAGCGACACGCGATAAAGTCGCTATTTTTGCTGCGATAAGCTTTAATAACCGCCGCGTCCGCAAATCACAATGACAGATATATAAGCGTCAATTTCACTATTAGGCAGTGAATAACTAATGGGCAGTAAATATGACGTAGAACGGTAATAAAATGAAAATAAATATCGTATCGTTTACGAAATTAAGCCATGTTAAGCCCAGACTGAGTTTACGAGCACGTATCATTTAAAAACATTATCAAAAGCAGCTTAACGAGCATGAGACGTTGCATGAGACATGTCACTGTGTACTTACAAACAAAAAATCAAAAATAGGGAAAAATAATCACTTTTGGGGGCAAAATATATAATTATTCATCGGCGTAACGCTTTTTATCGTCAATCACAAAACCAACAACCATTAAGGATAAGAACTTTATCTCTTCAACACATTGCGTCATTAGCTAGATAAATAACTTAAATTATGATACTATACTATGGTAGCCATAAGGTCAGTTTTCACTAAAAAAAACCGGACAAGTGCGAGTCGGACTCGCGCACGAGGGTTCCGTATAAAGATTATAACGCTTTTCCACAGTGTTTTAGAAGTCCAGTGTTAGCAGACCCCTGCTCCTAAGCAAAATGTACGCAGTGTGAGGTCATCTTATATTGGCCTGTGACATATACATACAGACAGACAGACAGACAGACAGACGGACAACTAAGTGATCCTATAAGGGTTCCGTTTTTCCTTTTCAGGTACGGAACCCTAAAAATTAGATGATTAGGTAGCTGGATTTAGATAACCTTGTCGGCTTACAAAAATTAATTGTATTTAAATCCACATTTCCTTCACCATCTATCTTCAAGTATAGATAAGTAACAAGTACTCATAAAATAAATAACTATAAACAATATGTTATTTATTTACCACAGGTGGCATCAATATATCCCTATTGGTCAATATTACATGTAAACAAATTTAATGTACATAATTTACGCTATACTCTCATATAAACATGAATTTATAGCAAGGCACTTTGGTTTTCCACAATTCTGATACGCGAAAATAATTTTTCGGTAGACGTGCCATGCCAATATTATTTTCGCAAAGTATATCATTCTAAGCGAGGATAATATTCTGAAGTCGTGAATTTTTAAGTAAGTACAGCCATTAATCAAATCTGATGTAAATGTAACCTACACGGTAGAGTAGCATACCAAAATATGGCCTGAATTTGAAAGCAGGTATTTAGCAAATTTTGTGAAATGAAAATTTGATTCTGCCAAAATAAATTGGAGATGTTGATACCTGACTAAGCCTTAAACAGGATTTTGAAATGATAAACATTAAGTTGAAATTGATAGTTCCTACAACAGTAAGTTCAGTAGCCTCCGCGCCGGTACTCTGTTACCGTAAAGAGAACAGCCTCTGTTAGGACTACATTTGCTATTCATTAGATCCTACCCTATGTAGGAAATCGTCTTACACCGGCTCGCTATAAAAGGGCCATTGGAATGCGCTCAACGAATACGTGATTTTTTGTTGAGACTCCATAAGAGTTACGTAAGTAAGTAAACATTGAAGTATTTGAGCATGAGAGTAAGCAATAGATTCGTGAGAAATTAATTGCGATATATTTGCCAACGTTAAGGAATTCCAATGCTAATGATTAGTCATTATTAATGATTAGTGATTAAATTTGATAAAGACAGATAATTTTCTTGTGATGAAAGTCAGTCATGAATCGCGCTACAATGTGCATTATTAAATCACTGCGTTCATCAGTATATTTGATCAGGCTATTTATAAATATAAAGTTTTTTTTATACAGAAGCTGATGTATTAAGTGAATATCATTAGAGAAACTCATTCGTGGCAGGTGACGCGTGCGCCGATGATATTCGACACGCATTGCGAGAGACGAGGAAATAAATTACGGCAAACGAAACAGCAGAGTCGCTGCGCACCACGCACATTGCGCCAGGACACGATACTAAACGCATTCATGATATTGCAACGATTTAGATAGCTGCAGTCATGTGTAACACTTTGGAAATTGTCATACCTACAAGACATAAACATGTTCGGACTTTCACGATTTTCACTCACATTTCATAAGAAATAAATATTTTGTACAAGCTTTTTTTCAGACTTTACTTTTTTTTACTGTGCTTGCACTTTCATCCAATCCACATTATTATACCAAATTTCAAGTCCATCTGACAACTGGAAGTGGATCAAATGTAACTTGCAATATTTGAGTGACACAGACAGACAAGACAACGGAACAGATGACGAGAGGAAACACTACCAACTTGTTGTTGTTACTTACATTATTGGCAGTCCCGTTCCTAGCCTGAGCAGGGCGGACGGGCGCGGGTCGAGCAGGTTGCGGGGGAACTTTGTGTTGCCTGCGGTCAAACGATGACGCTTGGCTGCCGGACCAACCCCAACGACCAGGCCCGTTGCTGCCGTGGGGTAGCGAGTACGAGGATTGCGGTCTCAGATGCCTAGCATTAGGACCAGCCAGCATAGGTCCGTTAGGCCCCGTCATCATAGGACCATTAGGCCCCACCAACACATTGGGTCCACCTTGAGGTATGGGCCCGCCCGGGCCTTGCACATAATGGTAATGCGGCGGATTTGATACCGCCGCCCCCCACATATTCCGAAACACTTATTTAACTCACTTGCACTATACAATCCACAGATCACCTCATCACACTGGCAATGAATCCACACTAACAACTATTTTAAAAACCTACAGATTTCTTTATGCCTCTTATCAATTAAAAGGATGATAATTCGGCGGACCTACTCCATGTATAAAATCAAGACTTAAAATGATAACGCACACTAATCGGCTACCATAGGCTGGCAGTAGGTAGCGGGCAGCGAGTGAACCAGGCCACTGTTCGCGATAGAAAGACACCTCGAAAACAACAACACCTCGAAAGCTACCTCCACCGGACACGGCCGAGACGCGTAAAGAATTAATTTGTTTTTGATGGACAATTGTTTTCAACGAAAAAGGTCGCTAATGAACTGCAGGTGATTTGGACACCTATTAAACAAATTACTTTTTAAAGAATCTCGGTCAACGAATCGTAGCATTACGGTCCGTTTTACATGTTCGGCTGTAGGAACAACAGATCCAGATGGCAGTGGCGATTGTGGAACATCGCATTACGCAAATGTTAACTTAAGCAGTAAAGTGAGAAAGTGCAATAAACGCAATGGTTTTGACGCGGCGAATAACAAAACGATCAAAAAGTAAAAGTACACATCACTGAATTTGAACATCCAATGGGTACTTCGCAAAGCGGTCACTACGCGTTCAATTTCCACTTCAGCGACCGCCTGAAGAGAAATCAGTTTCCCGGGCCGACTAAACCATCATCGTGATGGACGGCGTGTGAGTTTCGACGCATTGAATTGTATACTGGCTGGGTGTTGCGAGTTGTTGTCGAGCGTTCCACACCAGCCGTCCTGGCGATTGCATTATGATTTTTTCGCAAGGGAGTGCGGGGGAGAGCGCGGCGCGCGGGCGGCGCGGGCGTCAGCGGACCGTGCCGCGGCAGCCGCGGCGCAACGCAGCGAAACTCGCGCCATCGCCAGCGCTGACAACAACAATGCATATTCCATAGCGGGCGACGCATTCCGATTGCCTTGCCATCTCGCGCCGCGCCGCCAGCGATCTACAAATTATGCAAATACGAGCGGACCCCGCAACGCTATCGTTCCGCATAACGGCTGAATTTACCTACTCTGTTGAATAAAATTCAACAGCAGAATGGGTTTCGTTTTAGGTATAACAAACATCCTTAATCACATGTGAAAGAGATTATCATTTCACATTCTTTAGTTAATGTCAAGCAATTAGGTGTTGAATATAAGTAGGTATTGTGGGAATCGCGAATATTTGAATTTTTTTGTGTGGCAAAACGATTACAACGAAAAAACAACTCGTATCAATAACTGTCACAAAGACTACAAAAAACTTTTTCGGAGCGCTACAGACGATCCGTCAAAAGAGTGTTCCAGTTAGCGATCGCGAAAGTCAGCAAAACAAAGGCGTTACAAAACTTTCGTTGGGCCGCGGAGGCGAACGTCTGTGCTTGGAGGCACAATGAAAGGCATTAGTATTCGTGGTAGTACGTCGCGGCTATGACTGTAGGGTGGACTGTCCTGAGGAGTCACCGTCCGCGCCGCCGTGCGCTGAATACCTACTGTCCCTTCTGGAACGCTGACATTCCACTCCTATACGCGGTTATGGCAGCACCTCAAGCTGCCATAACCATGCGTCACTCGTCAATGCACCACACGTTTACAAATACATTTGGCTAATGGACCGTTAGATCCTTATTTGATACCTGTTTTATTAAACGACCAAATTCAAGCCGAACTTTGTTAACCCACTAAGTATTAAACACACGTGTCGCTAAAGATTCAACAATTAAAGTGAGAGAACTTGAGCGAATTTGATACATGGCCAGATAAACAACTAGATTGAGATGACTTCCGAATCTACGCAACAGGTGTGCAAGTCTGCGTGAGTTTCACTTAGGAATTCTGCGTGGTATGCCCCTGTCTTTTATTCCGCATTCTACACTGCCGCATCTAGATAAGTATCTCAAATGGTAAACGGTGGAAATGTTCCAGATGTTCTTATTCAGTCACAAAATTTAAATTATGAAGTATTAGTAAAGATAAACGTTCAATGGCCTGTTTTACTTGCATTTCAAAATTCAAAATTCAAAATTTTATTCAGCAAATAGGCAGTTGAATGCTCTTTTACACGTCATTTTTTTGAGTCTACCAGCGCTTTAAAAGTTTAAAGTATGTAGCTTAACCATTTACACGAAATAAAATCACTGTCACACACTCTTTAACTTTCGCGCTTTATTCGTATGTCAAGGACCAAGTGGCATTAAAAAACAAAGCCATCCAACCGACAGGCGGCGATGCCTACGCGTGACTAAAATCGACGACGAACGAATACCGACAATAGGTGTAAAGAACGAGGACAAGACAATATAAGAACAAAGATTGAGTTTTAACTTGAATTGGACCAAGACAAAGAGTACCTAAACGCTCCAATTTCATTCTGAAACACTTTCGTGTCTTACGGGTGTTCTGAATTAATGCAATAAATCTTATCCGCAAGATAATGCATACATGACTCTCAATTTTCTTATAGTTTCGTTACAAGTTTTGTATACTTTTCAACTCCAAGAATGAGTTCATCATCGTCTCAGTTAAACAAGAATGATAAAGTATGCTATCGTAATAACATCACATTCCTTACTCTATCTGAGGTAGCGGTTGATAAGAAATCAGATATACCAACCATTGAAGTACATCACACTTGACTGCTGTTGAATATTGTTGAATGATCTCAATTGGAAAATCTTTTTGTATTTTTTTATTTTTCCAATTTTTATTTTTTATTTTTACGGTCTTCCCTATATATTGTTGATATTGTTGAGTTTATTGAATAAGATCGTTGGCAATGATGTGTTCTAAAAATAACTCTATAAATCTGAATAGCCACTGCAGTATTAAACAGATTTCAATCAATTCTGTAAACATAGCTAGCGACTGTTGCTAACTGCGAGTCTACAAACGGGGCATAAATCCTCTAAACGCATTGGATCTAGGATTTATAGCTTCGGCTTAAAATTCGCTATTCACGGAGATAAACCCACTATCCCATTACGTGGTACAGGTGCAAGCATTGAGCACCAGATAAAACTAGAATGTAGCGAATAACCTTATTTAAATAAAAATCAGAAACGTGTAAAATAGTAGTTTATGCAACTGCTACATAACGACGGTCCTTTAAACACGTGTGTTTTTATGAAACGAGGCGAAGCTGAGTTTCATAATAGGATCACACGAGTGTTTTAAGGCCTAATTATGTGGAGTTGCATACATTACTTTATCTACACACATATTATAAGTACTCTAAGATGGGTTCAGAAGCCGAAGGCATATATCATACCCATACCGGTCACGAATTTGACTGTTTTTTTTTAAATCATAGACAAACATACTGAGCTGACGTTTCGTGATTTTTTTTTTTTTGTAAAAAAAAAATATACATCACATTATTAATTATACATGTCGGACTGAACTCGACTTATATACGTGAGTGATCCGTTTTATTTCACTATGATTGTAAATTACGTTGGTTGTCAAATTCGGGACATCGAATTCAATATCGAAAAGTCATTACGACATCGAATTCGATGTCGTAATGACTATTACTTTACTGGGTGGTGGTGGTGGTGGTGGTGGTGGTGGTGGTGGTGGTGGTGGTGGTGGTGCTGGGGCTGGCGCTGTCGGCGAGCAGTCGTCGTCGTGCTGCAATGCTGGTCATTTTCTACGGTTTCTGAACGCATTATAGAGGACTTATGATATGTGTGTAGATAAAAATAATTATAGGAAATGCAAGAACACGGACAAGTGACATCACATAGGAGAAGTGCTGATAGAAGATCAACGGTTTTAAAAGAGAGAGAAAACGGTTTTCACTAGAAAACGGTTTGCTAGCAGTTAATACACAGGTGGTCTGGAGCAAATGGTACAGGGAGGTGCAAAACATCCCATTTGCGTCACATCGGAAACGCATTAAGCGAGCCGACGACGCCGTAACAGCGCAATATCCGACCGACGAAGTACCGGTAGTACTCTGCTCTGTGCTGCTATTTTCATTTCAAATGAACAAAAAGCGGATACGAAACAAAAAAATAGAACATTAACTGATGATGATTTAGCCCATAAAAAAAAAAAAGAGTAATAATTACAGGTGATTTTAACATTGATTTACTGAAACCGACGGAAACACTTAATGAACTTAATAGAATTATTCAGAACTTTAATTTTATCATACACATAACAGAACCGACTAGATTAAATTCATGTCTCGACTTAATAGTGAGCAATATTCCTGAAGCAAGTGGTGAGGTCCTTCCATTGGCACTGTCAGACCATAATACAGGTCAATTGATCAAGGTTCCTGTGCAGGAAAAGTACATTCCTCCAAAATTTAGTTATTTAAGAAAACGAGACTTCAATCGTGCTAATGTCGAGAAATTTAGACATTGTTTATTAAGTTTATCATGGAGTGAAGTATACACACAGGTCGATGTTAACGTTGCTTTTAACAAATTTCATGAAATGTACGCGTTATTCTACAACTTGTGCTTTCCTGTCTATACAGTCAGAGTTCAAAATTCATCTAAAGGCAAGAGATGGATAACAAAGGGAATTAAAAAGGCTGTAAAGACCAAGCGGGAATTGAGATTTTCGTATTACAGTAATAAATCATTGGAAACCAGATTAAAATATAATAATTACAATAAATTGCTCAAAAAATGCATAGTCACTTCAAAAAAAATCGAGAATGCCGCTTTTATAAGTAGATCTAAAAATGTTTCCAAAGCAAGCTGGTACATAATAAAAAAAGATGTGGGCACTCTAAAGAATATAAAAAAGAATATTCAAAAAATTAAATATAAAAATGACATTATAATTAATCCAAGTGACATTGCAAATGCATTTAATGAATATTTTATAAATATTGCTAACAATCAAATCGATGTTGATAATTCCAATCCCTATAGGCATAAGTTACAACCAAATCAATCTAATATGTTCTTATCACCTACTGACCCGCAGGAAATTTTAAAGATAATTAAAACACTTAAAAACACAAGTTCTGTGGGATATGATGACATTACAACAAATATAGTAAAGTTAACTTCGGATATTATTGCTCCGGTAATGTCACATGTGGTCAATATGTCTTTCCAGCAGGGTACATATCCGGAAAAACTAAAAATTTCTATAGTAAAGCCCATATTCAAAACAGGCGATGTGAATTTACCTGATACTTATAGACCTATCACATTGGTCCTTGTCTTGTCGAAGGTTTTTGAGAAAGCAATGCATAGCCGCTTAATGAACTTTCTGAACAAATATGAAATATTGTGTTCTCAGCAACATGGGTTTCAAAGGGGCAAATCTACTACCCTTGCTGCTTTCAATCTGATTAACAGAATCGTCGACAATGTTGATAGAAAGAATAAAACGGTTGCCATCTTTTTCGATATGAGCAAGGCCTTTGATTGTGTTTCTCATGATCTATTATTAAAGAAATGTGAAAATTATGGAATTAGGGGTCTGGTTTTTGATTGGCTAAACAGCTATCTCAGAGATAGGCAGCAGATGGTAGAAATCACAGGACTTGATAAAAATTTAATTGAAAATGTATATAGGTCCACAACCAAAGTTAACAAGGTTGGAGTTCCTCAGGGAAGTATTCTGGGACCGCTATTATTCCTGTTATACATCAATGATTTACCTCTAATTACTAAATTTGATTGCACCTTATTTGCGGATGACATCTCAATTATTATTTATGATGATAAAAATCAAAATTTTAATGACATTATTAATAATACTATAACTGACATATTGCAATGGCTAACAGATAATAATTTAAAAATTAATTTAAGTAAAACAAAATACATGCAATTTATAAACAAGAGAGGTAAAAAAGAAATACTTAATATTACTCACAATAATGAAATTCTAGCTGAAAGTGACAACACTACTTTTCTAGGTTTTACACTGGACAATTACTGTACCTGGAAATTGCATGTTGATAAAGTGTGCTCCAAAATAAATAGATTTGCCTATGCACTGTGGCGCTTAACAAGGATAACTGATACTAAGACAGCCTTAAGTGCATATCATGGCTATGTTGCCTCTAACTTACGATATGGGATTTTGCTTTGGGGTAACTCTGTACAAGTAAATCGCACATTTATCGCACAAAAACAGTGTATAAGAGCTATAAGTAATATCAGCCGCCGTACATCATGTAGACCCTGGTTTGTTGAGTATGGGATACTGACTGTTTACTCTATTTATATTTATGAGGCCTGTTTATTTGTCAAACTGCATCCTGAAAAGTTTAAAAAGAAAAGTGACACAGTTTCTTTTAATACAAGATATCCTGACAAATTAGTTTTACCTAAGATGCATACAATTATGAAAAAGAAAAATAGTCACACTATGTGCATAAAATTGTATAATAATTTACCGGAACCCATGAAAGTACTCCCTTTAAGATCCTTTAAAACCCAGCTGTACCGATGGTTGGTAATGAAGTGTTTCTACTCTCTGAAGGAATACTTGATTATGATGTAGATAAACCCTAATTAACGTGTTATAATTATACCTGCATGTATCAAGTAGCCAAACACAATATTTGCATGACTCTTTAAGTTTAAATGTATGAATCTAAACTATCCACATAATGTAACATCTTATTTTTGTACTACATTTAATGCGAATAAAATATATTTCTATTTCTATATTTCTATTTCTATTTCATACTAATAAACAAAGATCTTTGGAAAAGCTCGATACGAACCGTATATACCGTTACTGTATCGAGCTCTTCCAAATATCTCTTAATTAAAGTATTCAAGATAATACGGGGCTTTTCACCTGCTTGAGACGACCCGCTCGTCCCTTGAGGCTGTAAATGAAAATGGTTCGAGAAGTCTTCCCTAAGCAGATAAGAATACAAATTCTGCGTTAAGTAGGCTCTCCATTTTAATTTTAATTGGATACCTCAAGCCATGTCTTACTTCACCTGAGATTTCATGCCGCCTGTGGCTCAAGTGTATCCCAGGAAACTCAAGAAAGTTATTTAATTTAATATGCAATGAGTACGAACACTTCTGCCTCTGCCTGAGATTGTCTCAGATCGAATCAAAGGCAATTTATTCGGTTACTTCCTGCAGCGACGTTGGTGTACAACGAAAATTCACTTCAATCTTCCATTCATCCCAAGGGTTTAAAACGTAACAAAAAAACTAAGCCACTGCCACATATATTGCGAAAAGTTTTAGCAGCGGCAATGCGCTGAAATACTCTGCACGCTTTATATTCCCCGCTGACACATCTACACTGGAATAGCGGCGGTCCATTTGTTTAAATAGTTAAGGACGACACGACACTTACCTACCAAATGATATCAAATTGTTACGACTGGTTTTTAGTTAAATAAAAATAAGATACCCCAAAGTTCTCTAGTAAAAATCACACAGTCGACGCAGAAATAGGTCTCAAAGTTGAGACATAAAACGTTATTCGGCAAACTCTGAGCAAACCCCTATCACAGAACGGGAATCGCAATAAAATTCTGCTCTTTCCAATACGGAGGTAAAGAGTACTCGATTATTCAGTGTGAACAAGCGTGTATGGAGCGAATGCAAGTGTCAATGGTCCGAAAAGAGCAATTTTAAAGAGAGAAGGAAAATCGTCGGCCGCAACCGACGTGCTCGGTAACCCTCGTCTCCAGGATATATTTGTTAGAAAAGTTTTCAGCGAACTAAAAGAAGCTACGTGAGAAACGAATCGAATTCCAGACACAACAGGGTTTCTTTAAAAAGTGGCTACGTTATTAAACATATAGCTACACCATTGGGCATGTGAAAAATCGTTTAAAGAATTGTACAAGTGCACCATCCATCATACATTTCCCTTGACTACTTGGATTTTCCACGTAAAATATAGTCATTACTCATAAGTTTCACTTCAAGATATTGGACTTGTTAAAACTTCACGGGCACACCGATGTTTTTCATACCACGAAACGACACACAATCAATCTTTAGTGTGGGCCTGTTCAAAACCCAAACGAAACATGAAACACAATGAGACTTGTTAAAAATTTAAACAATTTTGAATACGCAATAATGCGTGTAATTTCTTTATGGAGCTGCGACGCGAAAACATCACGTTTTCATAGTAAATATTATTGCGTTTGCTGTGTAACCTGACGCCATGACCGATGTGTGCGTGAACGCGTGGTTAAGAAAAGAATTATAATATTGTTTTGACCACAGCTAGCCGTCGAAATGTGTGAACTGCTAATCAGTTATGTTTAGTAAACACTACATCACGCAATTGACGTTTAAGTTCATTGATAATATCAAATGATTTTATGGAAATGGCGCGTGTAGCAGAGCAGGACCTACCTAACCTTGCACTTGAGACTGATTAATGACATTGCCTGCACTGCATCATGATGCGATTATGCAAAAGATACCCCATTTAACGTCGCCGGTCAGGTAGCAACGGCAATTAAGATAAGTTTAACGAACGCACGCCAGCCTGCTTTCAAGCTATCAAATCTCTTTCAATTCAGGCCAACTGGCTAACATGCACTCAGCGACGCTAATGGTTATTCAATAATAACTTGGGATGGGAGAAAACATCTATACAGATTTCAATTTACTTTCATTCTACCTATTCTAACTGATTACCATTTTCTTAAGCTAATAAGACTATCAATATATAATGGCTGAGTACAGTAATCATATACTTATTAAAATAAGTAAAGTTTTTAAATTTAAGTCAAGAACTTGTATGTAATTTTTCTTTATTATTCTAAAGACATTTGAAATGATCCGTGCATGAACGTGAACAAATTTTAAGCGGGTTCGTGGGGTTCGTAATTGCTTAAGCGACACTTGAGGCGCTTCGACTGTGCTTTGTTAATTAATTAACTTGTACCTTTCATCTCTGTTATTCCTCGGTTGTCGTGTCTGTGAATGAAGTTAATTTTGGAAAGTGTTTAGGGCAACTTGTGACAGTCACGCGAGCATTCCTCGATTGAGCCAATCATGTTTAATGATAAGTATGTAATTACTTCAATTAGTTAACGGGCTGTTTTGAGTACGTCATATAATTATCCACATGAGTAAGAGTGAAAATTAAACTTGTGGCAGACACAAATCGTACAAAATTGTACTTTCGTCTTTATAGATAGGCAGGTACTTACTTACTAATAAATTAAAAAAAGAGCACGGCATGACGCGTTAAAACTTTTAATAATGTATGAAGTCGGTTAAAAATGCCAACTATGAAGAGCAAAAACCGTGATCAACATAATGAGTTCAAATCACAACGGGGAGCCTTACGACACTCGTAATTTTAGCTGAAATAATTTTCTAAATGTGTTTAGCATGTGCAAGCAGTGTGTAAACACGCATATTAAATTTCGGTATTGACATGAGCAATCCGCGAGTGTCACATAAAATCATCTAGCGTAAAATAAAGATAGTTTTGTGTACCTCCAAGGTCGGACGCCGGCCGACGCTTCATTGCCTGTAATCGGGGTGAATTCACACTCGTATTGTAATCAGCATACATTATTGCCTGTTGCAGCCTGCAGATCCGCACCCACACTGATGAAACACAGTTGAGAATGATAAATATTCATACGGGAAACTTAAATCGCTGCAACTTAAACAGCATTTACAAAAGCAAATTTATGTGAAAGTAAGTACCTATATATATACAGAATTAATGTCATCGTATGCCAAGTCGTAGGTATTACATACCTTATGTGACTCAACACCTGTAGATAAAACCTAGAATCAAGCAAAACACTAGCCTAGGTTGCGTACAGGAGACCTAAACAATAGGTATACTAATATCTAAGGCCAGGGATAGATTGACACGCGAATCCAATTAACGCTGCATCAGTTCAAGAACCAATCACTAGTTACGACTGCAGAAACCTCGACACTTGAATCGTGTGCTATGTTGAACAACAATCTTGCAAGTCCTTTAAGAATCTCGCATGACTAATCGGTAAGCCGTAAATATAAATAGCTTTTTAATACTAAGTGCGTTTAGTGCGACGTCAACGTCATAAATGCAATAGCCTCTTGTTATTTTCCAATGACGCGTTAAGACGAAGTGCAATTCGGCCATAATTAAATTGATAAGTTTTTTTGCTCATAATGTTGCTATAATCGATTGCTCATACAGTCAGCGTCATATATATGGTGACATCCAAAGTGCTCAAATAGTTCGGTACACCATACGACGTACCACCACCATATGACGCTGACTGTACCACGCATCCTACTTAAGTGAGTTCCAACACTTTCAACGTTAACGAGAACAGTTAGGTAGGTACTTAAACATGTGCCAATACCACAATTCTTAAAAAAAACTCTCAAAACATTATCTGCCACCATAAATCACCTACGCAACGCTTTAATTAAAGGTCAAAGTTTTCATTAGTATTTTATTAAGGCAAGTAACCAACGTTTTTCTTGTTTAATTAAAGAAAACCAGTCTTCGAAACGCAAAGCAACGTCGATTCATAATTTAGAGAGATTTTCGTTAGTTGTGTTTCTTACAGTTTTATCTATTTGTAAGCGTCATGGACAAATCTGATATTTTAATAATCACTAATAGCGTAATCTTCTTCACCTGACTGATCTTACTTTATAATATTAAACTAGCTTATGCCCCATGGCTTTGTCCCCGTGAAATATTTCTAAATGGGCTAGATCCCTATCCCGTGGAAATTTCGAGAAATTCCTTCTTAGTGCACCTCTAGGATACTCCGGTAATATGTTTGCCAAAGTCTCTAAGTTTAAGCTATGCGTTGTCTGTCTGTCAGTCAGTCACGATACTGTTTTATAGGTATAGATTTATGCTAGAAAAAAAAAAACTTTATTTCAAGATATTAAAATCCATACCTTGTTAGTAACAAGGTCCTACTTAATAACTAATGAGGGCTATTAAAAATCCGCTAGGTCCGCTAGAGTCGAGTGAAGTCCGTAAATTTCCACCAATCATGGGCAAGTAGCTTGTCTCTCATTGGTGGACATTTGGACAATGACAGATAACCCTCACGCGACACTAGCAAAAACCTAGCGCATTTTTGACTCGCGCTAGCCGTCGTTAAAACATTGGTTATAATTTAATCGATCCTCTGTTAACCTTTTTTATTTTACCAAACTCTTCATGCAATGAGAACGAATCAAAAAGTTTAATAAAACAAGTATAATAAAACCATTAGTAGGTTGTATGTTGAGCGTCATGTTATTAAAATAATTGTATGTCGCACGGCAGTAGGCAAGCCAAATCATGACCAAAATAAAATAGGATGACCGTTACGCGAGCAATTTATTAGTGAAGCACATTTCTATCACCGTCGGTACGTTATTAATATTGATGGAGCCGCCTCGGTAGTGGTATGAATATTTAAGGGCATCGTCGATAGTGCCTTGCCTCGGCTGGCATTTCTTAGATACCTCGTGTCATGGCGGCGGCTTGCTCAACTAAGCCAAGGGGAAATGACACCTTCCGTTCAGTATTTATCGCTTGTGTTGTGTTACGATATTTACACAGTTACCAATTACTTTAGACATTCTGAACTACTGTTTGAGCTCTGATAAAACACAATATGCGTATGAAAACGAGACTAACTCAGGCCATCGAGCGCTATGTTTTTGGGTGTTTTTAGGGTTCCGTACCTCAAAAGTAAAAAACGGAACCCTTATAGGATCACTTTGTTGTCCGTCTGTCTGTCAAGACCCGTTTTCTCTAGGACGCGTGGAGGTAGCATGCTGAAATTAATATCAAATATTCAAGCCTGCGGTCCCTTGAAGCTGTGAAAAAATCAACCTTCTAAGTCAACGCAATCAAAAGATACAGTCATTAAAATGGCAATTTCCATACAAATTGCCGAAATCCGAAAACCTAAAGGGTACTTCCAGTTGTCCTATAAACTTGAAATTTGGTATGAATTGGCACAACCACTCACAAAAGTCTCAAAATCTTAAATTTTTATGTCTGTCTGTAGATTTCGCAGACCAATATAAGTTGACCCCACACTGCGTACATTTAGGAGCAGGGCTCTGCTAACACTGGACTTCTTAAAAGACTGAGGAAAAGCGTTAAAACCTTTCTACGGAACCCTCGTGCGCGAGTCTGACTCGCACTTAGCCGGTTTTTTTTTTAATCACTAATACGTCAACCTCTTTTTTCCACATGTGGCATTAAAGAACAGTCATGTGTTTTAATCGTCGGGAAAGTAATTTTGTTGCTAAGTAGGTACCAAATTGAGTTAGAAGCCACTTGAAAGTTAAACGCAAAACTCTACCGCCTCAATATACCACGAATCGAGGACGTAAACAATGACCTTTTCATGTCATGATAAAATAGACGGCGATCACTTTGTTGCAATACAAATAAAGTCGAAGCAGCCATAACCAATGTACTCGTAACTACGTCAAACACAAAACCATCGTAGTGCGAACATGCCAAAGTGCCAACTAATTCGTCGGTCAGTACAGGATATTCGCTTCCTTGGCTTACTCTAATTCAATACCATAGCGGTCTGGCCCTCCCCTTCGCTTCAATCTCGGTCATATCAAGCATAATTTAGATCCATTTATCATTCTCTCAGTCCCCTTGCCCTGCATTAGACGTAACTAGGTCCTCTTAAAAACATATTAGGATAATATTAGCGGATTTACCTCTCGAGTTCACGCACAATGTTCCGGTGTGTAGAATGTTAACAAAATCTTGCTTGTATGAACCAAGTGGTATCTGCAATATCCTTTCTCTTGACTTGGATAGTTCACATCGATCACGAAGCGGCGAGGTCAGAGGTGATTATTGATCTCTATATTGGTAACAAACTATTATCTTGTTGGTAATAGGATAATCTAATAGATTGTCAGTTTGATCAACGATACAATTTCTCGAGATATTTGTTTGTTATTTTGGTCTATGCCGCGTGATGTATCGATTTCAGTTCGGATTAATCTGAAACCATCAACAAATGAAGATCGTGTCTTAGTTTCTTCGTTTTCAATAACAGATTTATTTAAAAATATCACAAAAACTGAACAAATAAGTGAGTACTTCAAAAAAACTATTCTATTATCCAGTAAGTCAACTAAATGGACCGAACTTCAGAAGCGTGTGCTGTTTGCAGTGTACATCAAACAAGGCTGTGTAACTACGTTGCCTTGGAAATTATCCAAGTTCTTAGCAGTTGACTCTACATCGCCGCGTTGTTCTGCCCCGTGAGAAATTAAACGTTCCTGCGCAAACAATGTATGATACGCCCAATGGAAATTTCTAGTAAGTCTTTTTTTATTTAAGGTTACGAGTGGCTCCTATGCAAATACGCCGACTTGTACGCGGTCTGGAGGGCCTTAACTACAACTTTGATGTTGATAAGTCCGGGTCGACGACCTTACGCGCACGACTGACTAACTGGGATTTTCTTGAACCGACAAGATGGGAATAAAGCCCATTGAAAACCCATTTTCGGTGATAAAAGAGCCAGCACGGGAGGTAAAACATGTTTGAAACAATAAAATTTTAAGTGGTTTATACGCTAAACTCTTTATGTAACTTTTTAGTTTCGTGGCAATTCCGCGTAAACCAATAACCTAGCTACTTACTAAGTACTACCAGGACCAAGTTTCAAGTAAATAACGAGTTGTAGCCGTGAGTAAAGACCAATGGAGTATAAATCCGTTCAAATTAAACAATGTCGAAGGCATTTCGTCAGTATTTTAATATTTATTGAACATTCAAGTTGTTAAATTCTTGTTACAAGGAATGCCTTTGGCAAATTTTCAAATACAGAGTTTAGATACTTGGAATTTCATTAAAGTTTGGTGCCACCACAATGCAAACATCCGAGGCGCCCGAGCCCGCATTTAGTTAGCGTGTTTATGGCAAAACAGCGCCCAATTGAGCTGAATCGGGATTTATGCGTATAATTTTCATGTTCACGACAGATCAAATTGCATAGTAAACAGCAACGTTCTAGACACTAACGCTAGCACCTGATATTGGAACCACTCTCACTGGACGGTGTACGTGTGATGAGGGGCCCTACAAGGAATCCACGACCTATTTAGATAAGAACTACCGTCTACTGCAATTTGTTTTACGTTTTCGTTAGTATGTATATTCTTTGAACTTGTGTATATTAAACGCCGCTAAAGTAAGCAAGTTATTCAGGAATCCTTTTATACCAATAAAGCTCAAGTATCTTGGCTATTAAAACGTTACGTACCTACTTTGTAGATATACCCATTACTTCTTCAAATGCCACCTACCTACTTGACTTACGTTCATTCTTATTTTTATCCATCTGTATCTCATTACTGCACTCGCCCACTTAATTGCCAATTACCGATTGCTTTGATCCTATTTATTGTTTCGGGCTCAGATTTGCCCTTTATTATCCAAAGAACGTTTACTGCCCATAATTTGGTTTGCCAACAGGTGCTCGTAAAAAACGCCTATAAAAATAAATCACTACCTATTACATACCTATTACATACCTATTCTTTCTCTATAGATAATTGTACAATCAATAACATACAAAATGGACAAGATTTACATCGCTGCCGTGTCGCTTTAATCCATTACCCGCCCAAAGGTCTCTTTCTACTACAATTTCCTGGGACGAAGTCGATGAGACGAAACTGCCTTTGGTTGAATCTGGCCTTAGATAAATTAAAGGAAAGGTTAAGCTGGTCTGATTTCTGTTGATCACCTGCTGACTGCTCGAATTCTGTCGAGTGAATACAGCGCTAGATTATACCGCCAATTCCTCACATGAACTCGTCCGACCTATCGCCCACATCTAGGATCACGATGTCACTTCCGAAAACGTCACAACTGGCAACGTCGGCCTCATCGCACGCACAGCGCTCAACTTGCCCGGAATAACAATCGCACCGTGGGAACTCGCTTTTAACGCCACGATTATTATGAAACGCCTCCACCGAGGATGTTTCACCTAAAGCTAAATAACCTTACTAAGTAGTCGCCGCTGCATAATAATAAACAGACCGTGTGAATTAATAACGGTTGTTGCGTCAGACGATGACTGCTGACATTCTGTTGTGTGATGCGATCCCGAAGTTGATCAGTTGTGTAAACTTCCATTATTTGAAGAGGAAGTGCATTTTCAATTATGAAAAGGCAGCATAGGGAATCATTCATTAGTTCATTACCTACGTAGGTAATAATAAATCATAACAATAAACAGCTGCAATAGCCTATTGATTTCAACTCTGGGCTAGGCTGGGGTTTAAGACTTTATCAGGATTTGATTGCGAAATTGAAGTAGAACTTTACCTTGAGCGATTTCTATGCCGGAATTATATCGTGATGAGATCTGCATCACTACGAAACAATTTGATAGTGTTTTCAATCCGCACTTGGCCTGCGTGGGAACTAAAGCCCTGTGTCCTTTCACTGCGAGGAAACCAGTGCACAGTACTGTAGTGACCCTCAAGGGAAACGAAGAATTAATTAAATAATGCTTGCTTATCAAGTGCATCTTCCGAAATGAGTTACGTAAAGAAATATTGACGAGACGCGACGCGACGCGAGAGTGCAAAAGCTGCAAAGGGTTAAAGATTGACGATAAAGATTGCATACAGAGTGCAGGGTCGAAGTACAGACGTGCAATACCCCGGGAGGATATTGAACCTGCCACCCGGACACCCGCATAGCACGGGACGACTTACATAAATGTGCTCAGCTTATAACAATGCAATGTCAGAGCTACATCGATTTTAAGGGGTGCTACATATTATGGAGAACTGTATTGGGAAACTAGCTGTTACCCGCGACTTCGTCCGCGTAAATTCCGGTTATCGCTATCCCACGGGTACTATACAATTGTAGCGAATAAAAAGTACCTAGCCCATGTTATTCTTCAATATTCAATCTTCTTACCAAATTTCATCTAGATTGGTGGAGCGGTTTTTCCGTGAAGAGATAACAAACAGACAGAGAGACAGTTAGGTACTTTCGCATTTATAATAGGTAGGTACCTATTAGTTAGGAAGTTAGGATTAGGATTTAATTTCCTACGCGATATAATTTGGATGTACAAGTGTGGTCACATTATGGAGGCTATATTTGTACCTACCTACCTGGAGCTGTCATTGAGACAACTCTGCAAGCAATATACCTACTTACCTACCATGACTGTTATATTAACCCCTGACGCAAAAAGAGCGGTGTTACAAGTTTAACCTTTAGGTATGTCTGTATAAGTATGTTCATAGCTCCCAAACTTATTTGAAAGCTGACATGATTGAGATGGTTCTTAACTATAATTTATGAAGATCTGTTCAAGTAGGTACGAAATAAAAATAATACATTAAAAATGAAAATAAACCCCAGACACAAAAAAAAACCTACTTACTAAAATAATCAATTACTAATCCCATTACCAAATCCTCATAGTGAAATAAAACGGATCACTCACGTATATAAAGTCGAGTTTAGCCAGATATGTTTCCGACTAATTCTTAGTCCTTCCTCTGGGAGCGCACGCAGCAGCCTTGCATGTCGGGCCAAACTCTACTTGTATATGTGAGTGATCCGTCTTATTTCACTATGATTGAGCCTCATGGTAGTTTCATGTTAAAAGAATCCAACTAATACCTACTTGTCATAACTCATAAGACAGGAATTGTACCAATTTTATTTTATTTTTTCTGATATCACAAAGTGTTTAGGTATGGGTTTATTTATATTAACATATACCTATACAGGCGTTTCTGCTTATCAACCAGTATGATTATGACTAATGGGCGGTTATTGGGTGCAAATTACGTTAAAATGTATAAAAAAAACAATATCAATAACATGGAAGTGTTTTGTGGTGTTCAATATAGAATATTTGTATTGTATTGTACCTATGCCTAAAGAAGACGATGATGAATGATAAATAAAATATGAGAACATCATTGCAAAGTTCATCATCATCAACAACCTTTTTTCTGTCCCACTACTGAGCACAGGCCTCCTCTCAGAATCATGGCAAAAAAAGATAATGAATATTTTTGTGGAATTACATAATTATACTTTTCTGCTGTTTACTTCTTATCTTCTTATCTTTTTATAAAGAAAATTACCTCTCTACATGTACATTCCTAAGAAGTGAAGTAGGTATTCATACTTCAAAATAATAAATAGGTACCAATATAGATATCATACCTAATTCATAAATCATAATATAATATTAAGTAACAAACCTTGCACATATTTTAATAAATACATAAATCATAGTCAAAATCAACCCTATCCAAATTATGCTAAACTTATAATAAACATTTGAGGTCATCAGCTGAGAAACAGCTGTATCTGAACAAAACCATTGGCAAAAAGAGATTATTATGGCAAAAGTAAAACTTGACATCACAATATTTATAACTGGATGTGCTGTGCTGACTGCTAGATTTGAGTGACCTCTATTATACATAAAAATATGTATACATAATTACTGAAACAAATGAACAGTTAATACAATTGTTTCAATAAAAAATTGCCTGTTATGAATATGACTCAATTCGGTTTTTCTACTCTTTTTCCTTTAATGGATGAGATGGGATAACCTCTTAAATATTCTTGTTCCTCAGTGGAAGCAGGTTAGTTGCAGTTAAAACATAACTAAAAATTAATAAGGTATGATAAAATAGAAAACAAATTGTAGCAGATAACGAGCCAAACTCATATTAACATGATAAATTGAGTTTTGATGTTTTCCACTACAATATGTTTAAATTGGTGTGTTTAAAATTAGAAGAACAATAAAATTGAAGCTATAGAACAGAAAATTTATGACAGTACTCTGGTGATTTATTCTAATTACCTATTATTACAGTGCATTACAAGTACCAAGCATGGCATTGTGTTTGGTTCTTCAGGGCATGAATTTATTATCAAATAATTCCATTGATTTTTTGTAGCTTAATAGTGTGCCGTTGCTGAGCAAAGCTATTCCCCTCCCTCTATCACTTGTCTCTGTCCCATCTATTCTAAATGTGTGAAAGTCATACCCCATCACCTCTTCCATTCATTTACTTATATCAAAACTTATAGGAACATTTATTCATTACAGACAATCTAAATATATAATGATTTCTGTCTTTATTCTTTTACACAGTTTTCCTGTCCTCTCCTGCTGACACTAGTAATGTAAAAAAAAAAATTCATGCATAAAAAATTTGAAATTACTTTGAGCTATGTACGGATTTCTATTTTATTACTTATTATTAAAAATACATACAATAAAATACATGACAATAAAAATTTCCTCTGCTAAACAACCAAGCCAAGTTGATTAATCAGATTACAGTATCTTTATTTTAAAGTGATAGATTTATGATTGATAATGAAAAGAATTTAAGCAATGTCAATACTTGGTAGCTTAATAGCAGGTGTTACTTTTATTGCACTTGATATGTCATTAGTTATAAAATGCCAAATACAAAGGCTATATTTTTTCCTTGTATTTATTATTTTAAAAGCAAGTAATTTAAAATGAACTACTACTTTAAAACTCTCTTATGAGAGAGACTTTTGTTCAGCAAAAGCTATCATAATGATATGCATTGTGAATCCAGTAAGAAACTGCAGCATAAAATTATAAATTAAGCAGTACCTAACTGTTAAGTATCTTGATGCTATTCAGGTCAAATGAAAATGAAGTTAAACTGTAAATTTAGTAGGCAAGTGGAAAGAAGCACACATTTTCTATCAGCTCTATTGCAATTGTATTATCTTTTTAGTTTAATCTGTAGGAGAAAGAATTACAAACCATCTAAACTAGATTTCAAACTTTTTGGTGTACAAGGCTTAGGGAATATATTTTTCAAGCAGTATTTATGAGGCTAACAAATGAATTTATTATAATAAATTTTACAAGACACTCACCTCACTGAAGGCCATCACTGTGGCCGGGGGCTCTTGCAGTCCAACCTTCTCAATTTACTTTATCACAATTACCAAAACAAATAGTTCACGCTTTTGTTTCCCAACATTGGAAACAGTCCCGACATCTAACATCCCCACGGCAGAAATACATCTGAACTCAGCAACTGCACTCACTGCGCAAGAACAAAATTTTAATTTTGACTAAAACGAAAACACCTGACCAAATCACAAATCACTGAAAGATCCAACATTCCTCAGGTGGGTTAGTTATACACCGATATTTTTTCTAGGCACTTACAACGCTTACAACACAGTCACACTATTCATAGATTTTAATAAATATTTTATTAGTCAAATTATTGCAACAGAGAAGTTCGAAAATGACACCGAATGCGTGAAATAACATCGAAAGAACTATCCAACCGGAGATAAACTCGCCATCTTGCTTTCATGTCATTACCAATGTTACAAGGGTTAAAAAAAACTTAAATTTTCCCTCGTCATTGAATATCGGTCACAAAAACTGGCAACTCCGCACTTTATGGACGCGTTCATTTTGTCAAGCCAACATTACGAAAACACAATATAATAGTATAATTGAGCTAATTGATTTTTATGATAAAATTGTTGCTTTACGATATTTAAGAAATTAAACACATATATTAGGACCAAATGTCTACACACGATATACTATTGCGTCATTACTAAGTTTATTTTAGTTATGTTGGCGAACATGAATGACGACTAGTTTTGCTCTGTAGATTATAGATTGTGAGATTGTATTTAAATGACTGCTGTCAAATCTTTAATCAATCAATTTACGAATGGGTTACGGTGGGTTACGGCCAACTTGCGGCCGTCACAGGCTTACAGTCACCCATAGATTGGAGCTAACGAGCACCTTAGTGATTATATTCTTTTTGAATTGGAGTACGGTCACCTCGCGGCTACAGCTCAGGGGGACTACTACGAAATTCAAAAATCGAAGTTAGTATCGTACCGTCCCGCTCACGCTAATATTATTTATTACGAGAGTGAGCGGGACGATAAGACACGAACTTAAATTTTCTAATTTCGTAGTAGTCCCCCAGCTCACTTGCAACCTACTTGCAACACTAAAAATGGATATATTTTTTTTGCTGCATGAGGCTAGAGGACATAAATACATGAATTAAGAATTTTATTGTTGTCATCAAACATGGAGCAGACAAACAACTTAGTCCTAAAATGAATAATTTTTTTCACCTTTTTTGCTCGAAAAGGCTCTATCTAACGTACATAGATTGGAACGGGCTCTAAAGTATAATTTCCACAAAATTTCCACCATGATCCGTTCATGTCGTATCAGATCGGATCCTTTCGGACGGATGTCGACGTATCCGATCGTATCCTTTCGGCTTTCGTCGCGTGCTTGAGAAAGTTTAATAAAGTCTCGATTTTAATGTTTAGGTACAGTCAGCAGGAGAAGTAGCTAAGCAACCGACGCGTTCACAAGCTACTTCTGCTGCTGACTGTACAATGTAATTATTAAGATTTGACGTTTAATATACTTAATATACACAATTTTAGTAGACAATAGATTGATTTGGCTAGGTTCGTATTCGACAAGGGACGTACGCAAGCGACCTTAGAACCTAGCGACATACGGAGCCGATCGTATGCGTCGACATCATGTGAGCGTCTAGTGTAATCAACGGCCAAAAAAAACTTCAGAATTACTATGGATGGGGATATTAGCCGCGCCACTAGTGGCACGTATACACAACAAGCAATTCTCGTACTATTTGACACCCGTAACGCAAACGCGATCGAGACGTTTTTTTTTCCGCATCCGTCCGTATCCTTTCCGATCCGATACGAGGCGGGTCATTTGATGGTGGAAATCATACTTTACGTTATATGAGATGTAATAATAGATGATTGATATAGAAGATAGGTACATAGAATAGAAGAAGATAACTATTGTAAACCTACGTTTTGACAAATCTGATTCTGATTCTGACCGTATTACACCGTGAGGTTATTTATTTCGACACTTTTTCAAGCACACTTTGTTAGCTTTGCGGCTCAACGGTCAATGCAAGTAAGTAAGTATGTTTAGATTGCTTCCAAGCACACCTGAGCGCACCGTTGTCCCGCTGACAGCGATACGATGCGCTGTCCTTGTATGGAAAGTCCTTGAATAATTGATAAAATACTTAATCAATTTAATGAACTTTATTCAGATACATCGGCTACGGAAGTAATTAAGGCAAACTTTGAACGACGTTAATTGCATTCAAACACGCAGGATCTAGTTTCTTGCTTTAAATATATTCCTGTAGTTTATTAATATTCCCTATGTTTTTAAGATATGGAGGAAGTAAAGTTGATAAATCGCTTAATTACTTAGTGAAATACAAACGGATCACTCACGTATATAAGCCGAGTTTAGCCCGACATGTTTCGGACTAATTCGTAGTCCTTCCTCTGGGAGCGCACGACCCAGCGGCGGCGAGACGCACACTGCGCGCCGCGGCTCTGCTCGCGCGACTACTAGACGCAGCTGACAGCGGCACACAACTACCCTCGTTTTCATCATCATTTTACGTGAGTGATCCGTTTGTATTTCACTATGATTGAGTCTCTCGGTAGTTTCATGTTAAAAGTCGCTTAATTACTTATTAATTTAATATACTTAAGTAAGTACTTACTTTCTGAACTTTCTAACTAACTTCCCAGCATTCTTATTTCCACCTATTTTCCACCCTTTTCCACCTTACCTACTTCGGTCATAAATCAGTAGGTAATTTCCTTTACTTACCGTGTTTTACTTTAAACACCAAGTAGGTCCAAATCTTAAGTACTTATCTATATATATCCTGGATGGAGAATAACACTAGAAAAGTTCAAAAAAGTTTTTATTGCGGGACGTCCGGGACGTCACTCTACGTCACTAGATCAAAACGTCCCCATTGAAACGGAAGATGACAGAATAAATTTACAGTACACCAAAATTATCTTTTCCTATTTTATTAACGCTATTGCGTTTATTGTAACCTAGTTTTACAAGCAGTGACCCGGTTGCAGGAGGCAAGTGTAATTTCGGTTTATTAATTTCCGCGCAACATCATCCTGCACGATTTGCGATGTACTTAACTCATGACGTCACTCGGGTGCCAGGCAGCGATGCGCCCCGAAGCCTCAATGATAGGCCTCCAGATGTAGGTTAAATATAAAGTAGGTTATTGCACTGCCAGGGTTAAATTTAGTCAGGCAGTGGAGCGTGTGTATTCGGGGTGGGCACTCGTGTAAGTGTATATCCCTCGAAAATGCTCGTTACTTGTTGCAGAAGTCTGGGTCGTAAGCGACGCTCATGGCTATAACAATGGACTTGGAGGAGAGTGTGTCAGACTCTAAGCTGCATAAAGATAGTACAGCTAAGAAGGAGCTGCGTCCTTCGAGTGCTGTCTCGCTGTCGAAGTCGGAACATGGGCCAGGTCTGTCTCGTCTTGTCGATCTCTTAATAATGTCCAATTTTGGGTCGAGGCCGTCTGCACCTTGGCAAACTTTAGCGTGCGAGTAATTACATTACAATCGTCAGACCATCCCTTTCTCCTACCTCCAAATTTTTGACTATCTAGTTTTCTATTTGACTTGTCCATTTTTGGACCAATCTTTGCACCTGAAACTTTTCGATTAACGGAATGACCCCGACCTTGATTACACTTCGATTGATTTAGGCGGGTTCGACAGGAACCGTCTTCGTAAAACGCAACATTACTGTACTGATTTACCGGCAGTTGAATGAACCTTATTATATTCACTGTGATCTGTTAAAATGAGGCACGGACCAACCATCCTCTGGACACCGCATCTTCTATAATTTACTTGGAAAGTCATTTCGAGCGGGCCGGGGATTGCGTCGTGATGGGTTCATATCTTGTCATGTCGCTTGTCATCTGGTCGAAAGTGAGCCGTTATTGGTGGCTAAATAAGATTTATAGGTGCAAATGAGCATATGCGTTTCGGAAACGTTCGCCCTGACATTTGGTGTCCAAGGGGTGGTTGGTCCGTTAAATTGAGGGCTATCGCGGGTCAACAATTCGCTAGAATCGCTGATGATGATGACAGATGTCAATTACCACCAATCATATGCCAGTAGCTTGACTCTCATCGGTCGAGAATGATAGACCTCACTCGACACTAGGGGATCGTAGCTGACTCATGCAGGGAAATGCTGAAATGCTCGCAGTCAATGACTCAGTAGTAGTCCTGGTGATTTAGGTAGGCAGCAATAGTTAGAATATCGTCACATATTCTTGAATTGTCAGAAACATCGTCATCGACTGAGCTGCTAAAGCAGTTCAAGAGTTGGGTGAGCAACGAGCGATGGCATGAGTTGAGGAAGATAGCGGAGAACGCCATGAAAGACCGGAAGGTTTTCATGATCAAGGGTGGAGGGTTCCCGGCTGTGCGTCGGGCGCTACTGGAGCGCGGGTGGATCGAGAAATATGAACCACATAAGGTAATATTTACATATATTGAGCTTGAGCTAGTCATTTAAAGCGTTAGTGTCTTGAAAATTATAGAATTTTCGCTAAGGTCAAAACACTTAATCGGAATATTTACTACATAGATACTTATATTGTTTTGGCATTGATTTTCAGGACAGTGTGGGATAAAATGAGTATTTTTTGTATTTGTATCCTAGAGCACTAGTTCTAGTTATTGTTTCAAATAAAACATCAAACAAAACAGGGCTAACACGACGATCGAAAATGATGTTTCTTTTTCGAAAATTAATAAGTAATGGAATAATTCGCTCTAATGCGAACTTATCGGGAATTCATTGCGCATTATCATTTCAAGGTGCGTCATCCACCTACGCATATTGATCCCAAAAGAGCTACAGGGAAGGAACTTTCCAAAGTCGAACGATTGATACTTTACAAGTTTATGGAGCACCATTCGGTTGATTTCCTCTGGACGACCAAGAGGGACAAGTACGACTGGTTACTAAGCAACAAAGAGGTCATCATTAGCAGGTACTTGGACAGGTTTCCTTTCATGCCTACATTGTATAGGCATTATAGAATGTCGGGTTCAAGTGACCCTTTCAATTATTAATGTCATTGACCCTCTTCACTTGCCAACCTACTTAAGTACTTAATTAATATTATCCTTCAAATTTGACGAGATTTTAATTTTCATTGAACATTGTTGGATAGGTTTTGTAGATCGATTTTCACCACCAAGGAAGGTTTAACGGCATCCTTGACCCAGATGCACTGGTACACGGAACCTGGAACAGCTCTGACTAAATTCCCTCGCTGCTACAACATCCACAACTCCGATAGCCTCGAAGAATTTATCGACGACTTCAGAATCACCGCCTGCATCAGCATTCTCAAATGGCTCTCGAACACTTTCCAAGCCAGCGGCGAACAGAACCTGGTTGTTAGTAACGGGAAGGTCCCATTCTCAGCCATAGAGTTCGCTTTGACCAGACTGAACGAATACATATCTTTCTTCACCCACAAAGACATAGACGATACCGAGGACCAATCTCAGCACGTCTGGGAGCACGAATGGGACCAATTCCTTACCCATCACTATCTTCTCGTACACGAAAAGGCTAAGTTCGCTGAGGACAAAAATACCAGTCTAAGGTAGGTTTATAAAGGTCACTGATGTCATATATGTATAATCGTGTGCCGGACATAAATCAGAAATAAATATAGCATGGCTATACCGAGACATTACGCAATTTGGCTTGTTTTATTATAAATAATGATTCATTGTTTGTTTTCCTGCTAAAAAAAGTCTTGACTTCGGTTTGGTGTGTTATTGAAATTGGACATTCCGCGGAAGGATAATAAATTTTATCATGTGATTATGTAGTAGCAAAGTTCACAAGTATAGTCCATTCATAGAGATATAAATATCAGTACCTACGTTACGTATGTCTCGTAAATATGTACTTAATTACTGATATCAAACGTACTTTTTCCGCATCTTAAACTTTTTTTGTACGAGTTAATTAATCTATAGATACTAGGTAATCGAAATCATAGAAAATCGATCAATCGAAAATAAACAACAGTTTTATATCCATTCCACGTTCGTAATTCGTCAATATTTCGGTGTTAAATTGACAATCAATTACATCACAGTTTACGGTATGCACAGACACCACCGATATAAACAATTAACTCAACATCATTCAACATTATTCAGGTAATTTTCAATACGTTCTTATTACGACACCTTTCGCATTTCAAGAAAGACAGTTAAGAGTATCGCTTACATGAAGTCCATTACAAACGTCAACGAAAGAGTTAAAAAAATATGTATTACGAACTTTAGAGGTTAATAAATAATAATAAATAAACTAGCTATTAAACTATTTATTTATATCAAAATTTGTTTAAAAGAACGAGTAGGTGACTCTTTTTTTCCCCTATGGGATGACGACATCTTTCCCCGCTGTCGGTACCGTTGTGCACAAGAAGACGAATGATAGATCTGCCAGGAGAAATCAGCCTATTTATGTCCTTAACGCAGCACGAAATGTAGGTAAATTGAAGCAAGATGCACTAGAGTTATACCTAAATATAGGTTTAAACAGTTCGAGGGGTTAATCACACTTCATTAAGGACCCAGACTGATTATGTGTCTGTGGATTTCCTCAATTTCATTATTAAGAGAATTCCCATTTTTCTAGAGTACTAGAACGAAGAGCGTGTAAAGTGTTAACCACAATGACCAAGTACTGGCCGCAAATAGACATCGACGGTGTCCTCAACATCTGGATCGTGAAGCCTGGCGCCAAGTGCCGCGGCCGAGGCATCCAGCTGATGAACAACATAAAAGACATCATCGGACTCATAAATATACCCACGGCTCAGAAGAGTAGATACGTCGTGCAAAAATATATTGGTAAAGAAAGTGGCTGCCTAGTAACTTTTTTTCGATACACGCTGTTTCGTCTTAAATAGTTAGTAGAGACGAATTAAGATATCTTGCTTGATGCATCCGATACCTACTGTAATATGATAATTTGAGCCATAGCGTTAATGTTGAGTTGTGCAAGCGGAAGAAAGTGGAACATTTTGCTTCCTACACACCGACGATCGGGTATTCAAAACTGGTTCGAAATTAATATGATTCAATATGCACTTTCAGAGAATCCGCTTGTTGTTTACGACACCAAATTCGATATACGGCAATGGTTCCTCATCACAAACTGCCAACCGTTGACGATTTGGGTTTACAAGTAAGTGTCCTTTATTCTTACCAGCTTTTATTTACCTACCTATTTACCTATTTTATTTTTTTACCTACCTAGTTTCATCTGTCCAGGACTCTGTATGTAACCCAATCTGTCTTCCTGTTTTCCAGAGATAGTTATCTAAGATTTAGCTCGCAAATATTCAGCCTGTCAAACTATCACGAGTCTGTTCATCTTACAAATAATGCTGTACAAACCAAATACAAAAACAACGGCGAGAGAGACAAGGCACTTCCCGATGAAAACATGTGGGACTGCCACACTTTCAAGGCTTATTTAAGGTAAATAAAGAATAAATAATAACATGACGAACACTACATAAGTAGTATCAAATTGTTACAATTATTATTTTCTGACCTGAAGACAGATTGGAAAACATGAGCTGTGGGATTCGAAGATATATCCTGGGATTAAGCAGTGTCTCATAGGAGCAATGCTGGCATGTCAAGAGTCGATGGACAAAAGACAAAACAGCTTCGAGCTGTATGGTGCAGACTTCATGCTGACCGAAGACTTCACGCCTTGGCTCATAGAGATCAACTCTAGCCCGGACCTGGCGCCGACCACATCGGTCACAGCGCGGCTCTGTCCACAATGTCTAGAGGATGTCATCAAAGGTGGGATTTACGACATTCCTGCTGTCATCTTTCGATTATGTCTATTAAATTTGATTCATTTTGTAAGAACTATTGTAACTTGTTTTTAGAAAAAATTACTTTGTGCAAAGTTTCTTGCGGCGTATTCTTTTTGACAATCATGCATGGTGTTTCCGAAAGCGCTGGTAGAGTAAACTGCCTATTTGCTGAATAAAATTTTGATTTTGATTTTACAGTTGTACTGGATCGACGGTATAACCCCGAAGCCGACACAGGAACATTTGAATTAGCTTACAGACAAACTATTCCGAAAGCTCCAGCGTACCTAGGGTTGTCTTTGTGCATTAACGGGAAGAGGCTCATAAAAAAATCATCTAGACAGCACAAACATGAGCCGAGGAGCACCACGCCTTTGGCACCGCGAGTGCCGTCCGGAGATGCAATCATAGAGTCGGACCAACCAGTCCCTGCGGAATACAGTGGACCCATTATCACAGACTTCCTCTCGTGGCTAAATCCTTACGATGCCATCCCCCTCGGCAAGGACAATATGGCTCTAGGGCCCAAGGAATCCCTTACGGTACGCCAAGCCTTTACAGTCGTAAAAACGGGTCTCGCGTTAAAAAGTAATTTGAAAAAACGTAATTCCTCCGCGATCTCTTCTAGGCTCAATCGGGGAAGAAAGGAAAAAAATATAGAGTGTAAACGGCGCGTCGTGCCCCATTCTTGCTGTCGGCCCGAGGACTCGCAATCCGCCAAACACGCTGGTAAATACCGGACAGAATCGGCCAGCAAAGCGGAGAAGCCCAAGGTCGACAGGTCGGTCGGTAACAAACGTTGCTACATAGATCCAATAGAATGGGAACGAGAAACGGCCAGTATTCTCCGTTCAACGATTTCTGTGCAGAATAAAATTGCTAGCAGATTGGAAAACATTGTTCCGTTGCGGCAAACTAAATCGAGTGTTGTTAGTTCGAATCACAGATCGCTGTTAGAGCCGCTCAGTTCGCGAAATTGCATCGACGACTCGGATCCGATTAAAAAGCTGAGCGCTGTTGGTAGAAATATTTGTAAACTGCGCGATGAAAATAGAGCGAAACAAAAAGCTATAAAATTTTCGGAGAGCTGTACCTCTATATATGCACCGTATCGTGTCGTTATTACCCCATTAAATGATGAGCCACCGAACGCGAAAAAATGAATAAGTAACTTTCCGCATGTCCAATTTTATTCTGTTTTAATTCTAATTAAGTTTGCCTTTTCTACAAGGCAAACTTGGGTAGTTTGCCTCTATGTAATTGGCATTACTTACAATCATTGGCAATAATGGCAACCAGGATATCCGATTTCGA
The DNA here is from genome assembly GCA_963691665.1 of Clepsis dumicolana. NCBI lineage: Eukaryota > Metazoa > Arthropoda > Insecta > Lepidoptera > Tortricidae > Clepsis > Clepsis dumicolana. Next base: position 14,699,111 of record OY829507.1, on the reverse strand, counting down.
CAGCTTGACTTGATTGTTAATCACTACATATTATAAATCAAAGTTCCCTCGGCTTGTATGTTTGTCTGTCTGAACGTGATAAATTCAAAAACTACCGAACGGATTTGACCATCATAATTATAGACAGTCTTTCCCGGAAGGTTTATATGTAAAATATAAATTATGTAAGTAATTGTATAAGTAAGTACTTGTGGAGAAAACGGTGCGAAGCCGGGGTGGGTTGCTATTTAGAGCGAAGGTGAATTATGGAGGGGTGCGGAAATAGGGTAGTTTACTCGACATCTTCCAATACATAGATAGATACCTAGTATAGCATTTAACATGACACTACCATGAGGTTCAATCATAGTGAAATAAACGCACTCACGTATGTCAGTCGGGCGAGTGCAACCCGACTGTTTCGGACTAATCCACAGTCCTTCATCTGGGAGCCTCTGCGAGCAGAGCGTTAGCGCGCAGTTTTCGCCAAAGCGTGTGCTCCCAGAGGTAGGACATATGAACATGTCGGGTTACAATCGACTGATATACGTGAGTGATCGGTTTATTTCACCATACTTAATTTAAGCTAATATGCAATTACTTATTGTCAAAGAAATAATTGGGAACTCTTTCCATAACATACATTTTAATTTTTTTTAATTGTTATTGATTGTGAATGTGAATATTTTGCAAGTTACCAAATAAGCTATATCAAATTTATTCTTGCAACTGTTGGCGTCTTCAAATTCTATTGTAAAAGGGAAATTAATAAACATTACAATGTTTGTGTTGTTTTGTTATTCCAGGTACCCTGCTTCCCGGTTCCTCTTCATCCCCGTAACCCCCAGCGCTCCCGCTGACCAAGAGATCCTGGCCATACTGACACAGTTTCAACCTCGACCTTTTTTAACTTAAAACTATGTGACAATGCCACGATCTATGACACTGACAATAAAAACATCAATACTGGCCCAGAAATTCTTTGTAAATAATGCATACAAAATGAAATGAAATTAAATAAACGGTCGACAAAAATGATTATAAAATTGAAAACATGAAAATGGCTTCTGTAAGTGAGAAACAGACGGTTTGTTCAAATGTCGACTGTGGCGAGGTAGGTTATATTTTACTACATTATTTTATAATACCCGAATGTAACTAAAAAGTTCATCACATGCTGATTATAGTAATTTCTTATCGAATTCGGACATTGTGTTGGTAAGTTCGTCGATGGCAATACATGAGGTACCTAAGGTAAGTATATTATAAGGTATATGCAGTTCATAGAACTTCGATCATAATTAAATAATTATCATATCTTACTAGCCACCCTCACAAGTCGTTCAATGTTACCTGTTCATTACGAGCTTGGCCATGCAGGGTGAGAGAAATGGGGTAGCAATTTTACAAAAAATATGGGTTTCGTGGCAAAATGCATGGATGGAAATTATAGAGTAAAATAACGTTATTTTAGAACATCTGTAAGTATAAGTCAAGCTCAAAAATAATGGGTATTGTAGAGCAATTAACTGTATTGTTGCGATATTCGGCAGCGTTTTTTAAGAATTTTTTACTTTTTTGTTGTTTTTAGCGCATATCTTTGTAATTAACGAAGACCATCAAAGCATAATTCAAATTCCTATCAATCCGGCATCATGGGGTTACGCAAGAAAAAAACTATATCAAAAAATCGCAAGAAAGTAAGTAACGTTCGAGATCTGCTTTTATTCAGAATTTAAGATACTTTCCATACACGCTCCATTAGTTCTAATTAAACTGCCAACCTGAAACTAATACACTAATCAAACACACCTTATATAGAGACCAATCACGTAGGTATGTTACTAGTTAATAATTAACGCTTTTCTTACCACTATTATTTTTATAATACTATCGTTATCGATATTTGCCAGACACGTGGAGGTGCGGGGACAGGAGGCAAGAAGAAACCAATACATTCCTTTGGTAAACTAACGAAAAGTGTCAGCCCTACGTCAACCAAAAAACCAACATGTTTCGCCTGCAAAGTAAGTTAATATGCAATTGACTAGTACTCAGTAATACATATTGCGCTCACTTGTTTCTTCACTTAAAAATATCTATTTCAGAAAGTGAAAACTATAAACTACGACAAAGGAGGCGTGAAAAGAATTTACTCTCCATTCACATTGACTAAATTAGCGCCATCACCAAAAACAAATAAAAAAAGCGAAAAGAGAATTCCGCCCCTCGAAAGCCATTACAAATCGTATGGATTATCCCCTAAAGAAAAAATGTACATCATCGCCAGTTGCCAGACAAGAACCTCTCAATATGCATACCTTAAAAGTTTAGCAGCAAACGCTATAAAAAATAGAAAAATATTCGCCTTGTATGGCTACTGCAACGCTGTACGAAAAGCTTTAGTCGAACGCGGGTGGGTGGAAAAAATCCCAGCCAGTCGAATGAACTTGTCCAGAATACGCAACGGCACATACACAAACAAAGCCGATATTCATGCAGAACTAGAAAGACTACTCCTCTCAAGCTTAGTACAAAAATATAATCCCAATTTTATATGGACCTCAAAGGAAGAGTTCAAAGAAAACACTATAGACATGAGCAGTGATTACACGACTATTGTAAATAAACTTAGGATAGATGCCATGTGGACAACGAAGCAAGGGTTGTGCTCATCGATGAAGAGAAACTATTGGTTTTATATAGAAAACGTGGCTGAAGTAAACGGTCCGCGAACATACAATAGCTACGACCCCGGCGAAATCGAAGGATTCATATCAGACTTCAAAATAACAGCGTGTACTAGCTTGCTGAAATGGGTGCTCTCGATGGTTGCTAACGACCGGCCTGTATTCGTCCGATCTGGAAAAATAGCTATGAATGTCCTCTTATTCGCTCTGAACAGATGCAAAGAATATCTCTCCAAGAAACAGAACAAAGACATTGATAGATCTGTGACCCCGATAAGCAGTGGGCAGTGGAATTCGTTTTTAAAAAAATACTACCTAATCATATCGAAAGCCGAAGTATTCGAAGCTGATAAAAATAATCAATTGCCATTATATTTGGGCTATGCAAAATTGTTCTTGAAAGAGATTCACAGGTATCGACCACAACTAAGTTGCGAAGGCTGTCACAATATTTGGATAGTAAAACCGGCTCACTGTTCTAGAGGTAGAGGCATAACAATGGCTTCGAAGCTGGGTGTCCTTTCTGAGATGTTATGCAAGGCTACCTCAAAATATGTTGTCCAGAAATATATTGGTTTGTTTCATTTATTTAATTTTATAATTGCTATCGGAACAAATGCTGTTAATTACACTTAATTAAGACTAGGTATGATTCTTTACGACACTTAATAAAATACTTTACTTTACTTTGTTTACAGAGGAGCCTTTGCTCATTCATGACACCAAATTCGACATACGGCAATATTATCTCATCACTAGCACCTGCCCTTTGGTCGTATGGATGTACAGAGATTGTTATTTAAAGTTTAGTTCACAAAAGTACAACCTGAGGAATTACCACGAATCTATACACTTAACGAACAACGCAGTGCAAAAGAAGTACAAAAACTGTGAGAACCGGAATGACGAGCTCCCGCTTAATAATATGTGGCATTCTGACCAGTATAAGAAGTATTTGGTTGGAATCGGGCAAGAAGATGTGTGGGATACCGTCATTTATCCTGGCATGAGGAAGTCCATTGTCGGAGTGATGCTCAACTGTCAGGACTCACTGTCCGAGTGCAAACACCGCTTCGAACTGTACGGATGCGACTTCATTCTGGACAACAAATACAACCCCTGGTTGATAGAGATCAACTCGTGTCCAGACTTGCAACATACTACTCCAGTTACCGCAAAGATATGTCCTGCTGTTGTTTCAGATATTATCAAAGGTAAGTTTTTTGTACAGAATGTGCTCAACTTCCTTTTAAATGATTCAACGTATTTTTAAAATACGGCTCTTTCTTTACAGTTGTCATAGATTTTCCAAAAAATCAGAGTTGTTCGACTGGTAAATTCGAATGTATTTACCGCCAGCCCGTGACCGTACCAAGGTACAGATTATCTGGAGATCTCTCTTTGCGTGGCTATAGTCTACCGACTGACTACTTCTACAGAGGTCAAATAGAAATCAAGGAGTCTTACGATAATGCTGACATTGGCAAAAATAGAGATATTAACAAAATCATGAAAGAAATGAAAAAGCTTTACGATGAAGATGTAACACTTGAACCAGAACCTGACTGTCTAAATAATTCAAAAGAAAACATCATACGCGATACTCATTTTTCGGACTTTGATATCGGTGGAACTGAAGGGGCTTCCAGTATTACTGAGCAATTGGACGAGCTGCTTTTCATCATTACAGCAGAACAAAATTCAGAGGCTGACAGTGAAAGAATAGAAGATGAAAAAATACTTGTAGTTAATGGTAACAGCAAAAGCACTGAAATACCTCCTAAACTTGAATCTGTTTTGAGCAAAACTTTCAGTACATCGAAATGCACCAGATCCAAGATAGAAGACAGATCATTTGATTTTAGTGCAGTAGACGATGATCCATTGAAAAAAGCCAGCGGTGTCAACCTAAGCCCTCTTCAACGTGTTATCCACGAATTGTCCTTCTGCTCAACAGCAGGACTCGATCGGAAAGAAATGCAAGGAGGAATAAACAAGATGAACACCGTCATTTATAGCAAAACTGAATCCTATCAAAGCATCGAGCAGGCCGTTGCGAATTTAATAAATTTTTTGAAGAAAAAAGAGAAAGAAACTCGTAAATAATTTAGCAATGGCCAAATGGTTCATAATAATAACCGTCTGTTGAGCTTTAAATAATTATATGTAGCTAAATGGGAATAGGGAGGCATGCATTTGTCTTATTTATAGAAATCAATCACGTTTAAGTACCTACTTACCATTTATAACTATTATACCAGCTGTCAACTTCTCAGTGTGTGGATAATGTTTTTAATAATATCGTACAATTTTGTAGAATGTTTACGTTTAGTCAATTTTGATCAGTCGGTGAAGAGGACAAATATACCTACTTGTACAAAATGATCAAATATCTTATAAATAAAGCTATGTTTTCTTAAATATCGGCTTGTTCTTGTTATCGAATATTACAGGCATTACAGCATAGTACTGTAAATGCGTCTCTTCAAGCCGTTAGTCTCTGTGCGTCTCGCTTCCCCTACAAGTGACTGTCGCACTCCAGACTCATTTAAGTTTGACGTGAAATGTAAAGCTGTTGACATTATTCATAAACGTCACTCAAGCCTCCATTAGTTAAAATAGGTTTGTCTTCTTCTTACTAACGGAAATGTCAATGTGGCATAAAAGGACAAACGAACTTTAACGGCATTTTAGTTAAAATAGGTTTATGAGGTTTATAGGGTTACTAAGTGTATAGATAGATAGATAGTGTATAGATTAATGATCGCGTCACTCTTTGGGTCATAGTCCGTTCACATTAAGCATTGATGCAGTTGTCACAATGTTCCATCTCGGGGGCACTAACCATATCTACCTAATACCTAAGTATCATGGTTGAAAATGCCTTCACATACCTACCTCAACTCATTGGAAACGACTACATACGAATAGTCGCACATTAAACATATCTGGCTATACATAGTGATCCGTTTAATTCACTAGTATACTTTGATGTTTGATTGTAATCTACTGCTTTCGCACAGACCTAATAGCAAGTGGACCGGTGATACCTACAGAATTAGCGTGCATACCTACTAAAATTTGGCACTTAACATGGCTGCTTTTCATAGGGTTGGGACTGTTAAACGTATGCAGATATCGATATCGATAAAATCTACGCTATAGTAGTTTATGCAACTGTTACATTAAGAGTGTTTTAAGGCCTAATTATCTAGAGTAGCATACATTACTTTCATCTACACACATATTATAAGTACTCTAAGACACGTTCAGAAGCAGAAGGCATTATCATATCCATACCTGTCACGAATTTGACTGTTGTTTTTATCATAGATAAGTAAACATTATACATTTATTACATTTTGAACGCATTATAGAGGAGTTATGACATGTGTGTATATGGGTTTGCAGATGCGTTGCCAACCTAGAGACCTAAGATGGAATTCCTCTTATGCCCGTAATTACACCGGCTGTCTTACTCTCCACACCGGGACACAACAGTGCAAGCACTGCTACTTAGCGGCAGGATTAGCGAGTAAGATGGTGGTAGTGATCGGGACGGAACTCGCACAAGGTCCTACTAACCACAAAAGTGAAAATAAAAAACATTTGCCTTAGGCATCTCCAAAGTTTTTATTCATTTCTAATAGTTTCTGAAAGATACTTTGTCACAACACTCACAACTTCTTTTTCTGTGATAGCGAAACCTCAAATCTATAATCATTTTGATTACAGACATTACCTTACCCTCACACTTGATGTACAAGGTAACACAGGTGACAGGCACGAGTAGACTGAAAAAGAAGAATATTAAGTATCTATAAGTTTATCTCTAGCCTGCTCAAGGGACATTTTTTCCAAATCTCAAATCTGGTTCAGCCTGTGCATTGTGTATCAGTCAGTAAGTCACGGTTTTATTTTATATGTTTATATCTGATAATTACCTGAATTGCTCCGTCACGTCATCAATCTCGTCACATTAAGAGTTATGTTGAAGCATGACATGTCGAAGTGCATCGAGCAGACAAACCATGTCTTATGTCATGGGTTTATATTTTCAATTCCAATCCTTTTATTTTTGGCAGTTTCATTCACAGGAAATCTGACGAAAAGAAAATTCAAACAATGTTTAGTATTTCATCGATACCTATGTCGATACTTAGCACCGCATAAGCTAATATGCCAAAATCAAGCAAATTATTTCTGTTGAAATAAATAAAATCATTGGAAAATAAAACAAATCGTACTTAAACAGACGTTCGTACTAATTTTATACGATCATTATGTTACGATACATGCCAAAATACAATAAAACATTCGAATTATTCAAGGTAACTGGTTACTAACCTTTGAAGGGTCAATTCAGGTTGATTAATGTTTTTTTTAACACTACACTGTCTGACGCAGCACTAGGGCATGATTAGGACAATCAAAGACAGAGCCCTGCACACCATGATAACTCGTTTCTTAGAGTAATCCTCACAAAAACAGCAAATATATTCGGAGCCGGCTACCGTTTGACAGCACATCTACCACGAAACTTGGCACGGAACATGGTGGCACCTGCCACGCTGTCGTAAACTCGTGACGTCACTTAGAGAGTGCTTCCAAATTTAGTAACCAACAAATACTGTTTGTCTCTCCTATTCTTATGCAGCTGTCAGTAAGTTAAAAAGAGATAAAATGCCGTTTGACATGTATGTGTCGATATGGCAGATATTTGTATAAGTCACGCTTCATATAGAAGAATATAACGCCTCCACTTTCCTATCTCAATGTGCTTTCGAGTCCAAAGAATCGTAGGATACCTACTTAATAAAGTTTTTTTTTGCAATTTGTGTGATAGATAGGTACTTACTACTTACTCACCGTAACAACAATGTGGAGAAAGCTTATTAAGCAATTTGTTGGTGGCCCTTGGTTAGAGCATTTGATTGGCGAGCCTCCTCGTGAAATTAGGTAGAGATAAAAAATACTAGTCCCAATCCCATGACAAAATTCCATTATGACTTTATTAATTTTATTATTCTCTTTGAAAGCTCTAAAACATCTTGCAGAAGTTCTAAACCGTGAAACATCCTATTTCTTGCACTCACAACTTTTTACACGACTGCCCAAAGAAAGAGTGTATTGTTTTCAGGGTCCATGTAATTTAACGGTTCGGTGCTGTTTTGTTTTGATTTTGACTTTCATTACCGTTCATTTTTTTTTAATTCACCCATAAGGGATAGGCAAAGGAACTGAGTCCATACAGCCACGTCTGATGTGTTTTGTAAATTTCTGTATATTAAAGCCCTGTCACCGTCAGAGTTGTCAGTCTGTCCTAGTCACGTCCAGTCAACCCCCAAACTACGAAATTCGAAAATCGAAGTTCGTATCGTATCGCCCCGCTCACTCGTGTTAAATAATATTAGCTTGAGAGGGACGGCACGATACGAAGTTCGAATTTTGCACTTCATAGTCGGGGGGGGGCAGCTACGGCTAGCAGCAGCCGGCGGATACTTGGGGGTCACAAACAGAGGGAATACGCATTTTCACTTGCATTCTTCATTTGCTGGGCACTGGCATATGATTGTCTGTATATGTTGTATAATACACTATCTTTATTATTCAACAAACAACAGTAAGCGCAGAAACTAAAATTCAATTAACGACACGATCCACTGTCATCGGTTTCCCGCCAAATTCAGTCTCATTACCGTTCAGTACAAAATGCAAAACAAACGCAGACTCAGCCCCCATATTACGAAATTCAAAAATCGAAGTTTGTATCGTATCGATCCGCTCACTCTCGCGTTAAATAGTATTAGCTTGAGCGGGACGGCACGATACGAAGTTCGGAACTTCGTAGTAGGGGGCAGATACGAATACGACTATAGAATGTAAATTTCACTAGTGTAGTGTTCTTTTGGTTCTTTTTTGCTTCGAATTAAATCTAGTTTAGCCAACATTACAAATCAACAATTTTACTTTACTTTCAATCATCGTATCTGTGGATGTCACTCTAGAAAAAAAAAAATTGATGGTCGGTCGGTGTCATTATCTGTGTTAGGTGAGCCATGTTGAATTTTTGATAATAAAAATTCGCGTATTTTTCTACATTTCCACGCATTTAGCCTAAATATGGGTCGTTCGAGATCAAGGAGCAAATCGCCAAGGCGGCATCACAAAAGCAGTAAACATTCAAGAAAGAAGAGCCGATCTAAAGATCGGTCTACATCTCGTAGCAGGAGCTCCAAACACACCGATAAGCCGAGAGAGCGAAGCTCCAAATCTAGGTAAATAAAGTGATATTTAACTTTATGTTTCGAATTACCATAATATAGCTATGAGATTTGATCATAATTCGATGTTATGTTTTAGAAAAAGGTCACATTCTGTAACATCGTCTACAAGTAGCGAAGCGTCCTATGATGGAAGTAGAAACAATAGAAAAAAATCCAAGGGGCGCAGTAAAATGGATGAAGTGGACCGGCTTGCAGAAATGGAAAGACAGAGACGCGTCAGAGAAGCAGAACAGAAGGTAGGGATAACATACTACTACAGACCCCTTTAACCTTTAAACCATATGGAATGGATCTGATTTAGCAAATAATTTTATCTGGTACCTGTGTTCTGATAGTCTTTTGACAATAGCTATTACAGCTTCAAAATAAAAGTACAATCAGTACGAGATGCTGTCCAAATTTACAAATTTGTAGAGTGCACCTTTGTGGCTAGGGAATCTTCTAGGCTTCTAGGGCCCTAGCCCTATCCCACAAAAGTTACAAGTCCTACAATTTGACATATTTGTCACATTTTAGTTTAAAAAACTAAAGATACATAGATAGTCTTTATTTTTCACAACACAGGAAACACAAACATGTATAAAACAGTGCAATTAGGTACATTTGGTATACAAAAATGAACAGAGAATACAAAACAGCAAGAAAAACTGGAAACAGTAACAAATTTATTAAATTGTAGCACTGGTAATTTTTGTGGTATAGGGGCCATGTGTACCAAAGCCTCAATAAAATATATTGTTTACTTAGTTGTTTATATGATATTATTACGCTAAATTCTATGTAAACTCGTGTGCAAAAGCTTATGATTTCTTTATGTAAAGTCACTAACTTTTATTGAATTTTAAGGTGGTGGAAGAAGAAGCAGCAAAAAGAATAGAGTTACTAGTGAAGAAGAGAGTTGAAGAGGAACTAGAGAAGAGAAAAGATGAAATTGAGCAAGAAGTAGCAAAGAGAGTGGAGGAAGCCAAGAGGAAAATGGAGAAAGAAATGATGGAGGAACTGGAGCGGCAACGCGAGCAGCAACGCCGCGAGGAGCTCGCCCGACAGGTAACTGCGCTGCCCTCCACCAGTCATGTGCAAACGCAATACCTCCCACATTGCTTTTACACATGACAAGAATCACCCTCCTACAAGACTTGATCTCGCAACTAATGAACACTATAAGTACATTTCAATGCTATATGAGTACTTAAAAAATTAAAAAACTAATAAAAGTATTATTTCGATCATATCTGTTAAAGGTCCAGTCAGGTGTAGTTCGAGTGCTTACAAGAATTTTGTTTGTTAAATCATAAACTGTTGTAAAGGCCCTCGTGGCTCAGACTCAAATGTTAACTGGACACCATTCAGTACGTACATGCATGTTGTTGCACCTGCCGAGGCAGACTGTATGTCCTGTCCTGTCCTTATGTAAGTGCCGACGCGGCTACCGGCTAGTTTTTTAAAACTGTTCACTTGACTGTCTTTGGCAGTCACGTAGTGTATAAGTCAGGTCGGAAGACTGATCAAGAGCCCGAAGCCGTAAGAATTTTATGGAGTTGCAGCTTGAGGAGCCGGTCGTGAATACTGAAGGTATTTCTTGAATTAATTTTTTGTATAACAAAACTTTCTGTTACAATCTAGGTTAAAGTGCAGTAGCCATGATAAAAAAGGCATAAAAGTTGATGTAAACAGATACAACATTTTGATATGATTTGTAAACGAATTTTGTTAAATCAGAGTGATGATGAGTGGAGCAAATTGATTGAATCCAGATTTATCTGCCTATTATATGTTTAGTAATTCTATATTATTATCTAATTATACCTACATTACAGGACACAAATTATTGCATTCTGTTTATTTTATACTCTCATTCATATGTTTTTAGAATGTGGGCAACTATAATTTAAAAATACTGTCTTTGGTTTTGAATGTCTGGGTCGGCAGAGGGGAACCTTGTTAATATTTACTTTCTATCATACAGGAGGAAGAAGCTCGTAAAAGGAAAGAGCTGGAGGATATCATGGCAGAAAATAATAGAAGGATCGAGGAGGCCCAACGCAAGTTGGTGAGTACGAACATAAATGTTAAGTCAAAATGACACATCTGCAGTGGCTAAAACAGCTGAGACTATTCCTATGAAATAGAAACCATTAATTTGCTCACTAGCAACCACAAATCATGGTTTTGGATGAGCAAATAGTTCATAAATATGGACCTAAAAAAGTAGTGTTTGAATCAATCAATTATTCATAGATTCATTCATACCTGTGTTCAGTATTAAATTTCTTGTTATTTTTGTAACAATTTAATTTACTTTTCACCATAATTGGCTAGTGTTACATAGTATCAAAGGTCTATTTCCATATTTTTTATTATGAATAACAGTTCGTATTATTATTTTTTCAGGCTGAAGAACGGTTAGCAATGATTGAAGAACAAAGAAAAATGGATGAGGAAAAACAAAAACTGAAAAAAGAACAAGAGAAGAGAATAAAAGAGGAACAAAAGAAAATTTTAGGCAAAAACAACTCCCGGCCCAAACTGTCATTTTCTTTAAAGCCACTATCATGAGTCTTTATCGTGTTTCAGTTTCATTTGAGGAGAACAGTGCATTTGCAACATTCTTTCGCTAGATGTAGACATATTCAAACATACATAATACATGTTATACTTACTATAAATTTCAGTTAAGAACTAGTTCGGTGGCCAAAATATAATATTCTGGATGTGTATGGTACAGACATTTAAATTTTGATTTGTGGTTCTGTCTAGAAATCGGTCCTAGTGATAGGCTGCAGTTTAGAAATAATTTCATGGTTGATCTCGCACAACTTTTACAAGTAGTAAGAGGACATTGTACGATTTTTTTCTACCTGGAGACTATTTTAGACAGTTGCCAAGAATTTTTGGAACTACATTCAGTTTTTTTTGTGACTTTGTGCATCTTTTCTCACGCAGTCCAGGACAAGAGATATTGTGCGATGAACAAAAACCTTTTCCTATTCAATTTGGGATATAAATTATGTATGTATGGAAGAAATAGAGCCTACCGAGTTATTGTGTCAACTTCATGGTCAAGTATAGCCTGACCACGAATATTCGAATCCTACGTAATCTAAACGTCATTGTATCGCCATCAATAAGTTCATGTAAAATTTTAGAACCAAATACGCTCACGGGGGGCGCTGTTCCAAACGCCATATAAATTTTCTCGATAACGTTGCGTAATACGTAGGATTGGAATATTCGTGCTCGAGCCTCCGGTGCCGTTCTAACCTAACGTCTATCTCAATTTTTCTTTTTTCACAGACGCAAATTCGCAGTTTTTTATTTTATCGCGGAAATTATTTTAACATGTGAGGTTATTTTATCAATTAATAATTTGTACTTCACGTAGTACATTTATTTATTACTATTAATTTGTACAGTCAGCTGCCCCGGGTGGCGACGGTAACCACACCAATCTTTACAGCGTGGCCACGACTTCGCGCGACCGGCGACGCGGTGCGTTTTCCTAATACATTGCAGGCATTGTAAATTAGCCGAAGTGGGGTAGGCGTCTCAACCGCGCAATGAACTGCGAAATCGCAACAGATCGCAGATCGCGCAAAGTTACTTTAGATCTAACTTTAATCCAGTTGTTTACGCTACTTGTCAGTGGACTGCCTTCTATTGTATAAGAACCGCTCAATACTCTAAACTAAACTTACAAACAGCAATAATAGCATATAGCGTGCAAAAATAGATCTTAGATTTAGTTGCTATGTGCAATATATCAAGAATAATTTTAATGTTAAATTTCGTATTTGAAATAAAATTAAAGTTATTCACAATCAGTCAACCCTGTAATGTAATGTAACATGAGGTTACATTGCATTTTTTATGTATTTCGTTTGTACCAGAAGGAGAAAATATTTGTATTAATTCATAATGCTTACACCATTTTTTTTTATCTTATATTTTATCCAGGCTTTGGTACACCTGGGCCGTGTTTTATAAAGCTACAAGTTACAATTTACAAGCGGAAGTCTCGTCCTAACAAAAGGTGATAGAATGAGACTTCCGCTTGTAAATTGTAACTTGTAGCTTTATAAAACACGAGCCTGGTGTGACCATGTCATCCTCATGGGGGACTCTAGGTATTAATAGTTTACGAGGCACTGCCTCCAGTGCTAGATTCCCTAGCAATGAAGGAGCTCTCCACAAATTTGTAGATTTTAATAATAATGATAATTTTTCTATGGAAGAAAGATTACTAACATAACTTTGGTCCATTAAGTGAAAAGATTAAACTGTCACATGCTTTGTAAGCAAGTACTTGTCATAACTGTGTGTAAACTTATTTACATGTAAAAAATTTTTTGGAACTCAATTGTAAATATAGCTTTGACCTCGACTGTACCAAAGTCCTGGAAAATTCATTTGTTTTTATTTGCGACGACGTCGACATTAAAAGTGTTGGGACTTTATTAAAATCACGGCCAGCTCAGGAGAACCCAGTTAAAAATCTGTTATAAATGCTGGCCGTTTAAGAATTTCAATAAACTTGAAATTGCGGTTAATTTATAGATAACAGGCTAGGCTAACTGTTTAGTGTTAAGAATTCAATTGTGTATATATGTTTGTTTATTAAGCTTAGATTAGATACCGTCAGTTAATGCGTGTAAAATTTTGCAGATTTCATACATGTGTTTCACTTTCGATAATGTTACATTACTGGTTTTACGTGTTGTAAATAACATACTAGCATTTCTACAGAAATACGATTAGACACTACTTACTTAAGAAACCATAGTTTACTTTCTAATTTGGAATACTTTTCTTTGAACAAATGTGTGAGGTTCATTGACGAGGGGACACGATGCTTTTTTTTTTAGTAATTAGTAACTTTTTTTTAACCTAGTTATATAGGTTTTGGCCACTAATGGCCAAACCTTTCCCATTGCGGCCTGCCGTGAAACTTTGACACTGTAAGCCATTGCTGTGCTTATCAAGGAAATCACTGGCATTTGTTATGAAAAAGTTCTACTGCGGGTTGCTATGTAATCGTAGCTATACAACAAAAGTCTTAGGACTTTTCCATCATGCCCATTACATATTTTGCACGAAAAATATTTATCCATACCTTCTATAACTGTAATGTTATTGTTTCATAAATAAATCCTTAGCTAACTTTTATGTTTTAATTCTAAGTACCCATAGAATGGAAGAAGAGTCCCTCTAACTAAAACTAAGATAGGCGACTTATCCAAGTACAATGTATTAACTCGTATGAAAATGTATGTACTGTACATAAAACATAAAAGCGATTAACCAGCAAATGGTTCACCTGATGGTAAGTCATTATTACCACTGCATAGACATCAGCAAACCTGGAGGGATTGCATATGCGTTGCCGTTGCCAACCTAGAGGGCTAAGATGAATTGCCTCTTGTGCCGGTAATTTCTTCGGCTGTCTTACTGTCTACACCAGAACACAACAGTGGAAACGCTGCTGCTTTGCGGCAGGATTAGCGAGCAAAATGGTGGTACCGATCCGGACGGACCTCGTACAAGGTCCGCACACCCAGTATGTGCCACTATAGCACATTTATGTTAATAATAATACAGAGGGTCGAGCACGACTTTACGAATGCTGCCTAATGTTACGGTTATTGTATCGAGATCGAGAAACCTCATAGTAAATTTTAGTTCCAAATACGCTCACGGGCGGGCGCTGTTCCAAACGTCATACAAACTCGACAACGTTTACTATTCGAGATTACGTGACGCAGGTTTCGAAAAGTCGTGCTCGACCCTCTGGGTTTGTTTTAATGAACCGTCAAGATTTCAGCTTGAGTAACACCTATCACCCATGTAAGGTTTTTACTTTGAAAAAAAAAACAAATATGGAGAATATTAATATTCATTGCAAGGTTGAAGAAGAAATTAAATAGTTGTGCGTATCATCTTAACTTCCGGTTCGATACAAGATTTGTTTTATTTGGTTAAAAACGCAGAGGTTTTAGGAATGTCTCGAGTAGGTTTGTCTTTGAACAACACAACCAACTGAACCAACACCCGACGGCCACCGCCACGTCTGGCTGACGTTTCTTTCACCCCCGTTCCCCGCCCCACCACTCCGCTCCGCCCGCTTTCCTCTCTGCCTCTGCTTTGCTTGGCACAGATTAGAGACTATGTTGCTTGGTTGCTCAGCTTGCTGTACTACTGCCACCTACATACATTACTATACTCTTTGACTACTGCACTGCGGGCAAGTGAAGTTAAATAGAATTGTCGAAGTCCAAGCCGGGTTATTTTAATAAACGTTAGCTCGAAGCTCAATCTAATCGATAGATTTTGTCAGTTTACTAATGGAGTGAAGTCTTGCCATTATAACAGTGTGGTGAATATGGCAGAGTTTCTCAAGGGACTAATGCTATCTGTTTTATCGGAAAAGTGTTATAATGAATACTTCGACAATTACAACTTTCTCGATGGTAATTGGCTTTTAAATTTATTCATTAATTGCATCCGTTACATTACAACTTTATTATTTTGTCTCGGTCGGTCGATGTTCCACTTGCCTTGCATTATTTCATTCACTTCTGCATTTGAAAATTTTGTCCTTTAAGTACATTAATTACTTAGAAATTTAACAATTTTTAATTCAAGAACGGCGGGCGGATTTATATGATCTTTGATTTGTCTTTGCTCCTGATAGCAGAATAAAAAAAGTTATGAAGAAAATGGAAAATTACGAAGCATATGGCGGTACAACTTCACTGGGTCCGCTAGTATTAATAATAATAAACAAATTACTTTTCAGTGCCTTGTTTTAAAAGTACATTGAGCAAAGGGCTCGGCATTGGCATCATAGCAGGCTCGATCCTGGTAAAAGTGCCTCAGATCCTGAAGATTCTCAGCAGTAAAAGTGCCAAGGGTATCAACGTCTATGGAGTTTACCTGGAACTCTTTGCTATCACATCAAACTTTGCTTACAGTTATGTAATGAGTTTCCCATTTAGGTAAGACATATTTTTAATTTGGTTATGATGGACACTGTGTAGATGATAATTATAGAAAGTCAGTTTATTTATTTGCAGTATAGTTGTGTGAAAACGAAATTCCATTTATTTTACAGTGCCTGGGGAGAGGGAACGTTCTTGGCAATCCAAACGGCAATCATAGCAGCTTTAGTGTTGCACTATGGAGGTTCTACGGGAGGTGCAACAATGTTCCTGGCAGTATATGTGGCAATTGTTTCGGCTCTAGTCAGCGGCTTTACTCCATCAGAAATATTGTGGAATATGCAGGCCATTAATGTTCCTATTATTCTTATAGCTAAGGTGAGTGCTTTATTTATTGTAACCTGGTTTTTTTTTTTCAATTTATGTAGTCTTCCTCACATACATATACATATATTAGGTCACACTGAAAGTTTCTGGAACTGGCCACATACTAAAAACAGTATTTTAAAAGCAATTCATTCTGGAAACTTTTAGTGTGCCCCACATATATGTTGAGTATACAACATGTTTGGGACAAATTTGTAGTCCTGCCTCTGGTAGCACATGCTTTGGTGATAGAAAAACACTCCAACATCACATTAACTAAAAAACATAAGTACTCATTATAAGTTCTAGTAATGATAACTGATAACACATAGACTAGTGATTATGATAATATCTTTGCATTGTGCATCTACTAAGAATGAGATAAAATAAATTCTTTTTTTTTTCAGTCAATCCAAGTCATCACAAACTACAAAAACGGTAGCACGGGTCAGCTATCTGCTGTAACTGTATTGCTTCTATTCGGAGGTTCTATCGCAAGAATTTTCACTTCTATACAAGAGACTGGAGACTTTATTGTCATAGTGACATATTGTGTGGCGACAACAGCTAATGGGGCTTTGGTGCTGCAACTGTTCTGGTATTGGAATGTTGATAGTAAGACTATTAAGGGTAAGGGTAAGAAGAAAAGAAAAACTACATAAATAAAATAAATCTCTTATTGTATTGTGACAATGAACAAGTACAGAAAATAAAGACTTAGCTGAATATTTTGACTTTTTCTTTTATTGACCAACTTTTAAGGCTCTTTCACATAAACACAATAAGTACTACATTGCGTCGTGGCCAGTACGCGAAATCGTATCGTGTTTACGTGAAAGACCCCATAGGGTTTGTTTTTGGTATGCTGACACAGCTGGGTGGACATTGAAGAGTAGAGAAAAGGGCAAGTGTTTGCACTATCGCAGTCACAAAATACAGCATAGTGGAGATTTCGAGTAGGTTTCATTACCACTAAATTGCATAATGCTTTAACCCCCAGGTTAGATTTGCAAGAAAAATCTTGCAAGTCGTACCTATTACATTATGGCGCTCGATCGACGGCATCTATCTCGTTCCATTCACAGCTTCACAATGTACTGCAAATTGCAAGATTTTTCTTGCTAGGCTAAACCGCACTGGGCCCGCGTGGGAACTAACAGTCCAAGCCCTCTCATTCTGAGAGGGGGCCTGTGCCCAGCAGTGGGACAACAAGCCCCGGTTACACTGTTTCCACTGACGAGGAGTGATTCCAACCATTGCGATTGGTCAAATCACGGCCCTCCGCTCCACACTCGCAACTCCCAATGAATGAAAAGAAAACGTAACAGGTAACGTGCGTGGGTTATTTCATAGATATTTTTATGGCTTTTTAGTTAAATAAACACTCGATAAATGAAACCTACTTTTGTGCTGGGACTTGTACGATTTGTATGGTGTGCCGAACTATTTGATCACTTTGGATGTCACCATATATATGACGCTGACTGTACCATAACAATTTTTGCTTTTAATAATCCGGTTTCATTCAAATAAAAAACAGTTCAGTATTTATTATTTATTAGTAAATTTCAATGTCTTAATTAACACACGTGACAAAGATGCAACACGAGCAATTTATGGAATGATCTCCGCTAGCTACATATCAAATTCAACGCAGATTTTGGAGAAGTTTCGAAACGCATATTCTGGGCTGATTTAAGACTTAAAGAAAAAGCCTACAGTATTCATAAAACTATATTTACAACTAAATGAATAACGTGTTTGTGATAGGGGTGAATAACAAGAGCAAGTCAGCACCTTATCCGATAAGTATAGAAACTAGTTTAAATGGTGAGAGGGTACACTCTGTGGGGACGAGGGTTTTGCGGGATTCACTCCTTCTCAGGAGCGGGTTCCGCGGGTTTTTCTTCGGCGTGGTTCCTTTCCGGTTCGTTGCCATCCGCCCACTTCCCGTCGTATTCCTTCCTGTCGACGTATCTCTCTTCTTCATACTCGCCCTCGCTGCGGTGACTGCCGCGTTCGGAGAAGCGCGAGTAGCTGAAAGTTGTAGAGCAAATTATTCTTCAACACAACACTTTACACGTTACCTAGAAATGGTGGATGCAATGAACACTTCATGCTCAATGTGTCATACTTTTATGAACTAAAAAACAATTACTTTGCTCACCCGCGACCACTAATGACAAATAGTTATATCTGTGCGGCAAATGTATGTTTCCATGCAACACCTCCACCTCCACTGCTACACGAATCAACACATGCCACACAGACCCAACTATCACCACCACCACTATACTAAACGCTGACGCGTTTCGGCACTCTCCACGAGGCCATTTACGAAGCACAACAACAACCGCTCAACATGCCACCACTTCCACTACTGACATATGTAAACCATGTACTCAACTTAGTTAATGACAAAACCAACGTACCCACTAATATTTTATAAATTCCAAACTACCCTTTTATGTAAGTCCTAAACTACCCTTTTTTAAGAAATGAATTCCAAACTACCCTTTTTATTTTTATTTTTAATCTACGCCAGGTACCCCGTTATTTTTAACCGAGTACGGTAAAAAAAAAAAAGAGTCGAAGGGTCGAAGAGTCGAGTTAAAAATCTCACTAATGTCGAATTTGTAGGAGGTGAAGTGCAGTTATTGGAAAAAGGTTTGAAATATAACTTACCCTCTAAATTTAGTCAGAAATTAGTGGAGGGTTTGGCGGTAGATTCTGAGGTTGCGATTGTTTGTAATCGCGGTGACTTTGATACTAAGGTTTTGGTTGCTAATTCATTAAAAAATACAACTTCTTCTGGGGGTATTTCGGATGTTGGTGACTTGCATTCATTACGTTCTATTCAGCAAAAGGTCCATGACAATGATTTGGTAATTTCTAAGGCCGATAAGGGCAATTGTATTGTTGTTTTAGAAAGGGGTCAATATAATGATAAAGTAAATGACATCATTCAAGGAGAGGGTTTTTTGAATTTACGTAGGGATCCCACCGCCGCGTTTCATAAAGACCTAAAAAACCTTCTGAAAAATTCTGCATTTACCTTTGACACCGAACAAAAGAGGAGCAATGTGATTCCTATGAATCCGCACGCACCAATTTTATATGGTTTACCTAAAATTCACAAGGATGGTGTTCCTGTTCGCCCTGTTGTTTCATACGTGAGTGCTCCAGCGTATAAAGTAGCGAGGAAGTTAAATAGCATTGTTCGGGAAAAATCTTCTTTTAAGCCAATATATAGTTTAAAGAATAGTTCAGATTTAGTAAATAAAATTAAAGACATTAATATACCGCCAAACTCAACATTACTTTCTTTAGATGTGGATAGTTTGTTTACCAACGTACCATATAGTGAAACCTTAAATATTCTTAGATGTCACTTAGAAAGGAAGCGTTTACATCCGGGGGAGGTTTGTGAGTTAATAGAATTAGTAACTTTATGCATGAAACAAAATTATTTCAGATTTAATGGTCAATATTATTTGCAGAGTGATGGTTTAGCAATGGGGTCACCTCTTAGTCCTTTAATGGCTGACGTTTTTATGGATAACTTTGAAAAACAATATATAGTGGGGAACAGCAATTTAGTATATTATTATAGGTATGTTGATGATTTAATTTTATGTTGGAAGGGGAGTATGAGGCAGCTAGATTTGTTTATTAGTGCTCTCAATAACAAACATCCAAAAATAAAGTTCAAACGAGAATTAGAGGAAAATCGTTCATTAAATTTTCTGGATTTAACTATTACAAGAGTAAATAATAGGCACCAGTTTCAAATTTACCGTAAGCCTACGTACACAGATACTGTCATACCTGCAAATTCTACTCACCCATGGCAGCATAAACTGGCTGCTTTCCATTGTTATGTACATAGACTACTAACTGTACCTCTGTCGAAAGAGCATTATGATTCTGAGTTACATACTATATATCAGATAGCAACAACAAATGGTTATAGTACAGCAATGGTTAATAGTCTGGTTCAAAAGAAGCAGGGACGGATAGTGAATAGCATGCTTTACTCTGCGTTGCCATCTCAGCCTACTAACAAATTTAGATCTAGTATTACTTATGTTGGCCGGTTGTCTGACAAGATTTATAATATTTTAAAATCAAATAACATCAATGTTGCCTTTAAGACTACTAATTCTTTACGTTCTAGACTTTGTAATAACAAAGAAAAGGTGGATAAAGGGAACAGGTCGGGCGTATATAAACTCACTTGTGGCGACTGTAGTCAAGTATACATTGGACAAACCGGTCGAAGCTTTGATACTAGATTTAAAGAGCATGTCTCGTCATATAGGCATGATCATCCAGAGAAATCAAACTTTGCCAAGCATTTATTAGAAACGAATCATTCGTTGTTAGACTCAGATACGTACGAAATTTTACATTATTGTGATAAGGGTTTGCGGCTATCGGTTTTAGAACAATTGGAAATAATTAGGTACAACAACATGGGGTCTATTATTAATGAACAAGTTAATTTGGTTTCTTCGCCTTTGTTACGACTTGGTTCTAATTTTAATAATGTGTCATAGTAATAATGAGAACATGACTTCTCTTTTTACCGTACTCGGTTAAAAATAACGGGGTACCTGGCGTAGATTAAAAATAAAAATAAAAAGGGTAGTTTGGAATTCATTTCTTAAAAAAGGGTAGTTTAGGACTTACATAAAAGGGTAGTTTGGAATTTATAAAATATTAGTGGGTACGTTGGTTTTGTCATTAACTAAGTTGAGTACATGGTTTACATATGTCAGTAGTGGAAGTGGTGGCATGTTGAGCGGTTGTTGTTGTGCTTCGTAAATGGCCTCGTGGAGAGTGCCGAAACGCGTCAGCGTTTAGTATAGTGGTGGTGGTGATAGTTGGGTCTGTGTGGCATGTGTTGATTCGTGTAGCAGTGGAGGTGGAGGTGTTGCATGGAAACATACATTTGCCGCACAGATATAACTATTTGTCATTAGTGGTCGCGGGTGAGCAAAGTAATTGTTTTTTAGTTCATAAATATGGACCTCCGCAAAGTAACGCCTGATTCAATAAATTATTTGTCATACTTTTGTCGCATAAGTTATGGCAGTAAGCAGCATACCAGAAGTAAGCAATCGGATTCTCTTCCCACGGTCGCGCTATAATTATTAATGCTACCACTAATTATTATTATTAGAACACCACAAAATTTCAAAAAGTAACAATCATAATCAGCTTTCACACCTTTGGTTAAATAACTGTCTCCCACATCTATCGACGCGGAATCGGCTTCAATCAATAAAAAAAAATGTTTTAATATAGTCACGTATTTTGCGTATTATTCGCAGAGCCGAGCGGATCGACGTCTTATTATCGGATTAAGCCGATTCCGCGTCAAGGAAGACCTTAATTAGTTAGATCCACTAGTTCCCAGTCTTTAAATGCAACATTTGCCGAAACTTCACACTCTTGGCACTGGTAATGATACAGTCAAGGTCACCAATATGAATATACACCAGAGTCCCAAAAATATGTATACAGACTTTATTACAGCGACGGTAAGGTTCATGTATACATATTTTTACAACTTTGCGCGGATCCATGTCTATGACTGTACACAATCGCTTGATGTCGACTTGACTGGCTCTTTGTCCCTGTGGTGTACCGACCTGTCCCTGTCCTTGTCGCGGCGCTCCGGGCTGTAGGAGCGAGAGCGGCGCGTGCGGTCCGGGCTGCGCGAGCGCGAGAAGCGCCCGCCGCCGCGCCGGTCGCGGAAGTCGCGGTAGCCACCCCTGCAAAACAACATTACAATTACAAGTTAATACAAAGCCTACAAAGGTAGTGAGAGAGGTCTGGCTTTCACGAGTGCCAGACAGCAGTCTAATTGAACCAGCATTGTGTGACATGAAAAATTAAATTTCGCTCATGTCGAAAAGAAAACTATCCTTTCTAGCTAAAGTGTCTAGTACTTTTAACATTAAACTACAGTGAGAATCGATCATAGTGAAATAAAACGAACCACTCACGTATATAAGTCGAGTTTCGGACTAATTCGTAGTCCTTCCTCTGGGAGCGCAAGACGAGCGAGACGCACACTGCGCGCCGCGGCTCTGCTCACCGAAACATGTCGTGCTCAACTAGGCTTATATACGCGAGTGATCCGTTTTATTTCACCAGGGTCTAGTACTGTCAATGTTTAGCACGTTTTTGAGCTACAACTTCTATTTTAGCATTTTGTTTGATCTGACAGCAAAATTACGGGCGTAGATCTCTGTTGCTGTTCTTGGAGTATATTTAGGCTGCCAGAGATGAAATACCGTAGCTTTATCGTCTGGCTAGAGCCTCTCTACAAAGAAATGTGATGGTTAGACATAATGAAAACTGGATATTGACCGCGATTACCTTATAGGTTTGATGAGCTCCTGATATTTCGACGCAGTTACATGCATCATGATCACGGGCAAACTGACGAATAGATTCTAATGTCATGCAGTCCGTGCTCTGCCTACCCGCATTCTTGCGAGGCGTTTCGTCAGTTTGCCAGTGATCATGATGCATGTAACAGCGTCGAAATATCGGACGCTCATCAAACCTATAAGGTCAATATCCCGTTTTCATTGTGTCTAAAGGGGCTTCTAAACAAATAAAGTTTTTCTGCTACATGTGGCCAACAACTGTTGCCGTCAGAGGGTCGAGCACGACTTTTCGAAACCTGCGTCACGTAAAATCGAATAGTAAACATTGTCGAGTTTGTATGACGTTTGGAACAGCGCCCGCCCGTGAGCGTATTTGGAACTAAAATTTAGTATGAGGTTTCTCGATCTCGATACGATAACCGTAACATTACGCAGCATTCGTAAAGGCTGATTCTTATTATGAAAGCTAGACAAAGACTCTTATAGTTGTCGGCCACATATTTCAGCAAAAATATAGCTCGATTAGAATCCCCATAACTCGAGGAGCGGCCTGTGATCAACAGGTGTGATAACAGTGGATATATTAAATTATGACCTGTAATCATAGGGCGCTCCACGGGTTAATGCAATCGACCGTGAATCATTTAACCCTTTGAACGCCAAGAACGCCTAAAGGCGTCATGAGCAGACGTGCCTACGACACCAACGCTTATAGGCGTCCGGCTGCACAGTGCAAATGCGACCTACAGACGTATGCTTAAGGTATAAGTCCGCGTTGACGTTATGCCAACTGTGGATTTGTATGCATGATCTCAATTGGAATATCTTTTTGTATTTTTTTTTTCATAACTCACTGAAACATGAATACACAGAAAAAAAAAACAGAAAAATGCCAACCCCGGGAATCGAACCCGGCTCCTCGACACTCCGGTCGGTCGCATGCCATACCCAAGATTGGCATTTTGTTTAAAAATCCGGGTTTCATTCCCGGGGTTGGCATTTTTCTGGTTCTTTTCTGTGTATTCATGTTTCAGTGAGTTTATCAAAAGTATAACTTTTAACATGAAACTACCGTGAGACTCAATCATAGTGAAATAAAAACGGATCACTCACGCATATAAGTCGAGTTTAGCCCGACATGAACATGTGTTCATGGCGGGCTGCGTATGTACGCAACATGAAAAAACAGGACAATAAAGGTTCTGCTGTGGCCGAACACTCGATGGACTCGGATTCGACGCATTACATTCGGTTTGATAAGGTGTCGGTACTGGCGAGAGAAAAGTTTTTTATTCCGCGGAAAGTACGTGAAGCCATTGAAATTAGTCATCCCAATTTTAATCGTGGTAGTGGATGGTCGGTGGCCCCAAGTTGGAAGACTGTGCTAAATACTGCGTCAACGGTGAATGTGAACGAGCCTTTACAGAGTGATGTGGTCAGTGTAGTGTGCTACCCTGCATTTGACAATAATAAAAATGACGAAAACGAGGGTAGTTGTGTGTCACTGTCAGCTGCGTCTAGTAGTCGCGCGAGCAGAGCCGCGGCGCGCAGTGTGCGTCTCGCCGCCGTTGGGTCGTGCGCTCCCAGAGGAAGGACTACGAATTAGTCCGAAACAGTCGAGCTAAACTCGACTTATATACGCGAGTGATCCGTTTTATTTCACTAGTATAACTTTTGTATGCGTCGTTGGCGTCCGAAGGGTAAGTGAACGTGGTGGCTACCTGAAGGGCCGGCCACGGCCGCCGCCGCCGCGCCGCGGGCGGAAGGGCCGGCCGCCGCGCGAGCGGTTGTCGCGCCACTCGGGCTGGAAGCGGCGGCCGTCGTCACGACGGAAGTCCCCGCCGCGGCCGCGCCCGCGCCCGCCGCCGTTGTAGGTGTGGAAGCGCGGGCGGTAGTACGTGCCGCGCTCGAAGCCGCCGCGCCCGCGCCAGTTGCCGCCGCCGCGCCGGTTCATGCGCCGGTATCTGGGAAGGGTTAGCGATGCATCAATGTTGTTGCGACAGCGATAGTTGACCTTGACAAAACAGTCGATAGCGCGACAGGGCTATCGAAAATATGGACATGCTGCAATGCTATAGATATGGCATCGATAGTGAAAACTAGGCGATACTATGGAACTAGGTCGATACTATCGACAGTTTTGCTTTGGTAACTATCGACGTATTTTATACGACGCACCTTTGGTAACTTACAAATATTATCAATGGGTGTTTTAGTTTCAAGTCTATGCTACGCCGGATCGTGTGAATAGATTTTTATAATGAGGTGTCTTTCGTTTGATTGACGAAAATCGCAACCAGATTACTTTTTTTTCAGCATTTTTCTCCTATGGTTAACATTGTCAATAATCAAAAACTTCACAGCTGTGCAATGTGCCAGGATGGACTTCATAACGGCGGGGCACTACAGGTTGTTATAATATTAACGCTATTATATCTCGACAATAGGGATGTTTCCTCTTGGTCAAGTAAACAACGTTTTATGAAATGTCAACGATTCGTTACTATGAAGTTTGTATTGAATTAAGAACTATGACGTCATAATTTTTAGTGATCAAACTGCCTCCTTTGATCAGTTTTTGTTAAATTAAAAATCGTTTTAATTGCAGTAATAAGTGAGGCATTGACTTATTATGAGTATTTTCGGAAGCTTGATAAGTGAAAATGTAAAATAACATGATTTTATTTTGACACCAGTCAACAACCCTATTAATAAAGCATGGCTATGAAAACATAGGTGGGCATTAACTCGTTAATCCGTTAATCGTTAATTAACGAAGTTAACAAAATGGTTACGGGTTAACTTTAAAGATAACACAGAAAAATGCTAACACTCTCGTTAACTTCCGTTAACTTTAGTCCGTTACTATTTGTTCTATTTGAAAACTTACTTATCCCGGGAGCAAGAGCGCGAGCGCGACCGGCTGCGCGAGTAGTAGGAGCGCGAGGCGTCGGAGCGCGAGCGGCTGCGCGGCGAGTTGGAGCGGCGCCGGCGCGACGCGCCCGACGCGCTGCCGCTCGACGCGGACCGCGAGCGCGACCCCGAGCGCGACCGGTACTTGCGCGGACGGGACCTGGCACAAGAAACAACGTCACTCATCCATCTTGGGTGGCTCCAAAATACCTAGCGAAAGCCTTGTAACGTGCATTAATCACGTGAGGTGTTTAACTTTAAGGGGCAGAGGGAGTTGAGCTAAATCTCGGAAAATCTCAGGTGGAGGAGAAGGGGGGTCTCGGCAAATATCGAGTTTTAGTGTAACATTGCTCGAAAAATTTGGTGAAATTAATAAATTATGTAAAAAAACATGGTTCACTATAACCACTAAAATATGCTAAAATAGGACTAAATTTTAGAAAAACTTTATGAACTTTCTAGTGTCAAAAGATTATTATTCGATAAATGAATTTCTGACAGACTGTAATTAAGCGCCTAATAGTGAACATTGTGTGTGCATGCATCTCACTATTTGTATGCCTTGCGGCGCAACATGGCGACACTTAAAATCAACATTTAAGATCTTTGTGTACTATGTACTAACCAATGTTGAACAAATAAAGAGATTTTGTATTTGCATGCCTACATTATGGTTTTATTTTCAACAAAATCAAATATACGAAAGTACCAATAATAAAATTTGCATTTGGAAAATCTCACATGAGATCTGTGGGAGAACAGGCTCGAGCCAAACCTCGCGACATCTCACAAAGTGGGTGATCAGAAAATCGCCTTGCGTAATAAATGGACACATTCTAAGCACACAAAGTCGAAGGGTGTTTGTGGTAAGATAATAGAAACAAGATAAAATATTTCGAAGAGTGTGGCAATGCTGGACACGGCTTGTTATTATAACTTTGTACAGGTAAGATAAGATACTCATTACCCAATTCACAGCGCGATATTCGTATATAATGTGCTACGTAAAAAAACGTGTACTTTTTTTTACAAAGTACATGAGTAAATGTCAGTATATAGACAGAAAACCGATACTCATATAGTGAAAGATCTTGTTTCTAGTATCCGACTGGTACATAAAACTAACAATAGGTACTGCAGAATGGACTCAATTTATATGATGCTATTATGGATATTAAAAATGCCACAACAGCATCATGTAAACTGAGGTATAAACATGGTGATGTGCGAAAACCACACTAACCTAATGCTTATCTAGTGCTTTAAAACAGTGAATACTAAGTTACGTTTTTACGTGACTATATCTTAGATACCCATGAATCTATTCCTAAAGTAATTTGGTTAGACAATATGCAACTATAATATTATTTTCAACTAGTGCATAAATCCTACGACTACGTGTAATTCCACCGTAACTAAAGAGTGGAAAATAAAATGGCGCCGCTAAATCCAATAACATATCGATCCCTATGGATCTCTCGTCATACTTAAAGGTTATTGTGTCACGTTTCATTGCAATACAAACGAAAACTGACTAGCTGGGTCCCTTACCTCTTTTATTTGAGAACCAAAAACAATTAATTTGTTTCTTCGCGACCACACAGTAAAAAAAATTGGGAGGAGCAAACAATTTGTTTTTAATTCACGAAGTAACGCCTGATTCAATTAATCACACATTTTCGTCAAGCCCACTGTCCACTTTTTTCTCTGGCAACAACATAGCGGATATTTACAATCCATAGTCTTTCCCAGTAGGTCTAGAACAACTTACAGTGCGACTTCTATCTCGCGCGAAAACAACTGCCCGTCCTTTTCTGTCACTCAAAATGTAAAGGTACGGGTAATACAATCTCGCGCGACAAACAAAGTCGCGGCCAGTTGTGCTAGCCAGGCTGGAGTCAGGAAGACAGCGTGTCTGTAGTGTATGTCAAGAAACTTTTGTCCTCGCTAAGTCACAACGTATTCGAAGCCAGCGTTTACAGTTTTCGTTCGCACGTAACACATCCCCCCAACGCACATCGCACGGCGAGCGATCCGCACGGACCGCGACTGTTATTGGAGCTAGCTAGTAACTAGCACACCTGCTTCGAGACCTTTTCGGGGATCTCCGGCCGTCGTCGGAGGTGGAGGAGCGGCGGCGCGGCGAGGGCGGCGAGCGCGGGCGCCGGCCCGACGGCGTGGGCGGCTTGATGCGCGTCACGAACTGCTCCGGCCGGCCCTCGCCCACCGACACGGGCGTCTCGCCTTCCTGCGCCAGCCGGAACGACCCGAACTTGTCCAGCACTATGTTGCCCTTGCGGACCTGTGGGGAAACAAAAGAAAGCAATATGAAGGAATGTGATAAGAGTACAGTAGTAGTGGTAGTAGTAAGAAAGTAAGCTTCATACCTACTAACTATAGCTTATGCGCCGCGGCTTTACCCTCATGAAATAATTCAAAATGAGCTACTTCCCTATCCCGTGGGAATTTCGAAAAATACGTTCTTAGTGCACCTCTAGGATACTCATGGTACAAGTTTACCATATTTCAAGTCTCTAGGTCCAGTGGTTTAGGCTGTGCGTAGTCTGTCAATCAGTCAGTTACGGTACTGTTTTATAGGTATAAATGTCTTTTATTTATTTATTTAATCTGCAAATGCTTCAAAGGTTCTTTGATGAGCAGTGGATGAAAGTCGATTTGACGGTTACTCAACTAAACTTTGTTTTTCCTTAACAGTTTATCTTTTTGAGTCAACACATCAATAATCTCGCCCGTAAAATATGGCCACCACTCGCATGCCCGAATACCTCGTCTTGACATGTCGTAGCTACCGAAGCTCTGCATCGCAGAATCATATAATATAAACTGCGCCAATCATGCCATCCTATTTTTTGGCGGCCACTTATTGTGACCACCTACCGAGCGACAGTAAAACCAAAATATTACTGGCTATCTTGTTCAATCAGGGCGTGTTTTATAAAGTTACAAGTTACAATTTACAAGCGGAAGTCTCATTCTATCACCTTTTGTTAGAGACTTCCGCTTGTAAATTGTAACCTGTAGCTTTATAAAACACGGCCCTGATGTTTATGGCTTGCCCTGAATTTCAGTGAGCAACGTGTTTACCTGCGGGTGCTGCTCGGTGCCGGGCGGGTCGGGCTCGCGCGTCTTGCCGGGCGGCGGCGCGGACGGCAGCGGCGGCGGCTCCTTCATCGCCATCGCTCGCCGCACCGACACGTTCTTGTCGCCTGAAGGTGGCTGTTAGCAACATTATAGCGTTATTTCCCGTTCATCATTTACAATTTAAAAGCTATTTAGTTTAGTTTCACCTGTCCCGTGTTTGTATGTGTTCTCAAATCTTTTAAGTTAAATTGGATCGACGGCCATTGGTAGGATGGACTTGAGATTTAGTAAGGATAGCGGATTGGATGACATTGCAAGAACAGTCAGGAACAAAAGCTTTCATATAAATGGAATATGTAATAAATCCTTGTTACTCTTGCTATTAGATAAATTGGAGCAGAGTAGGTGCTTTGTGAAAACAACGCCTACACAATAACAATGTCACCTAATGTCATAATAATGTCTAAAGTGAACCTGAACCTTTCATGATGAATATAGTGTTTAATGTAAAAATATACTCACTCGGTTATAGTGCACTTGATAATAGCGTTATTGATAGATTATTTTTGATTTAGCTGTATCTATTAGATTAGAACAAAGAGCAATCCAAAATGGACTCAGTTTGATAAAAAGCTAATTGTTTTACCTTAGGTGGATCTTGCGAATCATCAGAGCTGTCATCAAACGCGTAGTGTTCCTTGTATTTGCTGGATGAACTTTCCTTCTTCTTAACTCTACTGTGAATAAATAATAATAATTAAAAATCGTTCTCATAACAATTATCCATTTTAATATTTATTCTTCGAAATAAGTAATATACGGCGTAGTATACTAGTACTACTAATACTAGTTTGTTTTAGTTTCGGCAAGTATTACACTCAGGTGTTTCTATGAAAAATTACGAGTGACAAGCACACTTCACTGTTTACTGTACGTTACTCAAACGAAGAATGAACTCGAAACAGAAATTCTTTTAAATTTGAATTTTGACATTGTCAGAAAAATTTAAAGTGAATTGCATTTAGAGTAACTTCTTCGATCAAACATAAGGTTGTATTAAATTTAGTATTCACATCATTACGAGTATTAACTTGTCTTTGTCGTTTGCGTAACATCAAATATAGTCTAGTTTCATTCCAATCTAATTCTTTAGTAATTTTTGATCCAAGTCCAAGAGCGTTGAATATTACGAGTAGCGACCACGGCAGTTTTAATACAAAGAAAGTCTTTCGTCATTTCAACAAATGCCTCTTAAATGCAACAAGAGTCTGGACTTGAGCCAGCATCCGTAGTATTCCAAGC
Organism: Clepsis dumicolana; assembly: GCA_963691665.1. NCBI lineage: Eukaryota > Metazoa > Arthropoda > Insecta > Lepidoptera > Tortricidae > Clepsis > Clepsis dumicolana. Next base: position 14,669,133 of record OY829507.1, on the reverse strand, counting down.
TAGTTCCACTTACCTAAGTTAACCTCCCTTTTTTAAGTTACCTAAGTTGACTAGTGATAGATTATGACAAACATTAATTACATTATGACTAATTTTTTTCGCCGAAACAAAGGGAACCGATCCTCTTTACGTGCATGATTCAACCGCATCGACACTCATAATACTAACGGGTCTTTGACAGCGCTCATGGACATCTTCCACTTAGGTTTCTCGAGCGGCGGCGGCGGCGCCTGGTCCAGCGGGCTGCCGGAGCCCCGGCCGTCCCTCTTGCCCGCGTTCTCGACCATCACATGGTAAGCGCTGAGCTTGGACTCCAACTCTTCGAGTCCGTGCATCTCGTCCAGAATTCTGGGGAACGAGCTGTGTTGTTCACGGTGGAGGGGTTAGATTGATAGACAGGTGGAAGTCGGCATGGAATACGGAATTCCAGGGCCACAAACTTATCTCATCCGGTGACGGGGTTTCTGTGAAGTTTGTGTTCCGTTTTTTAACCAGATGAGATAAGTTAAGTTTAAGACACTAACAGCCGTTCCCAATGTTCAATCTATCTCTTATTTTGATCTACTGACAAATAAAAACATCGACCTATCTTCAATTTTGCCATCTCAATAAACTTACTGTCTGCTTGCTATCTGTCGATGGAAGGATGGTGGGCCATCTACGGATAGCAAATTGTTCGCCAGTTCAATCTTTCCTGGGCCAGCCGTTTTACGGAATATTTTTTAAAAATTACGTTTTTAATTCTGTGTTATATGTATATATTTTTTGAGATCGGAATAAAATAGAAATCCATACATAGCCTAAAGTAATTTCTGGACTTATTTTTTTTATTTATGAAAAAAATTGCAAAAAATAAACAAAAAAAATGCCTTGACCCGTATCGGGTCAATGGGAAAAACTCGTCAGCAAATCAAAACAAGAGATAGATTGAATATTGGGAACCGGCCGTAAGTTACTATTAACATTAAGCCAGTCAGCAGTTTTTTTTTACTCGAAATAAAAAAAAAATGTGAGTAGAAATTTAACTAAAAAATTACTGCTGGTTCAAAATATTTTTATTGCATTTACTTCAAAAAATTATTTGACTAACACCAAAATAGAAAGGGCCCAAATACTTAAATATTGAATTTGGGCAGCAATAATATGAGAGGCTCCTTTCTTTTTTTTTAAAGAACTCACAGAACTTGTGAAGTATTTTTGGTTCATGATACCAAGGACGACTACCAATGTCTACCAATGTCTATATAATATAGCGTTCCTTTAAAATAATAAGCCTTTTGTAGGCAGATTCACTATTAAGAGGTCTCCATTCAAAACCTCTGCTTAACATGAACTCAAAGAAAAATCTAATATAGGTAGCAAATCCGATGTTAATGTTGTTAGGAACCCAACGCGCAGTACCTACATCAGCTTAATTTATAAAATGAGAATAATAATATGAAGTTTATTCATGATGGCAAAATAATACCTTTTGTCACTGTGTTTTCTATCATATTCGCCATCAGAACTGAGGTCCCGCTTGGATTTTCCTTTTAATTCTTTTCTGTAACATGAAAATGGCAGGAGGATATGAGTAACTTTCGCAACAGCTTGATTGGAAACAGGTTATTATTTCACAACATTGAAATTATTTAATAATATTGGTAAAATAATATAACATATAATATTAATAATAATATAATATTGGTAATTTATTCTTCACAACTTTTTTATTTTTATGGTTTTAAGTAATTTGAAATAAGTATAAAAGATAACAATACGCAAATATTTCGTCGTGTTTAGGTTTAGTGTATGGGTAAGCATGTGACACGGAATGTCAAGGTCCTGGGTTCAATCCTGTCACAATACGCAAGCTCTTGGACATTATAAGTTCCGCCATAATCCGTTAGATGGCGCTTTTCCGCACTTAGGCGAATAATATTAATTTAAATCTAATTAAAAAATTGCATCGGTTGTAAATTAATTAATTAACAACCGCAACTTGCACTTAGCCAACATAAAACACATAAAAAACTACATTACACACTACACAGAAATAATACGTTGGTATTTAAAATGAGAAACACGGACACGCCCATGGGCGTCGCCCAATTCAAAATCATTTGGTTATCCGTATCCGGTTCCATACAACCATAAAACCGCCTGTACGGCTGGGAGCCCTTACATTTGTCTACAACTCCTGAGTGGAACCAGCCAGCCCAGAACTTGGTAAGAATACTGATCGTTTCTGTACTTTATCATTGTGTTACACTACTTGTGTCTTTTATTGTAATTTATTTTAATTCTATAGGTTTCCACTCTATTACTCTGTCCGAAGCATTACTGTACCTTAATAGCGCTCCGGACAGTTAATTACAATTTAATTCGTCCCTATTCCACTGCTCTACGGTTATAGACGTAGCGGTTATTTTAAAACCTAACGGCTTCCTAGAACGGTTGGAATTTAAAGTTCCAATGGTCACTTTGTGTAAATCTGTTATACACTCTCACTAGAAACCTGTAAAAGCTTACTCTCTGACTCTAGCTAAATTGTAAATCCGTATGACCCTCCATATTGCCATCTGGTTCCCACTCCATCGGGAATGGTCGGACTGGAGAGCGGCATATGGCAGTGCGAGCATACCATAGACGTTTGGCTCACATGAAGTATTTACAGGGCAACTACGCTACCCGTGGTAAATCTCTCCACCACCATGGTTCCTAACGGACCCCTGCCTACCTCTCGCAGCCTACTCAGTGGTTAGCCGTTGGCACGCTACGGTCCCCTTCACACCATCTCTACACCACGACATTACACGAGCCCCCTGGTCACTCCTAGTTGCTCTACGACGCCTGCGCCCTATTTTCGCCGTCGCCGGAGGATCCAGACACCCGAGGGAAGTGTAGGCCACATTAGCGTGTAATCGAACCTAGTAACTTCAAAAGTGTCTTCGAACTCAATCCCCTGAGATTATCTATTTTACTTGTCAAATTAGCCTACCGATTTTTGTATAAATAAATGTATTAAACTTGCAATTTGTTTCCGTCACAAAAACCCTAGGTAGGCTACCTAAAACAGACTGTTTCCCTTGGAAACGGCTGGGTGACAATCCCCAGACTAAGCTATATTTTTCTGTTGATTTTTGAGTGTTCTTTTTTTATCCTAATATTTTAATGAGGCTTGAGTAGGTACACCAAATCTGACTACATCAGCCTCATGGGAAATCACGGTTGCGTGGCTGTCTACTGTGTATTCTTTTTTCAGAAAGTATTTATAAGATTTTGAATATGATTTTCTTACCTAATGGCATCCCTAAGTTTCTTGTCTCCGATGTTGTCCAGATCGCGCATGTTGTAGTCGTTATTCGAGGCGGAGCGGGCCAGTTTTGATTTTCTTTTCTCTTCCCGCTCTTGCTCCTTGCGCTTGCGTTTTGATTCCTTTTTCTTCTTTCTACAGGGGAAAATGAATGAGTTTTAGCTTTTCGGTCACAATGTTTGATGTGACGTGACAATGAATGGCAAGGGAAAATAGTTTATTCAGTTACTGTTATAAGAGTTGCGTTGCTTAGCTTATTAATACGTATCCTTTTCAAAAGACGCTAAAAGCATTAAAACTTTTACGTATATTTTTTTATAATAGGGGCCACTCCTGATGTAAAGTGTCATTAAGGAACTTGCTAACTATGTAAACAAACCGCCATAGTAAATTCATAATTCAAAGACAATTTCAATAGGCGGATTGTTTACATAGTTAACAAGTTCCATAGAATGAAACTATAAAGCAATCACCGCCGCCCATGGACACCTGCAACACGAGGGGAATCACAGATGCGTTGCCAGCCCTTTAAGGAATGGGTAGGCTCGTAGGACACCTACAGTTAATTTTTCAAAACGTCTATAAATATTGATTGAATTCACAACCACTCTATCGAACAATGTAGGATTGTAGATAATAAAAATGGCGAAGTGAGCGAGGATAAGGACTCCTATTACTCACTTATCCTTCTTCTTCTTCTTCTTCTTCTCGTGCTCGGGGCCGGGCTGGTGCTGCTGGCCCAGCTCCTGCATCTTGCGGTTCCGCTTGTACTGCGCCGTCTCCTCTAGGAAGTTCCGTACCTTTTCCTCGTAGTCAGAGTCTTCTTTGGTCATCTCGAGGAATTTGCGTACCTGAGAATGTAAAGTTGGCTCAGATACTTGGACAATAGTTAAGGGATGTGATGGTTAGAATTGCGGAATGGAAATAATCGAATTGGTGAATAATGTGGTAAAATTTTGCTTGCTAGAAGACAACACGTCTTGGGGTTTCGAAGAAACTATAGACTACAGCAGCGTCTTAGGTATATAGACATCTTAATATTTGCCGAATTGCTTGGCAATTTTTTGGCCAAATTTTGCAATTGATTGTGAGCAAAAATGCAACTGAAATGCTAATGTGGAAGGTCTGGATGCGAAAAGTGCAAGACCGCCGGAAAGAATGGCGCGCAGAAGAGATCTACACTTACCAAAGTAGATAGTGGTTGTCAATGAAGTTGAGAGAGTTAGAGAGAAATGCAAAGCTCTAGGTTTAGCTTGTTCCACTTATCGTGACAAACTATTCTGTGACAGCCTATTTGTAACCCGATTGCCGCCTGAAAGAAGGGCAATTGTTAAGCTGGGTTGATGAGTGATGTCAAAATAAAATAATTTTACATTTTCATACAATCAAGTTCCCGAAAGTACTGATAAAAATTGATGCCGCACTTATTTACAAAACAATACGACGTCGTAGTTCTGTAATTCAATACAAACTTCATACTAACCGATCGTTTGGAGATTTCAAAAACTATTTGAATTGACTAACTAAGAACCATCCCTATTAAGACAACATATCAAGAAAGTTATTGCACACTCAATAAACCAATACAATCCATCGAAGCCGTCTAGACAGGGCAATCGTGCGGGGGGTGCGGGGCGAGAGGCGGGTAGGGCAAGCACCAGTTGCATACGCCACCACTGCGTTTTTGCTAGTAACTAGGAAGAAGGCTAGGTGCTGTGGCCTTGCGGTTGCGGTGTCGGCATTTAAATAAGCAAACATCAAAGGCGTCGGACCACTCTTATAATCTCTTTACACTCACTATGGTTATTGTCTGTGTGAGACCCTAAAACTAGAGATGTACCGGGTGCAGGATACCCGGCGGTTCAAGCTGCCGGGTACCTGGCAAAGAAACACCTCTATATCGCTCGTGTTATCCTATACTGCTAACCTGGCGGCCCGCTACCTGTCTCCACCAACTAGCTCAGTATACAGCGAGCGTCTTTTTTCGGAGGCAGGCAAAGTCTACGAAAAAAAAAAGAAGCAGACTAGATCCTCAGCACCCTGAAAAAATTTTTGTACACCACTTACCAATCATAAACTTTCAATACTAAGAACCTAATCATAATCGGTAACCTACCTTTTTGACGACATTAAAATTTCATTTGAAAATAACATGTTTTTTATAACTAGTTAATTACCCGGCACACGGGTAATCTTTCAATACTAAGAACCTAATCATAATCGGTAACCTACCTTTTTGACGACATTAAAATTTCATTTGAAAATAACATGTTTTTTATAACTAGTTAATTACCCGGCACACGGGTACCCGGCCGGGTCCTGGAAAAAGTGCCGGTTCCGCCAGGTGCCGGATCCAAACCGGGTACCCGGTACATGTCCACCTAAAACTGACCTTGAGCTCGTAGTCGACGTCAGCCTGCGAGCGCGGCGGCGCGTCGGCCTCGGCGGGCGGCGGCGGCGGCTGGTAGCCGTACGGGTGGTTGAACTGCGAATTGTGCGTGCGCGTGGCGTCGCTCTCCGCCAGCATGGCCATCCGCTTGCTCAGCGGCGACAGCGACCGCTGACGCTTGTTGTTTGATTGCGAACGGCGCTTCTTCTTGCGATTGGGGCCCTCCGAGTCTAGATAAAGGGATGTTTTAATATGATGTCTTAGTAATGTATTGTTAAATCGGGAATGACTGGTTCCGAGACTCATCTGCCAATAACTAACCAACACGGCGAGATATCTTGATAAAAAAAAAAAAAAAACTAGAACGACTTTATCACGAAAAATTTTACCATGAAAATTTTGCTCAACCTTTTAACAGTGGAGTAAATGGATGCCTCATGCTCAAAATAGTGCAAATTTTTGTAACTTGTAATAACCAATGTACTTAGTAGGAATTTTGAAACTTGCTAAAGTGAGCCACTTAAAATTCGTTGGGTCACATTTTGGTCTGGAGGCTTGGGGTTGAGCAACCTTGCCTTGCATTTTGAACAGATTTTTGGACTTAATAGTTTGAAACTTAGCTGCAGGTTTGGTTTTCATTGAAAGCATGAAAGTAAAAGATAAATGATATCGCCATTTCGGCTAAAGTGGCACTTAAGTTTAAAGTGGGCTGAATGACGGGACAACACTTTTCTGAGCTTTTTTATCCCTATCATTGCCGCCAAGTCAATCCTACGTGCAAAATCTGCTGAATGGATCTTGATTGAACTTCACGTCGCGCATGAAGTCGCAGGCCATCCATGTGCCTTACAAATTTATCTAATACTAGCTTATGCCCCGCAGTTTTGCCTCCGTGAAATGTTTCAAAATGAGCTACTTCCCTATCCCGTGGAAATTTCGAAAAAATCCTTAGTGCACCTCTAGGATACTCAAGGTATGTGTTTGCTAAATTTCAAGTCTCTAGGTCCAGTGGTTCAGGCTGTGCGTTGTCTGTCAGTAAGTCATTCAGTCACAGTACTGTTTTATATTTATCTAGTAATACTATGACATCAGTATTGAAAACTTACCACTAGTATCAGAAGATGACGAAGAAGATTCAGATGAAGAGCTGGAGCTAGAAGAGTCACTGGATGAGGAAGACGAGCTGCTGGACCTCTTTTTCTTGCCTTTGCCCCGCTTCTTCTTCTTTTTCTTTTCTTTCTTCTCAGTCAGATTTAAAAGCTGCTTTATAGTTTCTTTCATTTCAAATGACTTGGCCCCAGTCAATCCAGGCAGTAGTAACTCAGCCGGTTCAATCAGAGGCTTAGTCGTAGAGGTCTTGCTCTTGAGGAAGTCCAACGAGTTTTGAGCTTCTTCATGGAATGGTATAATAGCTAAGCAATCTTCATAGGCCTTCTGTGCTTCAGTTATCTTATTCTCATCTTCATAGCTGCGGCCTAACGCAACTAAAGTCTCACCCAGATACTTTCTAGCATTGGCATGGTTTGGATTTAGTTTCAGAGATGTCTCAAAGTCTTCTATGGCTTTCTTGAATGTTCCGCTGTTGGCGTAAAGTGCGCCTCTAGCCACCAAGCCTTCTACGTTCCTCGGGTCGATGCTAAGAGCCTTATTGAGGCATTGGAAAGCTTCTGAATGGCGACCGGCCTTGAAATGCTCAATGCCCTCTGCTACGGAACGGAACGCCCATTTGCTGGCTTGAGCTTGACGGAGTTCATCTGCGTATTCTTGCGGCGAAAATCCTCCCCTAAGAGGAAAATCAGTCATGTTTTAATGTGCTCGCAACATTTTAACGTTTAACATTATTTTTCAAATAGTAGTAGAAGAAATAATTACCTTAAAGATGCGAAATTGGTGCAATGCATGTTGGAGATACCAAGAAGCTCAGAGAGATATTGGATGCAGTTGGGGTTATTGAAGCCCGGGCTCTTCTCCAAAATGGCTTCGTAACTTTCACCTTTCATATCCACAGTTTTCCTATTGGAAAAGATTTTAATTAGTGATCGTAAATTTCAAAACCAGAATGAAATGTCCGTTTAGATAGTTGAAGTTATTCGTTATTATTGACAGTACATCTTCATATTGTAAAATTGAATTTTTTCAAACAATAATATCCTAATTGAATTTTCTGCGTAAAGTCACACGTACGTTATCCTCACCTGTTCCAATGGAGCTGTTCGAAAAATTGTTATTTACTGGTATTTGCTTTATATTTCGTTCACACAAATAACATCATAGATAGATGATGCAGCCTCAACAATATGACATTAATATTACCAAAACATCTCAGCTACAGTCACAACTTATGGCGGTGGGTTTAGTGTGACGTAGGTACGCGTCTTTGGGGTCGTTGCTACACCTAGAAAAGAACACCCTAAAATAGTGGAGGGAGCTGCTGTATACAGCCTGGGGAACATTCGCATCCTTGCTTATGTCAGTTGGTGCTATCTTGTCAAACTATATTCCTTCCGGAGAGCCTCACATCAGCAAAATTGATAAATGTCGGTAGCTAGTCCAGTATTACAAATAAACAACGCCAACATCCAATAAATGCTGATTATAAAAGTCCAATCATTATGGTTTGAATATGGCTGGAATATTAAATATTAGCTTTAATACAGAAATAACAATTTCCCTTTAGACATCAGTATGAAGTGACCCTGAAGCAATGTACTGACCTTTTTCATAAATTTAAATAATGTGTAAATGATTTCAACACGATTGTTTCAGTTCTTCAGTAATATATTTCAGGGTTCTTGCTTTTATAATCTTCAATAATCCAATGACTTTGTTTTTATTATTGCATCAACAGTTTCTACAGAAATAGTGAAATCATTTTCACAAGTTAGGTGAACAGTGTAATCAATCATTCTTTACTGAAAAGTGATCAGAATCTGGTGAACACATTTACCCAATGATTTGGCTCTTCCAGAGTTATGCATATATAAAATACCTACACACTGCATGTGAATTGTGTAAAAAGCTGAAAACTTTGCAGGCTTTAGAAGCTTATGAGGGTTGGGTTGCCTTCTAGGCAAATCAAGTAGCTTGTCACCAGATGACTTGTTCATTTCATTCCTCCAAATCCATTTCATAGTCATGTGCCTTGCTTATGCATTATTTCCCATATCTTCTCACATCCAAAGCAGGTACAAATATTACTGACAAAATAAATACCACTTGTTTCAAGAGCTTCACAAAATAAAAAAATACACAAATACAATACAAAAGTGTTCACAAATAATTCTGACAGTACCTGTAAAAATAGGTGTAGGCACACAGTGATTAATTAGAATTTATGAGGGGTTTTGGTACATACTTGTAGATGAGCGGGAAGTCATCAGTGCTGAGCAGGCCTAGAGGAGGCTTGGGCAGTGGGTCGTCAGGGCCCCGAGTGACTCCCTTCATCCCGCAGACCATTTTGTCCGTGTCTGGGATAACTTCAATGACTTCGCAGCACACTGTGTCATTCATCAGGTAGTTTCTTGACACATTTTTCTTGTCCACAGCTGGTATGATATTGCCCACAGGTAAAAATGCCTAGTAAATAAAACAAATAGATTATCATGTGAACATTTAGCACTTCAGTCAAAAATGGAACACAGCACAATATGTATTTACAAGGCAATTAAATGTTTTATGAAATTGTTTGATATGTACACAGGTGCGAGTTAAAAGAACTGGTCTGTCCTTGTGGCAACTGTTATACCATAACACCATTTCTATCAGGTATATTTCTTGAACAAGCCATTTGACATCCACTAGCTTCATTTGTTCATATCATGCATAAATCTCTACCTGATTAAGTAGGTACAACATCTACCTATTATTCCTCAATATAGGTGTTAAACTTGTGTCTTACAAGTAATATGTATTTTAGAACTACAAAAGTACAGAAAACCTGTTTTGAATTTTTTAGTCTTTTTATCACATTCCATAAAATAATTATGTACTGTAGGTAGGTACATAGCAATTTTTTGACATTCCATTTTAAGAACAATAACAATGTTTTTGTTCATGTTTGAACATATCTTTGACACAATATGTATTTGAAAACAAGAGTAGACATAGTATTTAAATTATTTTTCAAATATTAAACCATGAATAGACTAAAATTAAATGTTTTTGGTATTTATTTCAAAATGTTATGCAATAGGACTACTTGCTAAGAAAACATCAATATTACTAATGTAATACTTTCATAAACCATAATAATTAATTAAATAATTATCAAAACAAAAGTAGCTTGTTGCATTACAGCCAGGTACAAAATTACACATATGATTGCCAACTTTCATGGTAACTACTAAAATGACAAACTGTAAATGGTAGGCAGTAATTTGGCTCCATATCCTTTTGGTTAACACTGGAAATTTGCTAACCACAAAGGATGGCATAAAGTTAATTAGAAAACAGTACCTTCACATTAATATCAGCTACATATCGGGATGTTGGTCCCGCTGTGCAAAGAACCTTCAGCATCATCCCGGAAGCAGTTCTGTTGATCACAGCTCCAATCACCAATTCTCCGGTCTTCACATTCTAAAAACAAAAAATTATTAATAAAACTCCATGTACCTACATTGAAGGTATTCAAAATTGCTATGAAATAAAATAATACTCACTTCGAAAAAATGCCTCAATCTTGCAGATTTATCCACATTTAAAAATGTTTCAAATGGCGGCATTAATGCATACAGGTCTGAAAAATAAAAGCCTTTTTTTTCATATCTGTTAAGCAAGATCAAGATAAAACAAATATAATATTCAAAGTTGGACTAATGAAGCATTTAAGAGCTGTGCCCTTGAATCTTAGGAACAGGATTAATTTAGTATATGGAGTGTGGCATTGGCTTCAAGGACAACTCTAGAGGCCACTTGTTGCTTAGCGAACATTATTGATTAGATACAAAAGCTTCAATATACTCACTGTCTTCAGGTGTGCTGGCATCAGCTCCTAAACTAGACGAGGAGGGAGTCTCCTCCTGAACTGATGTGTCGAATAATGCATTGGCCTCTTTTGCTATAAACTGATGAAGTTTCAGCCGTTTTCCTCGGTCTTGGAATGTAAGGTGTTTATGCCTCGACTGGTACACCGCGAAGTCCAACGCTCCCACGCCTATTTTAGGCAAATCGTCTTCTCCTCTTTCGCCTTCCCACGTTTTCTGGAGTTGCTGCCCATGATAATTAATGGATTGCGCCACTAAGGACGCATCCAGTTTCCCGTCCATTATACGAGCCTGAAATAAATTTAGGTTGCAGGTTATGACCTCGTATCACAAAATAAAAAGTGAGAGCGGGTCGCCGCGCCGCCATGTTGATTTCATAGTAGGCGTTTAGCTGCGTATTTATGTTAATAAATCGATAATGGAGAAAATGTTAACACGTTACCTTAGCTTTATTAATAATTATAAAAATAAGTCACAAAACAGATATTATTTTTTGTATTAATTCCTTAAATCGTGAGCACAAGCGGAGCGACCATTTTTTTTAGAATCTACCACAGACTATCAATATTAACAGTTAACGACAATATGTCGACCATAGAGTAATATAATATACGGGGAATAAAGCGCCCTCTCAGCGGAAAAAAATGTCACCCTCAACCAGCCTCTACAGCAATGCCATCTTTTATCTGTGATAGTCGACAGAACAGATTTCATAACACAGACACACGCGAGCGGGCGCACACACGCGCGCGGGAGCACATACGCGCGCACACACAAATACACGCGCGCGCACATACACGAATGATGTGTACTCACTCTTATTAGATTAGACATTATGAAAAATTCAAACTCAGAATTCGAAATCGTTTATTTCGTAAATTATACATTTAAAGCGTCCAAAATCGCAACAACTAACAATAGCACAAATCACAAGCATCTGATATCGCAATAAATAACTGAAACAACACAGAAAGATTGTAACTAAAGCGTCCGAATTTTCGCCGCAACGTCCAATACACACGAACTGACACTAATAACACGGAGGAGCTGAAAATCGACTCTACGTATTTACTAGTGGACAATTAACGAAATACTTAACAGTTAAACACTGCGCATTTTCTAAAAAACAGAAAGTAAAGTTTAAAAAAAGTAAAAAAAAAGAAAGTTTGAAGAGATGTAGTAGGTGTACCAAAAACTGTTTTTTTTCTTCTTTGCATGATGATAAATTTTGCAAATTTTTTAACAGAAGTACAAGTAACAATTTGTGATTGAAAATTACAAGCCTTCGGTTCGATATTTTTTCACAAAATTTTGCAATATATGATGAAAAAAATTTAAACCGTATTATTTTTAAACCGACAACAATGATTAACGCACTAACTACTAAAAAGTAGCCTTACACAGGAAAGAGATGGCGCAGCTAAAAACTTCAACTGTCAAATACAGGTAACTTTCCTCTAGTGATGCAACGGAACTCGCATAACGGAAGCAGAAACGGAAACAGATGTCAAAAGTAAATCTTAACGGAAGCGGAAACGGAAGCGTTAACACTATGAAAAAAAAAGCACAATTGTACATTGAAAACTTTTTTTATTAAATAAATTTGTATTTTAGTAGTCAAAATTAAACAGCGGCAAGTTATATTTAAGCAACCGCCCGCGCCGTGCCGCCGTCGCGTCTGCTGCACCGCTCCTCATCGCTTTCTCCCCGCTTCCGTTCAGAGTTCTGTTATAAAGTTTGCGGAACCAGAAGCAGAAACGGAAGTGAAAAAAAATGCGGAACTTCTGCAGTTGCGGAAGCGGAAGCAGAGTTCTGTTGCAACACTACTTTCCTCCCCCTGTGCCTGTCACACACCAGTGACAGCCAATGAGAGTGTTGGTACATGGTAAGAACTCAGATTAATGAATGTCTGTGGGTAAGAAAGAGCACGAAGCTGCCAACATTATAAACCTAAATATTTAAGTTTTCTTTGCAAATTTCTTTGCACTGTTGAAATTAGTAATTACCATTACAAGTTAATAGACATAAAATAGCACTCAGGACTGGGGACACTAGCGTCGTAGTCGAAAGTAGCGCTAAATAAAATATTTCGTGATACCCACGCCATGTGTGGTCCTAAGCCAGAGACATAATTTTACACCTACATACATTTTATAATACGCCTAAATTCTTCTTTCGAACTTAGCTTATATTACACTGGCTTGGCTTGTCTCGATTTTAGCTGAATCCTATCTGATTATGGCCTACGGATATGGCAAAGCACGTTATATCGGTAATGGGAATACGGGTTGTTTCCACCTACAAGTACAATGGTGCAATTATAGACATATAAATTCTTTTAGATTATTAAGATCATTACATAATAAAGTAACTTTTTGGGCCACTAATGTGCTAAAATATCTTTTGACATGAGTTACGTGACCCCAAACCCCAAGTCCAGAGGTTAGTAGCGATCTTAGCGCCATCTGTCATCCAGTAGGAAAACGTGTAGCGACGCCCAACGCCATCTAGTCATTTAATATAAGAACTTCCAAGTGCTGCTCTTAAATCACTGAAGCAACAACTGAAGTCTCGTCTGACGAAATTTCTGAAGTCGATTGCACAAAATAATTATAACTTGTAACTGAGGGTTGAGCACGACTTTACGAATGCTGCGTAACGTAAAATCGAACAGTAAACGTTGTCGAGTTTGTATGACGTTTGGAACAGCGCCCGCCCGTAAGCGTATTTGGAACTAAAATTTAGTATGAGGTTTCTCAATCGCGATACGATAACCGTAACGTTACGCAGCATTCGTAAAGTCGTGCACGCCCTCTGTTTCTAACTCTCTTCCATCGGGCTTCGGTTGTGGCCATACTGTAGCCCTTTCAACAACTGATTTAATAGGTGGGTATAGGTCATAGGTACAATAATGACTTGACTTCTTTGGGCAGCAGGCAGTACGGTGAATCAAAGTAACTAAGTACCTGCGACAAGGTTTTAAAATTCCTATTTGTTAATTTATTGAATCAGGCGTTACTTTGCGGAGGTCCATATTTATGAACTAAAAAACAATTACTTTGCTCACCTGCGACCACTAATGACAAATAGTTATATCTTATAACTTATTATTTATTAGTGCTCTCAATAACAAACATCCAAAAATAAAGTTCAAACGAGAATTAGAGGAAAATCGTTCATTGAATTTTTTGGATTTAACTATTACAAGAGTAAATAATAGGCACCAGTTTCAAATTTACCGTAAGCCTACGTACACAGATACTGTTATACCTGCAAATTCTACTCACCCATGGCAGCTTAAACTGGCTGCTTTCCATTGTTATGTACATAGACTACTAACTGTACCTCTTTCGAAAGAGCATTATGATTCTGAGTTACATACTATATATCAGATAGCAACAACAAATGGTTATAGTACGGCAATGGTTAATAGTCTGGTTCAAAAGAAGCAGGGACGGATAGTGAATAGCATGCTTTACTCTGCGTTGCCATCTCAGCCTACTAACAAATTTAGATCTAGTATTACTTATGTTGGCCGGTTGTCTGACAAGATTTATAATATTTTAAAATCAAATAACATCAATGTTGCCTTTAAGACTACTAATTCTTTACGTTCTACACTTTGTAATAACAAAGAAAAGGTGGATAAAGGGAACAGGTCGGGCGTATATAAACTCACTTGTGGCGACTGTAGTCAAGTATACATTGGACAAACCGGTCGAAGCTTTGATACTAGATTTAAAGAGCATGTCTCGTCATATAGGCATGATCATCCAGAGAAATCAAACTTTGCCAAGCATTTATTAGACACGAATCATTCGTTGTTAGACTCGGATACGTACGAAATTTTACATTATTGTGATATGGGTTTGCGGCTATCGGTTTTAGAACAATTGGAAATAATTAGGTACAACAACATGGGGTCTATTATTAATGAACAAGTTAATTTGGTTTCTTCGCCTTTGTTACGACTTGGTTCTAATTTTAATAATGTGTCATAGTAATAATGAGAACATGACTTCTCTTTTTACCGTACTCGGTTAAAAATAACGGGGTACCTGGCGTAAATTAAAAATAAAAATAAAAAGGGTAGTTTGGAATTCATTTCTTAAAAAAGGGTAGTTTAGGACTTACATAAAAGGGTAGTTTGGAATTTATAAAATATTAGTGGGTACGTTGGTTTTGTCATTAACTAAGTTAAGTACATGGTTTACATATGTCAGTAGTGGAAGTGGTGGCATGTTGAGCGGTTGTTGTTGTGCTTCGTAAATGGCCTCGTGGAGAGTGCCGAAACGCGTCAGCGTTTAGTATAGTGGTGGTGGTGATAGTTGGGTCTGTGTGGCATGTGTTGATTCGTGTAGCAGTGGAGGCGGAGGTGTTGCATGGAAACATACATTTGCCGCACAGATATAACTATTTGTCATTAGTGGTCGCGGGTGAGCAAAGTAATTGTTTTTTAGTTCCTATTTGTTACAAAATAACTCGTAAGAAAAAATATGTATAAGTATCAAAGCGAAAAATATTGTCTACCTTAGTAAGCCGTCACGTCATAGGAGGGGTAATACGTGGGTAATACCTACCTATTTTTAACCCCCGACGAAAAATAGGGGTGTTATAAGTTTGACCTGTGTATCTGTGAATCTGTGTGTCTGTGTATCTGTATAACTGTGTATCTGTGTGTCTGTGTATCTGTCTGTGGTATAATAGCGGGTGCGCCAAAGTTCACCGAATTTTCCAATACCGATTATTGGAAGTCCGAAAATGTTCGTCATACAATTTTTCATCATAATGATCACTGATCATAACTAATCTGTTCCGAACGCTCTCAACCCCGAATCATTTAACTTCATAATGTTTGAAAACATAAAATTTATTATACTACTATTTGTTTTCATACATTTTCTCACCATAATCGTTTCTTATTCTATCTTTCATGATCATAATTATATTTTTCATGTAGAATCGTTTTCGCGCACAACTTTTTAAGTCAGAATGTAATGTTATTCATAATCATCGTTATTTCGAATTTTTATCCAGCCGAAACTACGTATTTTTTTGAAAATTTTAAATGGTCGTCAGGTAGAACTGTATAGGTTAGGTTAGGTTAGGGCCACACAAAACTTACTTAGGCAGAAGGGGTAAGGGGGGACGGTGGGTGGAGCCCCCCACAAGGGGGGCTCGGGGGGCGAAGCCCCCGTATTAAAAAAAAGTTGCCTACACTGATTCGTACAACCACTTGGGTAGGTTCGTTAGTTACGTTGTGACCCCCCAGAGCGGAAATAGAAGCCCCGCTACGTCGACTCGCCCTTGAACCCCTTGCCTGTGCACAAAACTAATTGCTACCAGAAATTAGGTTAGGTTAGGTTATAACTGCGACGAACATGAAAAATGAAAACTTTAGGAAGAGTGATCATTCTGAATACAAATCGGTAGTAAGAGAAAAAATCGGGTAGTGAATTTTCGGTGAGCCAATATGGACCCTATCATAGCTGCCACACGCACGAACCGATTTCGATGCGATTTTTTAATCGAAAGCTAGTTTAATCTTGATGGTTCTTAGCTAAGTTTCATCAAAATCGGTTCACCCGTTTTTGAAATATTGAACTTTGAAATGACAATGTCGGGGGTTTTTCAACTTTAATAATATTTTAATAGTTGTACAGGTTAGGGGTTTGTCTCAATGAAAAATTTTATAAAATTGTTTTTGGCTGTACCTAAAGTCATAATAGGTAAATTGACTCTTTATAAGGACCATTTAACCCCTTATCCGCTTTACGGGGGTATTTTTGTGACACTCTGTAATGTTAATGTTTATTTGGGCACAAACGTAATTAATTATATATGAATCACCAACCAATAAAGTTGCCACAGATTACTAATTCGTACTAATAATGGTATAATATAATATTATTTTATTATATTATACCTACTATACCAAGCGCTCATAAATGTACCTAGAGTACTACCTACCGCTAGTTAAGGATGCGGTATCCCGAGTCATTCAAACAATGGTTTTATTCATATTTTTACTTCGCCGCTACCCATTAAGTTCACAAATACAGACATCAAACTAAGCCCGGCCATAATGTAATATTTCTAAGTAAGCACATATTACATACGGGTATCTTGGTATCTTGCATACTTCAAAGCGCCCATATAAAGCGTCATTGGGAAGCTCTCACTTCAATAGAAGAGGCGAATACAAAAGACGAAAGAGGGCTAGGTAATGGCAGACACAATGGGAATACTGTTTGGACTAGAAGCGGACCGCCCGCGCCCGTTCCTTCACAATGCTGCGCGAACCTTATTTTATTAACCCCCGACGAAAAAAAGGGGTGTATCTGTGTATCTGTCTGTGGCATCATAGCTCCCAAATGGGTAGACCGATTTCAATGCGGTTTTTTGCAATCGAAAACCAGCTTAATCGAGATGGTTCTTAGCTAAGTTTCATTAAAATCGGTTCACCCGTTTTTTAAATATTGAACCTTGAAATGACAATGTCGGGGGATTTTCAACTTTTCTAAGTTGGTTAGGTTATTCATTCAACACTTATTTACTTTCTTAAGTATAGTTGTCTACGGGTGCTAATTTAGTGTCTGCGTTTACTAGGTAGGTACATAAGCAGCACAGTGCTTGCACTGTTGTGTTCTGGTGTGGGGAGTACCTAAAACTGCTGAGGAAATCTCAGGCACAGTAGAGGCATTTCATCTTAGCCTTCTAGGGTTGGCAAAGCATCTGCAAACGCCCCGGGGTTGGGGGTGTCTATCGGTAGTGTGGTGATCACTTACCATCAGGTGACCTACTTGCTCGTTTGCTTTCCTTATAGTTAAAAAAAAAGCTTTTCTTGTGCTATCGCTTGTGCATAGGGTCGAGCACGAAGTTTTCGAATCCTGCGTAACGCTATAACGTAATCGAGCAGTAAACGTAATCGAGAAATTTGTATGACGTTTGGAACAGCGCCCACTCGTGAGCGTATTTGGAAGAAAAATTTAGTATGAGGTTTCTCGATTTCGATACGATAACGTAATGTTACGCAGGATTCGAAAACTTCGTGCTCACGGCCTACAGGTAGAGCGGTATTTCCCACTTGTCGCTTTTTTTCTATTGTAGTCTCCTGTAAAATATACTGTTGTAAACAAGGTGTCGGTGTCGTCGCTGCCATGTGTTGTTCAGCTTCTCGCGTGGTGGGTGTATTGTGTGGCCGAACCAGCCGAACCAAAGACTTCTATGTATACTATTTCGATATCTCTAATCTTGGTGGCGCCTCATGACAATAAACGTCAAACGTCAATCTCTGTCGCGAGAATGTAAGGAACATGAAATTCTCTATGGAATCTCGCTATCGAGATGCATCTCGATGGAACCGAGATGGCACCTCTGTTCAAACTGGGTGTTTCACTGTCTTCTTTGAAACAAAAAATTACGACAAAAATGTCCCCTTCTTGATTGTCAGCGAGTCACGTGGCGGCGGTTACATGAGCGAGCCCCCGTGCCAACCTAATAAATGCTTACTTTTTCTCAACTCCATTACTCAACAACAAGGCGGTGCAAGGTACCGCAAATATGATATGAAACAGTCTTTAAGGGGCCTCTATTATACAAGTAGGGAACCCGACCATTAGAGTAAGAATAAGAACAGTTTAAATCGTCTCAACAGCTTGTCCATTTTGGACGTAAGTAAACCTACCTACTATATCGACTTGAGTAACTCTGAAAGAAAAAAGGTTTACAGAAATATTCATTGCAATACTATTACCAGTTCTTCGTAGTGCCGAATATAGTTAGGTACGCAATTTTATTGAATTTTTTTCGCCTTACCATACCTCTCTTTAGTTCTGTGGATGCCCATCATCAGTTAGCTGCCACCACGGCCCAACCACCCTCTTGACGCCAAATGTCAAGGCGAACGTTTCCGAAACGCATATGCTCATTTGCACCTATAATTCTCTCTAGCCTCGAATCGCAGCTCACTTTCGACCAGACGACAAGCGAGTTGACAAGCTATGAACCAATCACGACGCATTCCCCCGGCCCGCTTACCGCGGCTTTTTTCGTAATGACTTTCCAAGTAAATTATAGAAGATGCGATGTCCAGAGGGTGGTTGGTCCGTGGCTGCCACTCACCAAACTGCTATCAACTAAATACTTGTATTAGTCGATTTAAAATGATTGACGTGAATTGCAAGGGGGATTTTGCCCAGGAGTGGGATACCATTTAGGTTTAAAAAAAACCTTTTTTGTTGCCTGTACTTGCATTGTCAACCAATATTCATAGCTTGTAAAAAAGAATTAAACCGTTTCCTTATAAAAGTTATTTACAACCTGACTAAACACATGACTTGTAAGTATCAATATAATAGGTGCTTGTTTGGACTACGAATCAGCAAATTCGCTACGCGAAACCGCTACGAGGTGCTACGCGCGATTTACGGCGTAAACTACTTTAATCTACTTAATTAAAAGTTTACCATTTATTTTTGTAAAAATTCTAATCGAGTTTTATAGCCTTTCATCATCTATGTTTATAGTTATTTTTTTAACCGACTTCAACAAAAGGAGGAGGTTCTCAATTCGTAGGAATATGTTTTTTTTTTGTCTTTTGCATCTGGTGAGCAATAAACAACAGCAGAAGCACGCAGAAGTAAGCAATGCTACACACTATACAGAGACAAGAAAGTACTTAATAGGTAGGTAAGTAAGTCTGATTTTTATTATTATTATTTGTCACTTCTAACATTAAACTACCGTGAGACTCGATCATAATGAAATAAAAACGGATCACTCACGTACATAAGTCGAGTTTAGCCCGATATGTTTATGCGACGCGCGCGCGGGTGTCGTGTTTCTCGCTACCGCTGGGTCGTGCGCTCCCAGAGGAAGGACTACGAATTAGTCCGAAACATGTCTGGCTAAACTCGACTTTTATACGTGAGTGATCCGTTTTTATTTATGAACTAAAAACAATTACTTTGCTCACCCGCGACCACTAATGACAAATAGTTATATCTGTGCGGCAAATGTATGTTTCCATGTAACACCTCCGCCTCCACTGCTACACGAATCAACACATGCCACACAGACCCAACTATCACCACCACCACTAAACTAAACGCTGACGCGTTTCGGAATTCATTTAAAAAAAAGGGTATTTTAGACCTTACATAAAAGGGTACTTTGGAATTTATAAAATATTAGTGGGTACGTTGGTTTTGTCATTAACTAAGTTGCATGGTTTACATATGTCAGTAGTGGAAGTGGTGGCATGTTGAGCGGTTGTTGTTGTGCTTCGTAAATGGCCTCGTGGAGAGTGCCGAAACGCGTCAGCGTTTAGTTTAGTGGTGGTGGTGATAGTTGGGTCTGTGTGGCATGTGTTGATTCGTGTAGCAGTGGAGGCGGAGGTGCTGCGTGGAAACATACATTTGCCGCACAGATATAACTATTTGTCATTAATGGTCGCGGGTGAGCAAAGTAATTGTTTTTAGTTCATAAATATGGACCTCCGCAAAGTAACGCCTGATTCAATTAATTATAAACCGTTTTTATTTCATTATTATTATTTGTACCTACTTTAAATATTTACGTCGTAATTAAGTACTTTCTTTTCATTGTTTTCCCGAGTCGTCGTAACATTCGAAGTGTTCAAAGATGTCGCTGTGTTTATCTTTTCTTTACATCTACAACAAAAGAAAACAGAATTTTCATCGAGGGCACACCAACAATAAAGGTCGATTCATACAGAAAACTACAATTTTCGTTTATACTTAAGCACGTATCAGTTATTTTGACACACAATACACAGGGTGTTTGTCAACTGGGTTAGTTTTGCGTTCGGATGTTAAGTTACTATGTTTTATCGACCTGAGAATACGGGTTGATGTTGTTTGACGTTTATTTTGGCTTGTGGAGTTTTATGTTTGTCGGTTGCATATGCGAGGTGTATTGTGCGGGCTCACACAATACGCCTCGTGGCTTTGTGCCTCCTTCGCACCATTGTCATCGGACATATTACCCAACGTTTCTACATTGTATACTCTTGCTGTCTCTGGCTCCTTCCTTTGATGAGACACCTATCTTATTTGTAGCGTTCTTATTCGAGTCTCTTTATGATTCATGTGTTACAAGGTAAAGCTTTTGTCATTCTTACAAGAAGGATTCTAAGTGGTTTCTAATAGTGGGCAAGACCCGGTCATTAGAACGGGATATACTTATACAAAAAGACTACAGTACTACAGACTATTCAAAAACAATAACAATTTGTTCCAAGGCAAACCTCTACGCGTCCTCAAATATCAGAATGAAATAAACGAAATAGGCACCTAACATCGTCGCGATATAACCACTTTGTCGCTAGACAAATTTAACACCTACGATCAAAATTGTTCTAACTGCAACCCGAATAACCGTAATTAAAATCATAAAGCGGTAATTACCATGTCAATAGTCCAAAGGCATCCAGAGGGTCGAGCACAACTTTTGGAATCTTGCGTAACGTTACGGTTATCGTATCGAGATCGAGACACGTCATACTAAATTTTAGTTCCAAATACGCTCACGGGCGGGGGCTGTGCCCTAAGCACGACTTGTCGAATCCTGCGTTACGTTACGGTTATCGTATCGAGATCGAGAAATCTCGTACTAAATTTTAGTTCCAAATACGCTCACGGGCGGGCGCTGTTCCAAACGTCATACAAACTCGTTACAGTTTACTATTCGATTTTACGTGACGCAAGATTCGACAAGTCGTGCTTAGGGCACTGTTCCAAACGTCATACAAACTCGATAACGTTTAGTATTCGATTTTACGTGACGCAGGCTTCTAATATTCGTACTCGGGCCTCTGCAACGTTCAAAAGGGAAGTGCAGTGAGGGTACGAACAGAAAGGGTGACAAGTGCGTGGTGCGCGAGGGCGGTGCGCGGCGCCCGCGACCACACAACACTAGCCGGCCGGCTCGCACTCTCGCAGTCTGTGCTCCCCGCTCTACCCGACTGCTAGGCTGTCTGGCCACAGCCTTTGCCCAACCGAACTTTTTCGTCGCGCGTTTTCCCGCCAGTTTGTTTTGTTTTTAATGCGGATTCGGTGATTCACGTGTGCCAGTATTGTGTGTGTGGATTTTGGTGTTGTGATCTGTGCCTTATTGGAAATTTTGGAATGCTCGAACTTGTACTTTGTCCGCACAAACGTGGTGAGTTTTTAATATTAGTCAAATTAGATTCTAATACCTACTTATTTAATTTACAAACCTTTGTTTCGCTGTTTTAATTTTAATTTGCTTATAATATTTATTTTTGCAGTTGAAAGACTTCATTTGCTTTAAACATGAGTGCTGTTTATTTTAATTTTATCATAATTCACGTAGATAAGTATTCGGTATTCGTAATAAATAACCACAAATACGGCTTTATCAAACAAGTAAGAACTACATGTTATTTGTCTGTTGTTATTGTTTGTGATATTGTTTGCCTAGGTATTAATTTAATGTACTTAGGTACACACAGACCCTGATTGTTTTCGGTTTTGAGTACGTCCATACAGTCGTACAGTCTGTCCATGCCTATTAGCCTATACCTACTTATAGTAAGTAGTTAAGGTATTTACTAGTTTTGTAGCTATCCAGGTCCAATATTTCACATAGGTACCTATAGTACTTTTAAGTAGGTAAGTAGGTATCTTGTAAGCAGTATATTGAACTCTTGTTAGAATTACTTTTATGTTTTGGTGAAAAATATATTATAGTTTTTTCCGATATAATGTCGCATTATATTTAATAGTTAACAGTTACAGAGTACCTAAACGTACAGGCCAGACTCTTGATTGAAATTATTTACCATTGTTCATGGACACCAATAACAACACGGATTTGTTAGGTACCGATTGCCAGCCCTTTGAGAAAAGGTACCTAGACTTATTATAGGTATCTGATATCTGAATAAGCTTATTTCAATTAGTTACTATATTTTTGGCCAAGTTAAAGGTGTAAGCAGTATTGGAAAGGCTGGGACCGCCGTTAAGTAAATCTTTCTTGCATTTTTTTCAGGTATTTGTTTTGTGTTCCTTTCCATTCATGGCTCCTATGATTTACCTTCATAGGGAGATATTAAACGTGGTTGTATTAAAACCCTACTATCAATTATGTAAATAAATTGACTGCAGAGGTCATCAAATCTACACATACACCCCACTCCTGCACGATCGGCTAACGGGAAATGCTTTATAATTGGACAGCGAGCTTTCATTGTTTAAATGTAGTTTAGTTAGAAACAAAACAATGGTCAAAAGCTCGTAACAAAATAGCTGCGCGGCCATTACCCGCTGGAGAGTTAGCAATAAAACACAACAAAAGCCAATCGCATCGATAGACACGTGATAAAGTTGCAAACAACAAAATTATGTAGTCGCGAAATTAACGCTCCCATTGTGTTAGTACAATAATCCGCTATCTAGGCCAGCCTCAGTACTGCAGACGAACCTTTTGTCTTTCATGTTCCCCGTTAATAATGGCGGGCACCGAAACAGCCGCGCACAATGCCGCGAAATGTGCGCGTTTTCATTTGCAAGACAAAACGCGCTTTGTTGTGTGTCCGCTCAATACGAAATTTATAGCGGGCGGACCGCGGCTATTGACGTTAACGCTAACGAACGTAAATGCATTTTGATCGGACGTCGCTTGCCGTCAATGCCGCTCATTACGCCGGCGCGCGCGGCGCATTAGGACGCTCTGTGACGGTCTGGGACGTCGGAGTGTGATTGTTGTTCGCTGTGTCTGAAGGACTCGACGATAAAGCTAATATGGACGAAAAATTTAATTTAGCATTTTTAAATTTTTCGCTGTTTATTTATATGCAGGTTTAAATTTAGGCAAACTCTTCGTATAACTTTGGCACCTAGTATTAATTGTTAAATACAAAAACGTCATTGATAAGTTACACGTTGGAAATGCGAAAGTTTTTTTTTATACTAAAGCCGACAAACGGGCATGCAGTTCACCTGATGATAGGTGACCACCGCCGCCCATGGACACCCACAGCGCCATTGGGACTGCTGGTGCTTTGCGGGCCTTGCAAGAAGCGGTAGGTACACGCCTTTTAAAGGTGCCCATGTCGTAGCTAGTTGGGGTAATTCTAGCAGCCAGTCCATTCCAAATTTAGCACGAAGCAAGAAAGTCTGCTTAAACCGCACAGTGGAGGAACACGATCCATTAAGGTGCTGGTGTAAAGTCAAAGCCAAAGACATGGATCCGCTGAAAGGTGCAAAAATATGTGTACATCAACCTCACCGTTGCAGTAATAAGGTTGTACGAGGGCTGTTTGATAAGTACCCGTTTATGGAAAAAAAAAACTTTTTTTTTGTACATATGCATTTATTTTTCTACGTAGTCACCTTTTAACTCTATACATTTGTTCCACCTATACTCAAGCTTCAATAAACCATCCAAAAAGTATGATTTTGGAAAGTCATTAAAATAGGCCTCTGTGGCGGCAATGACTTCGTCATTTGATCCAAATCGCTTGCCACCGAGCCGTTTTTTTAGGTTGGGAAACAAAAAGAAATCGCATGGGGCCAAATCTGGAGAATACGGGGGGTGAGACAATAGTTCGTGGCGTAACTGTGCTAATTTAGCAGTCACAACTCTGGACGAATGAGCCGGGGCGTTGTCGTGATGAAACAGTACTTTTTTCTTTTTTAAATGGGGTCGTTTGTCCTTCAACACGGCGTCAAATTCATCCAATAAATTGGCATAATACTGCCCTGTTATTGTTTTTCCCTTTTCTAAATAGTCAATATGTATAATACCCTGCGAATCCCAAAAAACGGTCGCCATGACCTTTCCAGCCGATGGGACGGTTTTTGCTTTCTTTGGAGCAGGTTCACCCGGTAAAATCCACTGCTTCGTCTGCTCTTTCATTTCCGGGGTGTAGTGGTGGACCCACGTTTCGTCCACGGTCACGAAACGACGCAGAAACTCCTTCGGGTTACGTTTGACGTGTTCAAACACTGCTCCGAAGTAGTCAGTCGGTTCCGTTTTTGCTCCTCCGTGAGTAAACGCGGTACCCACCTCGCCGATACTTTCTTCATACCCAATTTTTCTTCTAATATGTGTTGTACCCTCTCGATTGAAATGTTTACAGCATCAACGATTTCTCGAAGTTTAATTCGGCGGTCTCTGAAAAATGGCTTAAAAAGGTGGTATACTTATTCGCGGCCAGTGATATTAATATATTTAGAAAACGGGTACTTATCAAACAGCCCTCGTATACATGTTTTTGGGACTCTATGGTGTATACATGTTGGAGACCTTGATTGTACTACTTTTACGTCGCGTAGTACGGTGAAGAAGAAGATATACAAACTTTACATTTCTTCTGTTGTCAGTTCGTTGCAGAGTTATTGTGGGTTGACTCTATATGAGGGCCAACCTGAGCCTTGTACAGATGTAGGCCTGCCATGGCTCAGGTTGAAGTATTGCTTGTTTGAAGTAAAAAAAAAAGGTATTCCTATAAGTCTCTAGAATTGTATAATTTTAATCTTCAAATACATATACTGGAAGATTATATGGAGCTAATACATTTTTACTTACGTGCCTAGCAGTGGGACGTGAATAGCATAGGCTGGAGATAATGATAATGATGATTACTTATTTATTCAGAAAAACTTGATTGAAGGCAAGTTTTATGTTTATATTAATCTTGTGTTCTTTATTATTATTTTTTTATTGAAAGTGGGAGGAAAATGAGCAAGCGAGTCACCTGATGGTAAGCGATCACCGCCACCCATGAGAAGTCCGTTGCTGGCCTTTTAGTATTGAAAATTTAGAGTAACACGACACAAGATGCACACTCCAATCGCGTTCAAAGCTCAATCCCGTTACTGAAACCGGCGAAAGCATAGTACTTGCTTTCAGTCCAGTTATTTCATTATAAAAGAGAAGCGAAAAAGCGTAAAAGTGGAGCGAAGCAAAGCCTTTGCGGCCGGCCGCCTCGGGCTTTTTAAAGGATTCAAATAACTTTATACATTTTAAGAGTGGCCAGCTTTAAGGAATACGTACTTTTAGGTTTAAGATTAGTGATTAAGGGAGTCGTATATGGACGATACTCTGAGTCAACCTCGTATATAAACTTTGATGAAATTGGAATAACTATTCTAGACCGCGAACCTAAATTGGTTATTCCAATTTCGTTAAAGTTTACATACGAGGTTGACTCAGAGTACTTACCGACGATATCTTGATGTTAGATTTTTGTTTGGTTTCATAAAATTTCCAATTGGACTGTCATCTATTTGTGAAGGTCAATGATCATTGACCGATTACTCATCTTGCAGCTCCAGAAACTGTGAAGTTGAAAATACATACCTATTTGTCACAATGACGATCTACCGGCCATCATAAAGGTACTTACAGTCAAGCGTCCATGGTACTCCAAAAATATATTGTCCACTATTTTTTAACACCATGGACGTTTCGACGTCAAACTACAGTCTGGCTGCTGAAAGTTGACCTTGCAAAAAGGCGGCAATTTTGAAAAATCTTGAGTTGGCAACACTTTGTATACAAAGGATTTATAGTTTTGTTACTTTCAATTTTAATACAGCCAACTTGCAAGTACCTACCTCTTCCAAAATCAAACAAACTTGAAAAGTAAAAGGTGACTCAAGAGACAAAATAAACTGATTAATAATAAAACCATATTTTTATTATTATTAAAAACTGAACAGCGATTAATCCCTATCTCACCTGATGGTAAGTAAAGATGATTCCAAAAATGTAGACAACAGAAATCAGGTAAGTAACCGATTTAATGCTGGATCACGACTAAGATCGTTTCGCAGCATTTCTTAATTTGACGTTATATAGCCTTCTAAATATCTACTATGGTTATGTTTCGATAGCCAGACTCTACTATGCTAAGCATTTAGGGTGAAAATAAAACTTTTAGTACTGACAATTGCAACCCCACAGAACGATAGCTTGCTTGGTCATTGGCTTTTAGAAAAGTTGCGTTGACCTGTGGGCTTATTGTCTATGAGCTCGGCTTCGCATTAGCATTCGCCATCTTTTTCTGTCTTCGGTACAAGATCGTGAGGGAAAGAGATGGCATGAAGCCGAGCGCGAGATTTGTTCTCGCTCTGAGACATGGCTTCTCCCTACTACATGCCCTAAAACCATGTATAAATAAAAAACAAGTCATTCAATTAATGAAATACTTGTACCGTACAGATAAAAAGCTTTCATAAGTCAAAAACAAAGTACGAACCCATGATCCATGCATAAAGTTACACTCGAGACCTAAAGAGGTCGCATCGTCACAAAAGCGACGTAATTGGCCCGTTCTTTTAACTTCCCCTGCTAAGAAGCATTCAGAACCAATGAAACGTGTGCATTTAAATGACGTTCCAAGCTTTGTGGGGGCACTAGTGCTGTTCATAAAACCGACAGCGAAACACTTTTGTTCTGAGCGACAGCGGCACTAGAAAGAACCTTCTTGTTAAGAACTCATTAGTCATAAGTCATGCTTATTTGTAGTTAATACTGCATTGTTGCAGTTGCATGGTTGGTGTTGAACGGTTGACTTTTTATGTTGGTTGCTAAGACTTTGTATTGCTAGAGAAGTTCTGCTGTCTTCGAGTCAGTCTGTATAAAGAAAAAGTACGTACTTTTGCTACTTACCTACTCGTAATTGGCATTGTTCACTTTTTTTTGTACTTAGTTCTTTTTATATTTATTTCTTAAAGTACAGATTATTTTAAAACACTAAATGCGTATTGATTTTAATGAAAAGATGCAAAAGCTTTCAACGTAAGTATACAGACGAAGACTAAGGTCAAATAAAGGTCATACTTACGTATTTTTGTTAAAAAATATTCGTAATCGTTGGCTATTTTATAATAGCAAAATGTAGAAAATGTTTGTTAAGCATATATCTTGAAACGGTTTTCGAATTTTTTTTTTCAAAAAAAGTGAAATTAATTAGGTTCCCTAGCGGTCATAAGTCTGTATTCGTTGTCTTTTAACACAAAACAAATACTCACCTGAACCATGTCAGAACTATGTAAAAAAACAAATATCATGTTTCAACAACCAAGACTCAAAAGACCGCTAGAACAAAACATTATGACACATCCTTCTCCATTGAATCTCGCAATTTCTTCCTACAGCTCTGTTGCGGCTTATTCTTTTTGTATCAGACTCTTCCGAGCGAAAAGTAACCGGTGAAATTCTATTTGAATGCTTCTCTTGTGATTTTTATGCGAAGCCTGCTTATTTTAAAATTGTTTTTGTGCTATCTCTTTCGAATTGGAGCAGTCAGAAAGAGCGCTCGATTAACCTGAACGTGTATGTACCATACAAGACCAAAGTCTTCAAAAGTTGCTGGCCAGTTAGAAAACGTGATATTTTTTTTTGTTGTTAACTGACCAGCGACTTTTTAACTTTTCATCGTGAAATAAACGGATCACCCTCGAAGGTACATAAGTCGAGTTTAGTCAGAAGCATGTCGGGTTAAACTCAACTTAAATAAGTGAGTGGTCAGCTTATGTATGCTATGTTTGAGTCTCACGGTAGTTTCGTGTTGAATGCAATCACTGTTTCATTCAAAATCTTCAAATCAACGAATTTTTATTCACTTGCTGCTTCGTGAAAGCCAATTGAGAGATTTGAGAGCTGCCGTAGGTGTGGTAATGTTGATTTACAAATCATAGTCAGAGTTTTGGCACTACATTTTGCTACAAGTGCTACGACGAGCTCGAGCGCTACGGCGTAGCGGCTGCTACGGAGGTAGCGTCATGTCACCCTTAATTTGGTTTCCTGACTTTAAAAACTTGAACTAGTTAATGTAAGCTTTTATTTTTAACCCTTAATTTGGCAGTGTACAGCATGATGGACATAGACAGTACATAGCACAAACGTCATCAATGAATTTTTCTGCTGTACAAAATTAAGTCATAATCCAAAGTCACTGAATGTCAAATTTCAATAGCAATAGAAATTTACTTAAAACATTTTTGTTTTGAACCATCATAAATATCTATAGCAGTCTTTTTGTATTTTTAAATTATTACACATTTTTAGTAGGTATAAAATCAGGATGAGACAAGAATTCAGGTTTTCACTTTTCAGTTCTGTCGAATTAAGGGTTAACTTGAACAAATAATATCAGTATAATAACCGTATTCATGATACATGACTATCAAATAAGTACCTACCTAGGTATCTTTAGTTCTTTTTTTTACTTTTTTCTTCATCTTTATTAACCATTAAGTAGCATCCCATGTACGTTACTCAAGTTTGCAAATTTCTAACGGCGGATTTGCACAAACATTTTCGAAAAATCCAATCACCAGCCAACCTTCGGGAATCCATAAGAAGACTGGCACAAAGGCGGGCATCTCAACATTTTCAGCTCAATGACTCAATTCCGTGATAATGCCATCGATAATATAAAAGTACTGTATTAAAGTAAACAATGGTGGGGGTGGGCGCGATCGGTATTCGCATTGTCGCCGAATAACTTTTGTCCCTATTGTGTCAAAAGTATACAGCCACAAAGACTCGGCGAACATAAACCGAAATTCATCAGGGCCCGATTGTTCGTTTTTGATTCCGCATGTTGCCTCTGAAAGTGTGCGCTCGTGAAATTCGAGATGCATTTTCACCCGTGTTTACTTGCGCGGCGATGTGGGTGAGCTTAAAGTTTTGAAGCGTCGTTTTAAATGGGTCATGACCATGACCACGGTCTACAGCTGACAACATTTTATATTTCTAAGACTATATAATTTTATTAGCTGTCTGTATTCTGTATGGAAAGAGGAACACAACAATAGTTATAAATTTTCAGTAGGATTAATGATTAATTTGTTATTGATTAATTAATTGCTACTTATTCTAATAGCACGTATCTCCAGTTCTAAGTTAGGATAGATCCATTGCCTTTATCTTATCTCGATACAAAAAAAAGTTAAGGACTAAGATTTAAGGTTCGCCACTTGCACGGACACCCTGGTAGCGTCCTACGTCCCACTAACAAGCAAACGGGCAGGAGCGGCGGCGGACGCCCGGGAGCGCCTCAAGGTCAGCAAGTACAGCTGTCTCGGCGCCCAATACGAGTTCTTGCCGTTTGGCGCCGAGACGCTGGGTCCTTGGGGTAAGGGTGCGCTCGGGCTCCACAAGGAGCTGAGCAAACGCCTGAAAGAGGCAACAGGCGACCCTCGCGCGGGCAGCTTTCTCGCGCAAAGAATTGCTATTGCAATTCAGAGCGGGAATGCTGCCTGAGTGATGGGCACCCTGCCGAGAGGTCCAGGTTTGGTAGGTATTTCATTTTAAATTTTAGTTTTAGTTTTAATATTTTAATTTACTTTGTAGGTAGTGTTAGTCCAGGTTTAAGACGATAATCTTACATTGTCAAACTCAAAATTGTTGTATCATTTTAGCACCCCACACTGCGTACAAGGTCAAGTGGAAAAATGTTGTATCAAATTAATCCACCACAACAACAATACGACAACCTTAATTCGCCGACATAAAGAGCCATGGGACATATGTTTGAGTAAGTTGTATGCACCCATATTTTTGCACTTAACTGTACATTTTGCTTAGGAGCAGCGCTCTGCTAACACTGGACAGTTTTAAATACTCGGGACTCCATACCCGTGAAGAATTATTTTCATACCTATAAATTTGTACGGAACCGTGGGTGTGGGAATCCGACTCGCACTTGGATGGTTTTTGAGTTCACGGAGTCTAAGTAATCCTAATCCTAACTTAATATTATAAATTGCGGGTGGTAGGACCTTTGTGCGAGGTCCGTCCGGATCGTTACCACCATCTTACTCGCTAATCCTGCCGCTAAGCAGCAGTGCTTGCACTGCTGTGTTCCGGTGTGGAGAGTAAGACAGCCGAGGAAATTACTGGCACAAGAGGCATTTCATGTTAGCCCTCTAGGTTGGCAACGCATCTGCAATCCCACCGGGGTTGCCGGTGTCTATGGGCAGTGGTGATCACTTATCATCAGGTGACCCACTTGCTCGTTTGCCTTCCTCGTTATATAAAAAAAATGCAAAAATAACTATGTCTCTCTGTCTGTCTGTTTGTTACCTCTTCACGGGAAAAGCGCTATACCAATTTGGATGAAATTTGATAAGAAGGTAGTGTGAATATTGAGGAATACTTTTTATTCGGGAAAATTACATGCCTAGTTCCCGCGGGATGGCGATAACCGAAATCTACGCGGACGAAGTAGCGGGAAACAGCTAGTTATTTTATAACCAACGTGTAAAGTAAGTGGAGATTTCAAGTCAAGAAGATACTTAGATAGATAATAGATAATAGATAGTCAAGAAGGTAACATAATTTATTGGGGGTCCCGATTGTTTACTTTTTAAATGCATGTTTGCTTTGTAACTTAAAAACGCACTGCAAACTCATGAAGTTCGAGGTGCATTTTCTTAATTTTTTCACGGCAAGGTATAATTCTCAGATCCGAGATCTGAGACGTCGGCGCTAACAATGGGCCTCATAAGGAAGCTCAAAGTCACTCCGAGGGCGATGGAGAGGGCTATGCTCGGGGTTTCTCTGCGGGACAGAATCAGAAATGATGACGAATTGCGAAATTTAAGTAGCAGTGGGCGGGGCACATTGCTCGCAGAACTGATGGCCGATGGGCTCAGAAGGTTCTCGAATGGCGTCCACGGACCGGGAGACGAGCTGTCGGTAGGCCTCCAACAAGATGGAGCGACGACCTAGTAAAGATTGCGGGACCGCGGTGGATGCGGAAAGCACAAGACCGGTCTGAGTGGAGAGAATTGGGGGAGGCCTATGTTCAGCAGTGAACGTCTTTCGGCTGACATGATGAAGGTATAATTACGTGGATTAAGCAATTAATAGTTAAATAGCTCTTTGGGTTAGCGAAATACTACATCTGAGGGTCGAACACGACTTTTCGAATCCTGCGTCATGTAAAATAGAACAGTAAACGTTCTCAAGTTTGTATGACGTTTGGAACAGCGCCCGCCCGTGAGCGTATTTGGAACAAAAATTTAGTATGAGTTTTCTCGATCTCGATACGATAGCCGTAACGTTACGCAGTATCCGAAAAGTCATGCTCGACCCTCTATAGTTCCTCTCTGGTGTTGCGGAAGTCAATGGGCGACGATCACCTACCGTTAGGTGGTAATAAAAAGAACCGACTTCGGATTGGAGTTGAAGTTGAAGTGAAGGAGAAGTGAAATCGTTGAAGATACGCCGGATCAAATGAGACCAAAAGTTATTGTTAAGTGCAAGGAGGGGTGTAACATTCTGCATAGATATTTTAGGATAAAGAGTACTTACAGATAAACTCGGTGGTGGCATGCGGAAAGCCGTCGGGAGCGGACTGAAGTTAGCGGCGAGCAATGAGGTTGTTCTAACTCTTCTTTTTGGCACGTGAGAGGTATATAAACTCTTTCCTTCTATCTCGATATTGTTCTGTGATTCCGTCCTTCGTATTGATTCCATATTGATTCTAAGTAAGTATATGTATATTTACGATAGGAACAAACTTTTCGTATAAACAAGCGGAAAGACTTAGAAACGACCGAACTTGATTGAAATTTCGTTGTTACTTACAGAAAATAAAAGGATACAATATAAAGTCAATAACAAAGTTTCACAACAATTTCCTTTCTCCTTTAAAAATGACAATAACGCGTTTTACATTAAATAAAACTTGTTTGAAAATGGATGAATACAAATTTAAGAGTTCTACGGTTTCGCGGCATTGTGGGGGCAAGCTTTGTACGGGACAGGACAATTTCTACTTTTTCACAATTCTATAGATTCGTAAGCAACAAGGGAAACTTTTTGGAATTCCGCTGAATGTCTGAAAGGAACCATTCACCCAGGTAAGAATTTGTTTACAGTGTTTAAGTACAGTGTTTATAGCTGAGAAGGTATTTAAGTTGATAAAAAGTTTTTATTCCAATGAAGAAAACGCACGAACGCGCGACGTTGCGTTTTCAATTCTTGGCTTGGCTATTGATTGACAAATCGCAGCGACCGCCAACTCATCATCATCATTTTCATCATCACGATTTTACGTCCCACTGCTGTGTACAGACAGGCCTCCTCAGAATGAGAGGGCTTAGGCGAGTGAAGCGAGTGAAGCGAATCAGGGGCGAATGTTCAGTAATTCCGTGACCTTTTCATGCTGTGGGTCAAGCAGGACTTGTCGAATCCTGCGTAACGTTACGGTTATGCCTACCTACTAGCTTTTTACCAACATTTAATCTGGCAAGTTAACGGACGGACGACCTTAAGAGGGTTGCTGGCGGTGGATGGATGCGAGTGTTGTGGCGCGCCATGGGAGAGGCCTATGTCCAGCTGTGGGCTGCTGTTGATGAAGTTATATTTGATCCACTCCCAGTGATCGGATCGACTTGAAATTCAGTAAGTATTGATATTGCTGGAAGATTGTAAACGTAATCGCAGTTTCTAAACTAATCTGTAATGTCAAATGTAGTTCGCATTTTGCTGTGGCGCCACTGATCTAGCTGTCATAATTATGTTCATCATCATTGTAGGTAATCGTTTTTCTCTTTTTAACCCCCGACGAAAAAGAGGGGTGTTACAAGTTTGACATGTGTATCTGTGTATCAGAGGGTCGAGCACGACTTTACGAATGCTGCGTAACGTTACGATTATCGTATCGAGATCGAGAAAACTCATACTAAATTTTAGTTACAAATACGCGCACGGGCGGGCGCTGTTCCAAACGTCATACAAACTCGACAACGGTTACTATTCGATTTTACGTGACGCAGGGTTCGTAAAGTCGTGCTCGACCCTCTGCATCGAGATCGAGAAACCTCATACTAAATTTTAGTTCCAAATACGCTCACGGGCGGGCGCCGTTCCAAACGTCATACTAACTCAATAACGTTTACTATTCGATTTTACGTGACGCAGGATTCGAAAAGTCGTGCTCGATCCTCTGAGCTGTTGACTGGCCGTAATGCCAAGTGTGCCACAATAGGACCGCGGCCTGATGGGGTACAGCTCACGAGCGGACAGCGATTCCTCTAGATTAAAGGCCACTTTCAAACCCTAATGAAGAGAAGCAGGGTTTTCTTTAATCATAGACAAACGTATCAAGCTGACCGTTTCAATCGATTTTTAGGGTTCCGTATCTCAAAAGGAAAAAACGGAACCCTTATAGGATCACTTTGTTGTCCGTCTGTCTGTCTGCCTGTCAAGACCCTTTTTCTCTGGAACGCGTGGAGGTAGCATGCTCAAATTAATATCAAAGCCTGCAGTCCCTTGAAGCTGTGAAAAAATCAACCTTCTAAGTCACCGCAATCAAAAGATACAGTCATTAAAAAGGCTATTTCCATACAAATTGCCGAAATCCGAAAACCTAAAGGGTACTTCCAGTTGTCCTAGAAACTTGAAATTTGGTATGTAGGTAGCTCAGCACAACCACTCAGAAAATTCTCAAAATCTAATTTTTTTATGTTTGTCTGTAGATTTCCCAGACCAATATAAGTTGACCCCACACTGCGTACATTTTGCTTAGGAGCAGGGCTCTGCTAACATTGGACCTCTTAAAATATGAGGAAAAGTGTTAAAATCTTTCTACGGAACCCTCGTGCGCGAGTCCGACTCGCACTTGGCCGGCTTTTTTTAACGAGGCCTATTTTTAAATTGTATTGGTTTAAGAAAAAAAATACTGTCTTAATGATATCCATTTTATGCCGTGGGGCGTCGGCTTTAGAATACAAATCGCCTCCCCTTTCTCACCTATGGGGGTCGTAAGAGCCGACCGAGGGTAGGGAGCGAAGATCAGCTCAGCTTGGTGGTGGGCCCTACGTCCGCCTGGATAGCGACCACCGTACATAAGGCGAAAAACCCCCCATAGTGATATGTCTCGTCTTACCGCGTTCGGGGTTCAGTCAGTGTACATCCAGAGCCAATGGGATCTATTTCTGGGTAGTGTTTGGGAACATGGGATATTATTCTACCGGGTCACCGGCAGTGGGGGGATGCGCTGATCTGTCGGCCAGGGAGACCCGTAGAAACGGTTGTCCGCTGGCCGCCCGCGGTATAGTACAGAGGCCCAAACGGTGGCTAACCACTACTAGAGGCTGCCTCACCATGCCGCGCATAATCTCGGGTTTTGTTGTCGTGCCGGTTGGTGACCGGAATGGGGTCCAGGCAGCTTAATCTGGGAGGGTTCGGAGGCCCTTCCGTCTGACGGATCAGCGACTCGTCTCCTGTCGGATTTATGGCCCAGCATACAATGACAATGCAAAGAAAAATTCGTTAAGCAGCTGGACTTGAACCAGCAACCTCGGTAATCCGTACCACGCTCCACCAATTAAGCTATACTTAACGTTGGTGTACCTAACGAATTTTTCAATGCCTTGTGTCATATTTTATTTGGAAGATCTCTCCTCAGCGCCATCTATGAGTAGCTTAATCAAGCAGCTCACCCACTACGGAACTTCTACAGTTACGCATTAGTGGCAAGAGATGGAGCTATTTTCTGAATCAATGAAAATAATCGATTTATTGATTATTTTTGTTTTTATTTTTATGAAACATTCATAGAATGAAATTCAACATACAATGACAATGCAAAGAAAAATTCGTTAAGCAGCTGGACTTGAACCAGCAACCTCGGTAATCCGTACCACGCTCCACCACGAGGTTGCTGGTTCAAGTCCAGCTGCTTAACGAATTTTTCTTTGCATTGTCATTGTATGTTGAATTTCATTCTATGAATGTTTCATAAAAATAAAAACAAAAATAAAAAAATAACAAATAACAAAGAAAGGAGACCGTTCGGACCCCGCAAATTATCGCCCAATAACCATCACCTCTGTACTTTGTAAGGTAATGGAGCGGGTCATTAATACCCAATTAGTCCGCTATTTGGAAGATCACTCCATTATTAGTGATCGGCAATACGGCTTTCGTCCAAACCGTTCGACGGGTGATCTTCTAACCTATCTGCTCCATCACCGGGGTGAGGCTATTGATAACCATGGTGAAGCTCTGGCCGTAAGTCTAGATATTGCCAAAGCATTCGACAGGGTTTGGCACCATGGTCTTCTCTCCAAGCTCCCGGCATACGGTCTCCCCGGCCGACTCTGCGACTCTGCGACTGGATCTCCGGCTTTCTTCATGAGCGCAGGATTCGAGTACTGGTGGATGGGCTCGTTTTGGGGTTCATGACAGTTAATGCCGAGGTCCCGCAAGGTTCTGTGCTCTCACCAACTTTGTTCGTTCTTCATATCAATGATTTGCTATCACTTGGGGACATCCACTGCTATGCCGATGATAGCACAGTTCATGGACGCTATCTTAGCCACCCGTCCACTGCCCGGGTTGAGACCGATAGAAAGCGGAAGGATCTTGTCGTTGAACTGAACCATGTTCTGGACCTCATATCTGCATGGGGTACCAATAACTTGGTTGAGTTCAACGCCAAGAAAACACAGGTTTGCGCGTTCAGCTGCAAAAAAATCCCCCTTTTCCCTACTTCCTTCTATTCAGGGCTTCCCGTCGACGATGCAGGGTAGCCTTAATATCTTAGGCATGGATATTCGCTGCGATCTTAATCCTTACCAAACATCTCGAATCACTACAGCTAAGGCGAGAAATAGCTTCACTTAGCGTCTTTTATCGCCTTTATTACGGGGAATGCTCTGAAGAGATATTCCAACTCATTCCTCCCTCTCCTTTGCTTTACAGGACCACCCGTGCTGGCCTCCGATGTCATCACCACACGATCTAGCCATTCGGATCCCGAACCAAAAAGTTCGGTAGTACATTTCTAAGTAGAACTGCCAAAATGTGGAATGACCTCCCAGCTTGGGTGTTCCCTCTCTCGTACAACATCGGTTCCTTCAAGAGAAGTGTGAAGAGGCACTTTACCAAGCCGGCAAAGGATATTATGTCCCACTTCCGTCAGCATTGTTTTCTGGACTGCATTGTGTGCTTACCATCAAGCGACATGTAGTCACTTTGCCGAGCTGCTATAAAAAATAAACTTAATTGATGAGGACTTACGATACGTGTGTAGATAAAAAACATATGTATATTATACATGTAGAACTGTACGAAAATTTAAAACCACAGTACCCCGCGTCCTTCTGTACCTTAGACCACCAAGTTTCAACTGAAAGAAACAAAATCACTCCCTATTCAACTCTATTGAGCGTAATGTGTAATGAAGAATTTTCCTCTGTCGGGGTTACGCAGGCCAACACACGAATTCTCTTTAAAGTTATTTCCAGATCAAAGGATTCCCTGCTTCAGTCATTTTCTGAAAGGTCGGTATTATAATTAGACAGATTGAATAATTATGGTAAATTAATGGTATGATATGGCCTTGGTTATCACATTGCAAACAAAGTACCTACCCAGTTACCCACAAATTTTTTAAAGGACCTGAAATTATCTATATAGTAACTATAGTTAGGTAATGTACCAGTTCCCGACACTGCCCTAATACGTATTGATTTAAAATTTCGCGATTTTCAAACATTATCATGATACTCGCGATTAAGTCCCGAGAATCATGATAATGTACTGCCCTAATAGTTGACACTTACAGTCTTAATTCATAGCAATAAAGGTGAAAAGCAGGGTGTCAATTATCAGTATGGGGTGTCAAGCATTGAGACATTTTGACCTTATGTCCTAAAATGTCATAGTGACATCGCATTGCCTGACAAGGAAAATCATTATGACACTTACTGTGACAACGTTCTACGGTGGTTTAGGAATCAAATGTTTGACAATATACACCATTGTTCACACCATCCATACCACATCGTTGAACTGTCATAAGTTTCTAATTGACAGATTGGTTCTTGCAAGTGAATTTAGTGTGAAGTGGGTGAATTTAGTGATTTTAATTTTCCGCCTACCGCTGCTTAAAGAACTTTTAAACAACGTTGAAACCAACCAATATGCAAATACGTTAAAATAATGTGTAAAAAAGAAGCGAAAATAATCTGCAAAGTGACTTGATAAAAATATAGTTTGTGGCTTAGAGGTCTTTGCAACCACATCATGCTTATTTTGCACCGTGTTCATTATGTATGGGCTGGGCTGACAATTAGTATCGGAAACAGCTAGCTGTCACAGTCGTACAAAAACTGTCATTTCAATCCGATGACGAGTGTCAAAACAGTTATGCAATTACTCTGCAGAAGCCTTTATTGTCTAACACACTCGCCATCTCTAGATCGTGCGAAAAAGAGATGACGAATGCCTATAGACAATAAGGCCTCAGGCCATAAAATTAAAAAAAAAAGTTAATGTACTCAGTTCAGTCAAAATCAAATTGCAGTAAAAATTAATAAAGTGACCCTTCGAATATTGATTCCAACCCAACTAAAGCTTAACTTAGAGTCATCGCGGTGGCTTTGAAGACAAAAACATAATTTTTATTTGCTGTAAGTAGGTATATAGCCCTTGATTAAAAAATGTAATCCGCACAGAACTCCTGCTGGCTTTGTAATGAATGGCACTTTTACCAGCCGTTTAACAGCTGTATGGTTAATGCGATTCCTCATGCACTATCTATATAACCACATAACGGCTGTATAGTTAATATGATTCCTTACGAAATAGCTGTATAATGGTTGTGTAAGCTAATGTGATTCCTCATGCAGGAGGGGGGGCAGTAATTGCATTGTAGGGTTTTTTTTTTCAATCGTTCACTTACTCATTCACTGTGTAAGTCCGCTGTGTTTTGTGTTCTTATCTTAGCTTCAATTTGGTTTGATGATACTTTATTGCGCTGCCTTAGAGTAAGATATTGCTTGTACAGTAAATATAGGTAAGTACTCTGCTTATTTTAAGATTAGAAATTAACTTTCAAATTAAAACACGTTTTTAAGTAAAACACTACTTTTTAACATGAAAGTACCGTGAGACTCGATCATTGTGAAATAAAAACGGATCACTTACGTACATAAGTCGAGTTTAGCCCGACATGTTTCGGACCAATTCGTAGTCCAACCTCTGGGAGCGCACGACCCAGCGGCGGCGAGACGCACACTGCGCGCCGCAGCTCTAACTCGACTAAACTCGATTTATATACGTGAGTGATCCGTTTTTATTTCACTAAAACACTACTTATTTAAAATTTTGAACCTCATGATTATTGAGTATTTTTAATCATACACACACGCATACCCAGACACACAGTCAGACATGCATACGCACACACAAAATATTCTCACCCTTCGCTAAGAGGCCGTTACAGCTCCGTTACAGCTCTATAACAACTCTCTACGTGCAGTGCAGCATCGCGTATTAGTCCATATCATGAAAACTCCTGGACCGATTTTCATGAAACTTGCACTGTTCCCTAAGTTGAAGTAAATGTATGCCAATAAAAAAAAGAATGGTCGCAATCCGATAAGCAGTTGCAGAGAAATTCGAGGACAAACATATACATACATCGATAAAATTTTATATATGGTTTAAAAGCACTAATAGAATCATATGTGAATATCTTGCAGTTCCGTTAATATTACATACATACGTGTCGAATTGATGACCTCCGTTTTTGAAGTCGGTTAAAAATACAGGTACGATTTGAAAACTACTTAAAAATGCAATAACTATAACTAAGATATCATAACGTACTACATAGACACTGTGTTTCGTTTTGGAAATGGGCCAGTGTTTTTTATCGATTCAGTTAGACAATGGACGCGCGAGTGACACAATAGTTTTGAATGGCACCGATGGTAGATTAGGCAGGCACCCCTAGAGCTCGGATATTATCGAGCTTACTTGATTACATCGCCGAGCACAAAGTCGTTTTTGATCTTTTAAAGTGTACGTACGAGTAGGTGGATGGTGGAGTGGAGACTTCCCTCAGAGGAAGGTGATGGCCAGATGTTCAAGTGACTCTACCCGCGCTTCAAAGATCTGCTGTGAGGAGACATGCTGCCAAAAGTGTGAATATTCATTAAATCGAACTCAATATAAAAACACCGTTTGACATTAATGTGTTATAAGAAACACCTTAAAAACAAGGTTGTTTTGTTGACGCCACTTCATCCTTGCTATGGAGTCTAAAATGCACCATACCAAATTTCGACTCAATATGACCCCGCACTGGAAGCCGTTACAATGCACACTTGCAAGATTTGTCCCAAACATGTGAACCTCTCCCATTACAATCGCCTTGTAACAATGTACCCTGTGATGGTGAATAAACTTAAACCTTTTACCGACTCGCTAAAATCATGTTTACAAACAAAATGAGGCATTGTTCATGACATCACAAAACCACAAGCGAATCACCGACGCAAGCGGCGACCGCAAACCGGGAGCCGAGTTCAAATAAGAAACGCCCTTGTCTATGCCCATTGTCACGGGGAATTACCTTGTCACGGTCTATAGAACTTTTCTTAGCTGGAAGAGACTTTGTCAGTGTTAAGGTACAGTCCAGGTCATAAATATTTAAACATTTTATACAGCCATCGCGTTGAATATATATGAACACTGACCCTATTGTTAATGGCATACAGGTCAGGTACAGATATTTTTGACGATTTCGTAAAGTATTTATGAACTTGACTGTACCGTCGAACGTCAAATGTATTGGAGCGGCCACAAGGTGTTCAAAAATATCGGAAGACGAACAGCGATTGACGATACGAGTAGAGTCGTGTTTGCATATTTTAAGCTAATATTGACGGCTTCGAAATATTTTAATCCGACAATGGGGTCTGTTTGTTTTGTTGACTTTCATTTTCTATAACAAAAAGGAGATAATGTTACTTACTGAAATCTGTTTGATACATGTGGGAGTATAAGAAATATATTTTTTTCCGCGTCATATAAAAATTCACCAAGAGCTATACTATTGCATCAGAAAACAATGATTGGTACATTCAGAGTATGCTCTGTTAGTTTTGTTCATAGAAGTTTTTATACGTATAAATACCAAAACAGTGTTTAAAACATTCCATTGTGTAGAATACACCTTAGAGCAACAATTAATTTTGAATTTCCATTCCGTTTGCGTGAGGCGAAAATAACTTTGAATCTACATATTATGTATAGCACCTACCTGTATTGACGTTGCTTGAGTTAGAACATAATATCCAGCTTCAATAACCATGCCCGCGTCGTAACAGCACATAGTATATCCATTTAATTACGATAACAAACATCAATATAATGTAATTAATCCGTCGTCCACGCCATATCGCGTCCGATTATCACGCGCGACGTCTAGTATGACAGGCCCGTTACTGCTCTAATAATGACATCTACATTGTGTTGCGATGTCTTATTTGTCGACAATGCTATCCTTTATGTAGCAAACAATCGCGTTGCTGATGAATTTCGGTCTATGTCTGCGTCGTGTCTTTGTGCCGGGGGAGGCCTCCAGTGGACAATACAATGGAACAAAAGTTGCTCAATAGCGGCGCAAGCACCTAATACCCTAGCCCTCCCTCCATTGTTTCGGGTAATGTTCGACTTTTATGGATATTTTCAATGGATCGCTATAATCTGGAGAATGAAGTTGCGAACTTGTCTATTATCGCCTATATTGGAAGCGTACTTAACGAACTGCCTCTACGAATGTTTCCCATTGTTAATTTTTCATCCATTCATCCACGTGATTGTTTACGTAGCTGTTAAGTATTTAGGTATTGTGTTTATCCAAGACGGCCTGTTATTCATTAAGTGAAGTAGATTTCACGTCTCGCAATTTTCCTTATCAATTCAAAGCTTTTCTAGGAAAATGTAAAAAGAATTATCTAAGTACTTTACGTAAATCATATTGTTTCCATCGCGCATAACAAAGTTACGATTAAATCAATTCGTTGCTGGCTGTCCCGTGCAAGACACGCGGATTGAAGTTGCCCGTTCCGTTCCACGCAGAACAGAACACTAGATTATATACAGTCGGCGCACAATAGTGAATAGTACGGATAGCTCATAATGCAGTTTGCCGATGTTGAAAGCGACCGCCACACTTCCCTCGATCGGATTTTCCACGATAATCGTGACAAAAGAACTTTGCTGCGACTCGCGTGCGCTATTCTATGGCTCGACGCATACTCGTACGCTCTATTCATAACGCCGTGGATGAAAAGTTATCGCTAGATTCTGTTTATTCAATCACAAAGGATTAAAGGATGGACAAACACTATGCGACGGATGTTGAGCGCTGACCATATATTTTGTAACATCTATAGAAAATGCTTTTGCATATTGTCTCTGAAAAATTATACAGATTTTGAGGCGTGGGCACTACTTGCATCTTTCTTTGTGTTTTGAGGAGCAGTAAGTACTCAAGTAGTTTGTTTTAAATCCACTTTCAGAAGGTTTCTTCACAGCATGCGTTTGAAATGTCGCAGTGTCCTTTCTGGCCGAAACTTTTTGCCAATATTTCTAGACTGGCAGAATGCCTCATGCTGACTCATGGGTTAATAACTTCTCGCCTGTTTCCACCATGGCCAACCGACTTAAGGCCTAGGCATTCTCCCACCTAAAAATATCGGCACACTCAAAAGTTTCAGCCAGAATAATGGAAACTTGGCCCTGGCGCAGCACCCAAATATTGAACAGGCTATTTTTAACCGCCATATCAGCCAAGAGCGCCGAGTACAAAGAGGGCCGGTACAAAGTTGCCCTGGCATAAAGGGCCCGCAGTTAAGGTGACCGCAAGTGAATGCGATCGCTGGAGCGGCAGGATTGCAGTCCCCCATTGTGATGCCGAAACCATTACACATTAGGAAACTACGGCTAGACCGCCTTTGAATAAGAATAGAGTCTGTACGTACTGTTGCGTATTGGATAGTTCTGAAGTTGAATGGGTGGTGAGCTGTTTCCGGGTTAAGTTGGCTTGGACAATTTAAGAAGAGTTGTCATTTTTGGGGTGGTTTTATCATAGGTACTTCTATTATCAAGACTGAAAACCATAGTGAAAGAAACGGATTGCTCATACGTACGTGTATTACTACATCACGCAGTTGTAACAAGTTGTCATTTTGGGTCTTGGACTGGACCATTTCGGAATACCATTCTGAATCATGTTTATTCACATAATATATTTAGTATCACCTGTTCATGGCGTGGTAACGCGCGAAAGTGTTACAAAATAAATTCTCTAAATTCAAAGTATTGTTTTTTTACTATAAGAAAATATAAAAAATATGCATATTATAAATATGTATTAAAAGCCATTCCACCCATCCCCAAAACAAAACCTACCGGACGATATGGTAAAAGTAAGGAAACCAGAAAACTGCACCATCAAGTTTAGTGAAGGGAAAGCTTTCGAAATGAAGTGCAGAGTAAACACTCAATTTGCGTTGGACACATTTTTGGGGGATAAACAAGGGACGTATCCGGTTCCACATTTTTGTTACATTTTCCTCGTTGACAATAGAAATTTCTAATATCGACACAATGCGGGGACAAAGTCGTGTCTTCCATTTAGATACGGCGTGAATATTGTATTTCTGGACACTTAAGCCTAAGTAATGTGTAGGTAAATTTTGTGTACCGGCTCGAAAACGAAATAATTTAACTTAATGGAATCTGCTGATTTCTAGTGTTTCTTAGAAAAGTTGATGAAAACCCGACGTAATTATGTATTTCAAAGTTTAACCTCGCTTTAACTCTCGTTTTAATTCTCGTTTTAATTCTCGTTAAGTTTAACCCTCGATTAAATTAGCTTTCGATTAAAAAAAAAACCGCGTCCAAATCGGTCTACCCGTTGAGGAGCTATGATGCCAGATTACGCACAGGTACAAAATACACACCTTAAACTTACAGCGCACTTCTTTTTGCGTTGGGGTTAAAAATTATTTAAAAACAGTTGCTTTAGAGGTCCCTCGAGTCTACATTCGCTGTTGATTACGATCCAGCGGTGTTATTTGACCCTCTAAGGCTTTTCATAGTTGTTTCAGGGTCGAAGCATAATTTGACACAGCCGTGAACCTTAGAGAATGACATCCCAGAAGCGACCTAGTGATCTTGATCACTTTTATTATGTGACCTCTGCGAACTTCAAATTGAAGGTCAATCTAAAGTCAAATAAAACGGATCACTCGCTTATATAAGTCGAGTTCGTTTCAATGTTCGTTTCGGTGCCGCCTAGGTATGCGCTTTCAGAGGATGGAGTACAAATTGTCATGTCGACTTACATATGTCAGTGGTCCACAGTCACAATCTCTATCAAAGCTCGTGATACGTTGCTTTAATACTCTGGAAAATTGCCATACATTAACTTAAAAAAAAAGGTTTGTCACAGCAATACATCAACAAGCTCTGCGGCGTATAGATGATTAATGCGTTCGGGAAACAATTATAGGCAGTGTGATACAGCGGCTATCGGTGCGGAATGCCGTGATATGAGGGATGATCGTAGATAGCGGGTATCTTGTTACACGGGCAATATCTCTATTAGGGATGTAATGGAAAAGTTCATACTTAGACTAAATGGTTCCTGAACTAAGGATACATAGAAAACCAGAAAAGTATGACTAATCCCGGGGATCGCACCCCGATAATTATTCTGCTTATTCCCGGTTATTTTGCTCGTCGTGTTATATTATATATATACATAATATGTCTTAGTATGTT
The DNA here is from genome assembly GCA_963691665.1 of Clepsis dumicolana. Classification (NCBI taxonomy): domain Eukaryota; kingdom Metazoa; phylum Arthropoda; class Insecta; order Lepidoptera; family Tortricidae; genus Clepsis; species Clepsis dumicolana. The sequence goes on along the minus strand of OY829507.1, from coordinate 14,624,858 downwards.
CGCATTTGTATACCTAAGTCTAGTCCCCCGCGGCTCTCCACTCAGAGCGCTCTTGTGCTTTTCGCATCCACCGCGATCCTGCGATCTTTACCAGGTCATCGCTCCATGTTGGGGGAGGCCTATGTTCTGCAGTGGTGGTGATGATGATGATGATGATAGGTCTAGTGAAAAAAGCTTTTCCACTTTCCACACTTTGACATGTTAAAACATTCCTCAATTCATCTACATATACTCGTACTTAACGCTATCACATCACTTCTCATAGTTCCCATAGCATACCGAAACCAAAGGCTACAATGTCAGGTAGCATATATGATATAACATATCAATAGTAAATTATTGATATACGGCACAAAGTCATTGTTCAGGGTTATAATAGGAAAATCTGTCAACACGGGAACAATGCAGGAAGTTACACGGATCAGGAATTAGCAGACATTGTCCCGCACAATGGCACCGTGATCTCATTAGATATCATTACTATTTCATGAACCCTGCTTAGCGGAGAATTTGGAGTTAAGTTTTTACTGGGGATCTAAAGTAGTTGGTACATTTTTAACTTCCTGAGCTGGGTTTCACAAATAACGTCTGTGAAATTACATTCGAAAATGATGAAAATCTGCCACGAAAATTAAAAGACGAGCAGAGTCGGTCGGAGAAAAACCTGATATAGTATTTGATCAGGTCTGTCTGAGGGCGTGCTGTTTTTCAGATTATTCAAAATAACGGTAAGGCTTTAATAAACAGAACAAGTCAAAAATTAAATCTGAGCGTTATTTTTTTTAGCAATACACAGATTTAGATTTACATTATTTTCGAGTGGTAAATATTTTCGCAGATGGTATTTTCGCAAATTGGACCCCAGAATGTTAGTACTCGTAGGTAGATTTTCAAAACCTCTGGGATAAGGTCTATGATACTATTTCGGGATGATTTTTTGACACAAATGATGGTAATTTATTGAATTAGGCGTTACTTTGCGGAGGTCCATATTTATGAACTAAAAACTATTACTTTGCTCACCCTTTGAACAAGTCGCGGTGCTTGTCGCGATTGAGCAAAGTAATTGTTTTTATTTTACAAATGATGGTGACACAAAGTGAAATGCCTGGCTGTGCCCGTAATTTCCCCTGTTTGTCTTACCCCCACACCGGAATACTAAAGTGCAAGTACTGCAGCTGAGAGGACAGATTAGCGAGTAAGAGGTGGAAAAGATCCGGACGGACCTTTCCACCGGACCTAGCACCAGAGGGTCGAGCACGACTTTACGAATGCTGCGTAACGTAAAGTCGAATAGTAAACGATGTCGAGTTTGTATGACGTTTGGAACAGCGCCCGCCCGTGAGCGAATTTGGAACTAAAATTTAGTATGAGGTTTCTCGATCTCGATACGATAACCGTAACGTTACGCAGCTTTCGTAAAGTCGTGCTCGACCCTCAGCAACTGCTGCACCTGTGAAAAATTTAAAACGTTGCCTTTAAAAAAATTACATTAGAAAAATGTAGAGTTTAAGAATTCACCCATGCAAAATGAAATAAATGAATAAGAATTGAGACACAACTAACAACCCATGGCTTCTTCAGTTAGATTAAATTCAGGAGCTTACCCTTTATCATAAAGATAAAGACTAATAACAAAACAACAATGCCCTCATGAACCATCGGCTTTCCATTATATGACTACATCATTTGTTTTCATACAACGTTGACTGAAATTGTGATCCATCAAGTGTTGAATAGCATAGCACTGAATAGTTGGTGGGTGGATTGTACGCGACCAGCCATGGGAGACCTCCGCGTACACCCCTGAAAAGTCTTTTCACGCCAGTTTCCTTTGCGGATAAGAAGCCCTGAGGGCTCCAGATACGCTGGTGGCGTTTGACTATTGTTGTTGCTTCGGATTCGAGTGCGAATTGTCACAGGCAGCGCCGGGCGATTTCATCAATCGCTTATTATTCAACTCCTAACAAATGAATTCTCATTTGCATTAACAGTTTTGTAAGGGATTTTACGTTGATTGTAATCGTTTAAATTAGTTTTATTTTGGAATATGTCTGTACTGATATGATCTGCGATTTGTCGGATCTGTTATAGTCGAATAAACATATCTGCACATTTTAGTACCCTCTCATACCCTGTCACTTTAACTTTATAATGAGACATCATACAATATTGTCACATGAGGTAACTTGATAAGGTGCTAAAGTAGGTATGCCAGATAGTTTTATTGCTGTAGGGCGTTTCATTACTCGTAACGTGCTTATAGGTCAAATTAGGGTCTTATAGGTCGAGCATTCAACAGAGCCTTGTGAGATTACTTTTCATTTAACGTGCTCGTATCGTACATATGTATACTGACTAAGTAGCTGCAATGTTGCCCGCGACTTCGTCTGCGTAGAATTCGGTTATCGTTATCCCGCGGGAACTGCCTACTTATAAAATAAAACTGGTATCAAAGATGGCCTATGTTTTAATCTAGGATACTTATAAGCTAATTCCATTTAAAATTTGAACCAAATCCCGTCTAGCCGTTTCAACTTAAAGAAGTAACAAGCATATAGGTACCTCTCAAAAATTCCGCATTTTATATTTATATTATTAAGTAGAATATGTAAGATTATGATTACCTAGTTGTGGAAGTTATGAAAATGTTCACGATCAAAGAGCGAATAACAACTATGAATCTAGTTAATTGAAGGACAGCTGATTTCGCTATTACGTTCTGTGCTGAAGTAAAACCTTATAGCCTTCATACATTATTCGTGGGATTCTATGAAATGTAATTATAATAATGATCATGTTACGAAAACAGTGTATACAAAAGATCTGGATTATATTATTATATCACCCCACCACATAGTGAAAGCATTCAGGGTATCCATTTTACAGATCATTAAGTACCTCTGAAAATGGCACTCGAAAATGGAGAAAAACTATGATGAATTCGAAATTCCTGCAGAGTGGTAGAAACGATATTAAAAACTACGCAAAAAAAACCGGGGGGTAACTTTATAGCAACACTCAGATTTATATCAATTTCGAGTGGTATTTTTACCCGACTGCCGAAGTGGGGTTATGTTTTGCGAGGGTATGTATGTCTAATTCTTTGGCACGCTCTACAGCTTAAACCGTTCGACGGATTTCAACGTATGAGGTGTCATTGGATTGGTCTCAGTTGTGGCATTGACAAGGGGTATATTGTTTCCTAGAATTTCAGTGGTATTTTTTGTTTTTACTTTTAAGTTGGTTAGGTTATCACAGGGGTGTTTGGTTTTGTAAAATCAGTGCCCAGATCACTATGTATACTGCTACTCAAGATTACTAGATAGCTTTGTCACGGTGTTGTTAGAAGGTTAAGAGAGCTTTTCCACTGAGGCGGAGCTGGGCGGAGCGGAGAGGAGCGGACCGTTATTATATCAACGACACAAACACACACACACACAGTGACAAAGTTAGTGCTCTTAGCTCACGCGTAGTTGATTTCAAGCACAGTGATTCGTCAAATAACAGTTTGCTCCTCTATAACATTTCGCTCCGCTTCAGTGCAAACGCACCATAAAGGTAATTGCAAAATACAAAACTGACAGCCAGAAAAGTTCTACGTCAAAAAGGCTGATAGAGCAGTGCATCAGATTGCAAATTTTAGCTTGTTATAAAAGTTCATAGCTGTCCTCTTCGTTTTGGTGTTGATTTTCAGGACAGGGCTAGCACGCGTGCCATTTTGTCGCTTGTCGCTCAGTGCGTCCTTCACTGATTCCATCACTATGAAAGGGAGGCACTGCGCGACAAGCGACAAAATGGCGCGCCGTGCTACATGTGCAGCTGTCCTTGAATTCCACGTATGTGTTGTATTAGTATTTTAACAATACATAACAGATAAATAAGTGCCGGAAGAAATTTCAGGAAGATTGACCAGCTGTTTTGAACAGCTGTACTTTAAGTACTTGTCATTTTTTACACCTTGTTTTAAAAAGCTTTTTTTTATATTTACATCTGACACCCTACCGTCACTTTTCTGTACACCTTACCAAACTATCTAGCCCGCGCCCAAATGGAAAAGATTTTTTCACAATAGTCGCAGCCGTCGGACAATAGATGGCGCTTGATCTTGATAGCGATATGGCAACATTGTCACAATGGCGGCGGCATGGAGGCGGTAATGGCGCGATTGTACTGCTTGGCACAATGCTTTCAGTTGTCACCTCAACAAAGAGAACTCGATATCAGCTACTTGCTCAGCCAAACTGCCGCAGCAAATGAAAACATCGATATCTTGAGATATGGTCCACGAAAATAGGAATGCGAAATTAAGGTGTTTTAACGCTTGGAAGGGTAACATAAATTTTTTTTTCGAACGGCTTCGGAAGCTATCCTGATAAGTTATTGATAGAAGATGCGTAGCTCGCGAGGGGTACGGGTGACCGCGAAACTTTTTTAACGAGTTGTCATTACGAGTAGTAGGTAGTGTTGATGATGTGGCAGTGCGGTCATGAAATAGGTATAATAAGGCATAACGATAGGGTCCTTATGGTGATTAGAATATGTGCCTTTCATTATAGCAGTTTATGCAACTGTTACATAAATGAGGGTTCCTTAAAACACGTAAGATCACACGAGTGCTTTAAGGCCTAGATATGTAGATTTGCATACATTACTTTATCTAACACACATAATTATAAGTACTATATGATGGGTTCAGAAGCCGAAGGCATATATATATTATACCTATCAATTTGACTGTTTTTAGGGTTCCGCACCTCAAAAGGAAAAACGGAATCCTTATACCTAGGATCACCTTGTTGTCCGTCTGTCTGTCTGTTAAGACCCTTTTTCTCTGGACACGAGAAGGTAACATGCTGAAATTAATATCAAATACTCAAGCCTGCAGCCCCTTGAAGCTGTGAAAAAAATCAAACTTTTAAGTTAACGCAATCAATAGATACAGTCATTAAAAAGGTGGTTTCCGTACAAATTACCGAACTGTGAAAACCTAAAGGGTACTTCCAGTTGTCCTAGAAACTTGAAATTTGGTATGAAAGTAGGTCTTATAGCACAACCATTCAGAAAAATCTCAAAATATTAAAATTGTGTGTCTGTCTGTATTATGTCACAGACCAATATAAAATGACCCCACACTGCGTACATTTTGCTTAGAGGCAGGGCTCTGTTAACACTGGAAAACTTAAAACAATGGGGAAAAGCTGGAAATTGTACGGAACCCTCGTGCGCGAGGCTGACTCGCACTTGTTCGGTTTTTTTTTCGTGGTGGGGCACAATGGACCTAGTGCCGCACTGAAGTTTAAGTAAGGTAGGGGCGCTTTGGACTTATGACCACACCAGAATAACAAACAGAGAGTAAGACAGCTGGCTTAATTACGGGCACAAGAGGCATTTCATCTTAGCTCTCTGGGTTGGCAACGCATCTGCTAACCCCCCGGGATTGCGGGTGTCTTGTCTATGGGCAGTGGTGATCACTTACCATCAGGTGACCCACTTGCTCGTTTGCCTTCCTCGTCGTATAAAAAACCGGCCAAGTGCGAGTCGGACTCGCGCACGAGGGTTCCGTAGAAAGATTTTAACGCTTTTCCCCAGTGTTTTAAGAAGTCCAGTGTTAGCAGAGCCCTGCTCTTAAGCAAAATGTACGCAGTGTGGGGTCAACTTATATTGGTCTGCGAAATCTACAGACAGACATAAAAATTTAAGGTTTTGAGACTTTTCGGAGTGGTTGTGCTATAAGAGCTACCTTCATACCAAATTTCAAATGTCTAGGACATCTGGAAGTACCCTTTAGGTTTTTGGAAATCGGCAATTTGTATGGAAATGGCCTTTTTAATTACTGTATCTTTTGATTGCGTTGACTTAGAAGGTTAATTTTTTCACAGCTTCAAGGGACCGCAGGCCTAAGTATTTGACATTAATTTCAGCATGCTACCTCCACGCGTTCCAGAGAAAACGGGTCTTGACAGACAGACAGACGGACAACAAAGTGATCCTATAAGGGTTCCGTTTTTTCCTTTTGATGTACGGAACCCTAAAAACAATCAAAAAAATCAGTCTCGCAGCCAAGTGTTAAGTAGCAATAAGTAGACAGTTTTTCTTTTAAAGGTATACGAGTAGCTCTCCATTTCCCTCGCCCCGCAGCAACGTAAACCAGAAGCCGAAGATGACTTCGCGACATTGTAGGTGAACCGCAGGTCCGAACCATTGTTCGGCCATCACAATGACTGGTTAATGAGATCAGATCCAACCACAGATTGGACAAAGGGCTGCCCCCACCCCAGATTTTATTAATTAATTTGTTACAATAGAGCCGAACCTGTGCTTTGTGCAACTATCGTCCATTGTTTGCATTTATCTATCGTTATGCAAAGACGGTGGACCACGGGAGACAAAGGAACTACTGTTAATAACAGGAGTTCTGGTACCTAGCCTTACCTTAGTATAGATCTATAGATATAATTTCGCAATGAAATAAGACTTCATGACGACCGAATAGCCTAGTGGTTAGAGACCCTGACTATGAAGCTTGAGGTCCCGGGTTCAAATCCCGGTCGGGGCAGATGTTTGTATGATGAATATGAATGTTTGTTCTCGGGTCTTGGATGTTTAATATGTATATAAGTATGTATTTATCTATATAAGTATGTTTATCCGTTGTCTAGTACCCATAGTACAGGCTTTGCCTAGTTTGGGACTAGGTCAATTGGTGTCAAATTGTCCCGTGATATTTATTATTATTTATTATGAAATATGCATACTACTTTCTTCTCGTAGTGAAAACAAATTGATCAATCACGTATAGGTATGTAACTTTGGTTTAGCCCGACATGTTTCAGAGAACTCGTAGTCGTTCCTCTGGGAGCGCACAACTCAGCGGCAGCGATACGCACACTGCGCGCCAAGGCTCAGCTCGCGGTACTACTAGGTGCCATAATGAAAGCTAGGCTAGGCGTAGGAATGTGCGTTTCACTGCTGCTGAGTCGAGCGCTCCCAGAGGAACGACTACGAGTTCTCTGAAACATGTCGGGCTAAACTCGGCATATACATATATACGCGAGCAGTGAACGTCTTCCGTTGTACATTGTACAGAATATATATAAATAAAAAAAAGTTACAAACAGTGAGATAGTACAAAGATGGACTTATCTCTATAGTATAACTTTTGATCGGTAGAGATGAGTGGTTAATTAGGGGACAACAATAAGTGTGTTCATAATTACAAATAGTAAAGGCGAATAAATAATACAATACATAACCTTCATAACACTAACAAATGTTACTACTTACGTTACTATATAACAAACTGGAGAGCGCCCGCGGCTCCACCCGCGTGGAATATTATACTAACGTAAGGAATCTCTAGCAATAGGAATGTGTCCTCTGGGTAAAAAAGTAATATTTCTAATTAGTCCGTCATATAGGTAGATTACCGAAATTTATTTATTTATTTTTTGCTCTTTATGATATCAATAAAAATTTACATAGACAAAATAAAAAAAATCCTTAAACTGCAATGCAGGATAATGAATGGATTTCTTTATCCTAAACACTGGCATAGATAATAGATCGCTCGCTTTTGGCTCAAATTTCAAACTTGCGATTTTATTTTGCTTAATATACATAATTTACACACCCAATATCATATTTTCTCAAGTTTTTCGCGATTCCCGAGGTCAAAGAATCGAATTGCTTTAAAATTCCAGAGAAATATTGCGTTGTTTGAGAGAAACGTGTCAAAATGGTGTTGTAGAGCGCTATCCCGCTCTGTCTCGTTTTTTTTATCCCGTTCTGGTTTTTCGCTTTTATATATTAGATGTTATAATACGTTTAGGTTCAATCCGTCCACATTCCCATCAAGTCAATTTGATAATGATGGTGACGATGATATTACCTATAGATAATACAAGCATTTTTAACATGATAATACCAATGATATATGACAAAAGCTGTTTGAGCACACCGCAATCGCAGATGGGTATGTCGTGCAATTTCTCTATTGTTTTTGGAGTACAATGAAGTGCTCTCCGTTAAAATAGGAGTTGGTCGGAGTTAGCATATGAATAAAGTGGACAAAGGACCCTCTGTCCACCGCGAGGTTTCATTAATTGTGTTAGCAGCGATAGGGTTGATTGTTGGACGTCCATGCCTGTGTGATTAAAGAAAAACTTATATCCAAGGTCTATTAAGAACTGGTTTATTGAATTTTTAATTAAAATGTTATGTTATGGTTAGCTGTGAACTCAATTAATTTGCTCACCCGCGACCATACGTGTAAGACATGCTATGTGTGTTTCGTGTTGCATGAAAACATTCATTTATCACATAGACGTAGCTGTCTTATAAAGATGAGCAAATTTATTGTTCTTAGTTCATATATATGGACCTCCGCAAAGTAACGAGTGATTCAATCAATAATTTATTTCGTATTGTAACGCGTTAATTAAAATGACATGTGATAATACCTTATTACGAATAAATAAGTATGAGTATGAACTAAGTTTTTTTTTTTATTCGAAATTTTGCTTATGACTACTCTCACACAAAAGAATATATAAGTATAATTAAAGTATGAGTAAGCCTAAAAGTTTTTCTTATCCTATAGTTTAATTTCACGTGAATAATTTAGTTTCATCGCTGGGATCCCTTTGCATTGCTGTGGATTAAAATTTTGCCTATTTCTCATTACGCTGGCTAAAACATGTATATTGGATAGCAGCCAACATTATGTAATGCTCCAACAAAAAAAAAACTTTTCCCAATTTCTTTCTAGTTTGAAAAAAATTCGGAACTTTTCCAAAGGCACTCATTTTAAAATTCCGGCAAACCGCTGCCTGCCGTATCATACCGGCAAAATTCAATTTTAATATTGCAGCGATTGTAGCAGTAAAAGATTGAATTCTGATATGTTCCCGGCGGCTCGCCGTTCATTCACCATTCACCATTCACTCATTCAGAGTTCTTCAGGCGTGCAGTGGAACGAGCAAAGCTCGAGCATAATTTAATTCAATTCGCGTATAGTACAAGTATTTTGATTTTGCTTTACGAGTCATACCGCGACGCTACCGTGTTATCCTTGAGGGATCTTTTGTTTCTTAGGAAGTGTGCAATCGTAGTGTCGTTGTTTTATCCCTTTGAATTTTCTAGAATGTTCTTTTCGTTGAATTAATTCTTAAGGCTCCCCAGAGGCCACAATTCAAAGAAGTAGTACATGACTGTAGTATAATTTTCATCTAGGAAAAGTCGACTCTACGTGGCCTCATTTCAACTTGTTCGCTGTGTTACTTTTGGTGATAAAGAAACTATTCATTTAATTCGGTTTGAAACTTTGGGTCCATGGGGTCCCAGCGCTTACAAGCTTATTTCTGAGTTACAAAAGCGCTTAGTTGATGCAACTTGTGGCCAAAGGGCTGGCAGTTTTCTCTCTCAAAGAATCAGCATCGCTATTCAGCGAGGCAACGCTGCCAGCCGTTTGGGCACTATGCCACGGGGGCCTTATTTAGATTTAATTTAGTTTTAAGTTGTAGTTTATTTAGTTTAAGCTTAGATTTAATGCCATTGTAAATTGCTTTTATTATGTAAATAAAGTATTTATAATTCATTTAATTAAATTCGAAATAAAAGTGTGATGTCCATTCTGTTTTTAACCGACTTCAAAAAAAGGAGGTAGTTCTCAATTCGTCGGGGTGTTTTTTTTTTAGTATTTATTGTAAAAGTATTCTTTATTTAAATAACAGTTTTTTACCGACTTCAAAAAAAGGAGGAGGTTCTACGTTCCACTGTATGTATTCCGTCAATTGTAGACCGATTTAAAAAATATTTTTTATTTGAAAGGGTATACTCCTGAGGTGGTCCCATTGTCACCAAGTCATGATCTGATGATGGGATCCCAGGGAAATCGAGGGCAACCCTCAAATTTTACAGGCACGTACTATGTGTTTCATATATTTTCTAAGGTTATTCAAGTATTTACGTCTGGTAGTCATCATCTCATGATGATAAGCTGATGATGGAAGGTACAACTCCTTAGCGGTTAGGAGTTGGAGGATAATTCTGAAAATGTTAAATAATTATTCGACAGGGTATACTCCTGAGGTGATCCCACTGTCACCAAGTCATGATCTGATGATGGGATCTCAGGGAAATCGAGGGCAACCCTCAAATTTTATAGGCACGTATCATGTGTTTCATTTATTTTCTAAGGCTATTCAAGTATTTGCGTCCGGTAGTCATCATCTTATGTTGATGAGCTGATGATGGAAGGTACAACTCCTTAACGGTTAGGAGTTGGAGGATAATTCTGAAAATGTTAGATCAACGTAAAATTGTGAAATAAAAATCTTTTAATAAAAAAGTAAAACCGCCTTCAAAAAAAAACTTTAGAAAAAAAACGTAAAATAATCCTCTAAAATAACGATAAATAAATAAAATAAAATCAAATGCGTTTATTTCGGACAACAGAAACTAAAGCCTAAAGTTTTATCGCCTAGCACTAAGCAGCAGAAATATGAAGTCTTATGAAGAATTATGAAGAAATATGAAATGTGAAGAATATGAAGGTGCGGTACGAGCGGAATATTCTTTGAATGAAGCACCGACTTCATATTTCTGCTGCTTAGTGCTAGGCGATAAAACTTTAGGCTTTAGTTTCTGTTGTCCGAAATAAACGCATTTTATTTTATTTTATTTATTTATCATTATTTTAGAGGATTATTTTACGTTTTTACATTAATCAAGGTGGACGATTAATTTTGCCTCTGAGTACATTTTGCAGATAAGAAATAATTTCATATAGCAACTCATAGTAGCTTTATAAGCGCGTATACAATACGCTATTTTACATGACAAATAGTTGCGTAGTCGTTCGCCATCTAGCCTAAACATGTCCATTAATGCATGACATCAAACAAATTCACATTCACCCTTAACCCACCCTTATTTTAGTGTATTTAAATCTATAATTCCCTTGACCACAAGACCTTTGGGTGCTTAGATCACAATCACAACACCACTCATATAATGGCCCTTATACAGTCAGCGGACAAATGAGGGTCTCGTCAGACCAATAAAGATTTTTATAAGACAGCCTTTGATAGTCAAAGAGCGTATAGATGTGATTAAAAAGTTACAAGTATTCCTTTGCCCCACTGCACAGCTATAGGTTTTAACCCCTGACTCAAAGAGAGGGGTAAGTATATTAGAAGTTTGACGAGTATATTCTGTGTAGCTCCTAAACGGGGGTAAACCGATTTGAACGCGGGTTTTTTAATCAAAAGCTAGATTAATTGTGATGGTTTTATTTTTAGCTAATTTTCATTGAAATTGGTTTAGCCATTTTTGAAATATTGGACTTTGAAATACATGTGTCGGGAGTTTTTCTACTTTTTCAAGTTGTAGTGAATTATGTAGTATTTACAACATAATATGTGAGAAGGAAGGGGGAGGCCTTTGCCCAGCTGTGGGACACTAATAGACAAAACAAGTTTTTTTGGGACTACTAACTAATATTAAATGCTTCACTTTGTTTTCAGATTATTTTCGAGTCACAGAGACAAGGTGAGTCATACATATTTTATTATTTTATTAACAATCATTTGGGCATTAACCGTGCAACTGCATGATCACAAGATTGACAACTCAAACTATAAAAGGCTAAATTTTTAACACCTACCGCCGCATGCGCATCCGGTGCATGATTATTTGTATAAACAACCGAATAATTATTACCATAACTAACTTTAAATTCAATTCGTGTAACATTTTAAGATAAATTGACACCTTCAGGATTAATTTATAGCTATAAAAGTGTCAAACAGAGTGTCAATTATCGGAATTAATACGTTGACTGTAGGTTTAAGTTACTTGTATTGTTATTTATGATTCTTGAAACACCATAAACATAAAATAAATTTATAATTTTCGTCGATGGTCTCAGTAATAGTAAAAGCCATCAAAGGCAGTTCTTAAGAATACTTATTTACATAGCAGCAAAAAAAACTTTAATTTCCTTCTTTATTCAAAAGGCAAGGCACGAGGCGTCAAATCCAAAAGCTATCCACCGAAACGCAACTCCTCACGTGTTGACACGAACACAACGTAGCCGGCGCTCACCGAGCCGTAGGGATGCGTGGTGACGAGACGCCTACGAAGTCGAGGACGCGACACGTACGGTCAGCACCGGCCGCGCAAGGCCGTGTCAAGTTCGAGCCACCCACATATTTCGCTAAAGCGTCGCCGCTACAGTAACAATAATGGCGCAGTCTCCATTGTTTGGGGCCCGTGGCACATTACGCTTTTGTCTCTGCCCTCTCCCGTTCCTCACAATGCGGCCAGGAAACAAGTGAGCCTTTATTTCGCCTCTTTTTGTCTCGGAGTATCGCTGCTTATTGTCTTCATTCGATTGTTCGGAGCTCTTCACAGGGCACATTGTTGTGGACTTCGTCGTTAGTGCTGAGCTTGCGTATGTGCAATGTTCTAAGTGTCTTTTGAATTTTAATACGGCTTTAGAAAGTACGCGCTAAGTGCTGCTCGGATTTATATTGTTTATCGAGTTGAGAGCTAAAATTAAACATACTTGAGGGACTTCACATTGGATCGTAGAGGAGTTTAGCTGGATTTGAGCTTTATTGCTTGGTATTGTACTCGTTAATCACAGATCGATAAACATATAAAATTTCACCTCTTTATTAAGTACCTATTAAATTAGTATCAAACGCAAGTAACGCACAATGCATTCTAAGTCAGTTCGACGAGTGATAACTCACCAATTTTCCCCAACATAGGATCAACAACAACAACTCTTACTCCACAAATTGGCGTTTGTTTCATCGATCCTCACAGAACCGTAGTCAACCGGGCACGTGTCTTGTCCGCTAACACATAGGACTGGGTATCTCAGTATAGTAGGTACACATTTGGTTGTTTCCTTCACCCATTCCCGATACCTTAGTCAAACGGACACGTGCCCACTAAGACACGATACACCTCAGTACACCGGAAACATGCAACAAACAGCCCATTTGGTGGTTACTTCACCCATTCCCTGTAGCTTAGTCGACACGGCACGTGTCCGCTAAGACACGGAGTAGCTCACGGTATCTACGAGAGGTAAATGCCCGTTACATTTGCTGCTTCCGTCACTCAATCTCTGTAGTGTAGTCAATCAGACACCATCCATCTATACACGGGGTATCTTGAAGATTTTTTTATGCATCACAATTTGTGGTCCTTCCCATGCAGCTTAGTCATCCGGACACGTGTCCAAGACACCAATCCCCAGCGCGGGGACGTCGATACCGCGAATGATACAGCTCCTCTAGTTAGCATTGTTCGCGGGCCCATTGTGCGCCAAGTCGGCTTTGTTACGACACGCCCGCTTTTTTCTGGTGTAGCTGAAAAACCGAGGACAAGGGTTGCCCGTGTAATTTTCTGTTTACGTGTAATGAGTCGAGCTCGTTAATTTTGTTATTATATGAGAGTTTTATGCTTTTTAAGTACGATTGCTAACTATGTCTACCTCTACCTATTAACTAGTGTTATATAAGTCAACATTAAAGTCCCAGTTTGATTTCAGCGATCATATCATAACAAAAAATATTGAATAGGAAGCGAGCTTATATTTGTACTTATTTACATTTACCTTGAATACAGATTAAGCAGTTAATCAAGGTTAAATATCATTAATCATTGTGTATGATTGATTTGATGCTTGAATTTTTCCAAAGATGTGTACCTAAAATGTGGAGCGAGCGATAATTCTTTGATTGGTAGTTATAAGCAACCCTTCAAATAAGAAAGTAAGCCAATACGGTTTATAACGTAGGAAGATAATGTGTGAGTTACTTAGTATCGTCGGTATTCTAAATCTGCCTAGTTCGAGATGCATCCCGTAAACTTCCGCACGCAGCCAGAATAGCAAACGCCGCTTCAGGCTTTAGGAAATCGCCCCACGGTCCCTTTCCTCAAAACTCCATTCATATTTTCTTCACTTTCCATACACAATATTGCGACTTTGTGCGCGTTCTCAAGTCTCCAAATAGTCCATTGACGAGACCGAGCCAACTCGCTATAGCAAATTAACACTATTCAACGGAGTTTTGAAAGAGGACTACTCTCATACAATTTGGTCGCATTCACAAAGATTCGCTCCTTAGCTAGCCCGATGAATAGCTTTATGAATAACGCGCTATATTAGTTGGAGCGTGATGTGTTCGTGTTTCAGAGATGTTTATCTTTCATCGCAAGTTCATCGCTGAGTTTTGTCTTTTCAGCTTTGCTTCGACTTTTTAAGAAGTTTTTGAAAGTGTGTGCTATGGCTATGTACTAAAGTTGCCTCGTCATTCAACACGAATGTATTTTATTTTATTTTCGCTTCAGTAACGTGAAATATTTTTTCTTCAAGTTAAGTATCAAAATGACTTCAAAAATGCTCGCGCTTTAACATCGTCCATATACAGCGAAGCAGTGTTAAAATGATCTCTCAAACGTTTCTTCAGACCTTCATAGTGTTAATACACTGTCGAACACCCCGCTGCCGACTGAATGGGACCCGGTCGCAAGCACCACGATTGTATATGTATGGAAAATGTGGAAACATAAATAGAGGCAGCGAAAAGCGACTCGAAAGGAGGGTGATTTTCTAAAGGCTTCAACCGTTTTCAATAGGCCACTGTTTAACATTGCTCAAACTCAAATGTTCATTGAACGATATTTTCTGTTCCCTTTTAGAAAATACGACTCTCCTTAGTGCCAATGGAAGTGGGTTCTTCAAAAGGAATAAAAAGCTACCGTGAATTAAGAACTCGGTTTTGTTATTTCGATTTGAAAGAGAAGTCTGACTTATAAAATAGAAGTTTTTACCAATTTATACAGGTATAGCTAACTGATGGCTTAAGTTTAAGTATGTTTTAAGTTGGTGTATAGAGCGAAGTATCTGTCTGAAAATGTTCTTTTTAGAATTATCTCTCCTTGATAACTATCTTTATTAAGTACCTTTTAAAAGCAACCACCTTTAAATTGCGCAAATTAATCGATAAGTTGGGCAAGTGGGCGGGCAAGATAGTTTAAAATTAAAGTAAAACCTTTTAAAATTTGCCTTGTCATAAAATGGTCACAGAATAGTAATAGAACCTACAAAACATGACATTACTGTCAGTTTGACACACAGTAGATACCTTAGCCTATGAATAGCCTATTTATTTACCATCTCAACCGTTGTTTCAAGCCTAGTGGCCGTCGTTAAGTTTGGATTAATTGAATACCATCTAAATAAATCTAAAATTATGTCATCTACACGGTCAATCATGCAGAATGCAGCAAATGGAACAGGACAAATCCTTATCAAGCCAAACAGTGGTAAAACAAGTGCATACACCTCAATGATGTCTCGGTTCAAACGGATGAGCAAACTGCCCTTCACGTTCAGAAAATCCCCAAAAGCTACGTTCGAGATCGAGATGGCCACAGAATCCGTGAACGTGGCATTTCCTGACCACAGGAGGAAATGGAACGTCAAATGGATTGCCAAGATGGCTTGCGCTCTGGTCGTGGTTGTCTTACAGCTTTCCATTTTCGTCGTGTGTTTGGTCAGGGGCGGCAAGAAACACTTGCAAGCGCTAGCGGACTTTCCCACAGAAGACACCGGACTTTTGGATTGACATTATTGAATAGATGAAGTTGAGCCACAGACTTTTTTTAACCCTGACGAGACGCGACATGTGTATCTGTGTATGGGTGGATGTACTGGGTGTATATAGGTTAGGTGTGACCAATTTTTATGCAGTTAACGCATTCACTGCCCGCTGTCATGCATTTGGAGGCATAAGAACGTACATGTGAGTTTACGGTGCTGAATAAGCTAGGTTTAATCGAGACCGTTCTTAGCTAAGTTTTAACAAAATCGGTTTAGCCGTTTTTGAGATATTGAACTTTGAAATCAAAATTTATTTATTAATATTGATAAGGAGTGGAGTACTATAATATGAGTTTGGAAGTCTTGTAAGAATGATTTGCTCTAACGTTCATTTGGTTCAAAACAATAACATCTATTAAGTACAGTCAGCAACAGAAGTAGCTAAGCAACAACAGCAAACTCTTATGTCTATAACAATAGAGCCGTGCTTAGATAATTTGTGACCGCTTCGGTTGCTTAGCTACTTCTGTGCCCTAAGCACGACTTGTCGAATCCTGCGTTACGTTACGGTTATCGTATCGAGATCGAGAAATCTCATACTAAATTTTAGTTCCAAATACGCTCACGGGCGGGCGCTGTTCCAAACGTCATACAAACTCGTTATAGTTTACTATTCGAGTTTACGTGACGCAGGATTCGACAAGTCGTGCTTAGGGCACTGCTGCTGATTGTAGCATTCGATACTTAACTTGCTGCATCCCTGAAAGTCAATAGGACCTGTCAATTCAGACAAACCTTACCAGACGACACGTTCTTCTATCCCACTTTATCATCCCTGCTGGTGAGTTGTGAGAGCGGGATGGCGTAAGTATTGAAATAGCAACCGGGTCGGTATTTGGTTCAGCTGAATAGTGTGGTATAAAGCCGCCTGTTGCTTCCAGTTTCTTCCCATTCACCGTAATCATACGCGATACATGTGAATGTATGATTGTGTGAATTACCTACACCTATTATTAGGATGTATTACACGTATTGGAAGAATACGTTTTTACTAGTACACTAAGCGTGTGCATCAGGTATTGATATTTAATAAAAAGTCTGTTTTTAACCGACTATTACTAATACAAGAATTTTTGGTCAGATTCAGTGCCCTAAGCACGACTTGTCGAATCCTGCGTCACGTAAAATCGAATAGTAAACTATAACGAGTTTGTATGACGTTTGGAATAGCGCCCGCCCGTGAGCGTATTCGGAACTAAAATTTAGTATGAGATTTCTCGATCTCGATACGATAACCGTAACGTAACGCAGGATTCGACAAGTCGTGCTTAGGGCACTGCCGTCTTTAAGTAGGTATGGCTCTAAATACGGTAAGTAGTGCTACGCCATGCGTAGCACCTTGCTACGTCGTAGCACGTGGTAGAGATTGCACCAACAATAAAATACGTATAAAACTCTATTAAGCGATTTTAAATGTAATAGAATCAGATATTTGCTTTTATACATTTTATATGCAAAGAAAAACAGATTCTTTGTCACTAATGATAAGTGCCCAATAAGTCCGCGAAGAGCTCTCAATGAAGCAAAAATACCAGACAAAGCGAGTCTTTATTTTACACCGTGGAAACAGTGCCCTAAGCACGACTTGTCGAAACCTGCGTTACGTTACGGTTATCGTATCGAGATCGAGAAATCTCATACTAAATTTTAGTTCCAAATACGCTCACGGGCGGGCGCTGTTCCAAACGTCATACAAACTCGTTATAGTTTACTATTCGAGTTTACGTGACGCAGGATTCGACAAGTCGTGCTTAGGGCACAGTGGTCTCGGAATTAGTAATTTCTTTGATTCCCGCCCATTGTGTGACTGATAAAAGCGACACTTTCAGCGCCGTCTGAATGAATACACCCATTATACCAACACAAAAGTGGATATTCCAAACAAAAACATCATTGCCGCCGTTATTGCGCGCAAAAAACAATTCAGATTCAGACTGTATTCCATTATGATTTCGAACAATGTAGCTGAAAATACTTTGTCTAGCGAAAATTGTGGCGCGAATCGAATGACGTCCTTTGTTGTTTCCATTTATTTTCCATTTCTTGATGCATTGACGCACGTTAGAAAATTATTATGCTATTTATCGGAAATAGGTTTTACAAATTTGCGGGTTACAAATTAAAAAAACTATTTCGCTGTTTGTATATTTTTATTTAACGCAAATGGAGGATTGCTAAAATTCGACTAGTGGCGCCATCTCTTGAAAACTCCTAATACTAGGAACTCGTATAGGAAGGCCAAATGGCTGTTTGCGACGGCGGCGAGAGAGAGTTACTCCGTCATTAAAGTGTACAGACCTGCTGCTAGATGGCGCTGAATCGAGTTGAACATAATTGCCTACATACAAACATAACAATCAAGTCAATCGATAATAAGCTCCTGTCGTTTTGTCTTTCCTTTCCTATCGGTTATAAAAAGATGGCATTTTATAAATATAATCTAGGTATTTCTTGCAACAACAAGGAACCAATGAATATCGGTCGGCATTATTATTATAGCAATTATAGAAACCAAACGGCCGTTTTTTATCCGGCTCGCCGTGTGGGGAACTTATTCCCATTTGTTTACGTACTTACCTAACCGGAAACGCTGGGAATTCCCAAGGAATTCTGGTTGATGGATACCAAATGCGTTTCCATTGGATAATTAACCCCCACTAAAAAGAGACGGTTATAAGTTTGACCTGCGTACCTGTGTTCGTGTCATCATCATCATAGTTCTCAAACGGATGGATCGATTTCGATGCGTTTTTTTTGTCGAAAGATAGTTTAATCGAGATGGTACCTACCTACTTAACTCTTAGCTAAGTTTCATTAAAATCGGTTGACCCGTTTTTGAAATATTGAACTTTGAAATGACAATGTCGGGGGTTTTTCAACTTTTCTAAGTTGGTTAGGTTATCAATGTATTATGTTTTATAAATATTTTAATATTGTAAGTGGTTGGTTCAAATATCAACAAAATAGCATAAACAAAAAATTGCGGTCTGTCCGGATTGCTACCACCATCTACCTATTGCTTTTACTGTTTACCAAACGACGTGACTTCTAAGTTCTCTAGTAGCACAATAATAGCTCGAGATACAAAGTTACAATAAGTAAGTTATGCTACGAAACATTTATTGCGAACCTATCTACCATTAAGTACCTATATTGTGTTGGAGCGAACGCAAACAAAAAAAATACTTACCTACCTGTGGTAGGTATATCTACAGAACCTCCTCGTATTCCAAAGTTGGGTAAAAACCAAGAGAATTATTAGATACAAGAGGCATTTCACTTCAGCCCTGCGGGTTTCCACCCTGTTTAGTAGATATATACCTATATTCTTTGACCTATGATGATAAAACCTTACAAGACCTCGAAGTATTTTCCAAGTCAAGTTATATTTTCTTAGTCTCTGAGCAAAACATCTAGGTATTCAGTTTGGCTCTCGTGATAGGTCTGGCGATAAGCCAAAAATAATTGTGTTTACGCGTGGAATAAGTACCTACCTACCTATGTGATCATTTTGTTTGGTAGGAAGCAAATACATACCTACTACCTGCTACTACTGAAATTACGTCCCTTGAGTAGCTATGCAAGTGACTTTGGATAGCTATGAATGAATGTTCGGGTCAAATCTTGCAACTGCATTTTAAATCAGTTATCCTCGACCGATTGAGATGGAATTTGGCATAGGTACTTACCTACATTTGTAAATCTTGTGACAATACAACTGGTAGTAAAATTCTGTGGCGCGGCCAGGATCGTCTCCGCAGGGAACTCTTAATGGCATCAGCTTGAAATTTGGTCTGGATATGGATATGCAAGTTGGATGGCAATACAAGTACAGCCGGCAAAAAAAGCTTATAGGTAACAAAAATTTAATTATTGACTGTTTACAAACTATGCCGGCACTCGTGTTTGTTTTTTATCACCTATCAGACGGGCACGGCTTCCTTGTTTTTAAGAATTAGAACGATCAAGAGGGCTGCAAAATAGGCTGTACCTGCTTACCAATACAACTTAGCCCACAGCCTACTAGACTCTCTTAGCTATAATCCCACCTTGTTTTTCTGCCGCTAGTTCTCTAACGCCATAAAGACGGGAATAGAGCGCAAGATAGTGAAAGATGAGACCATCATATTTTGAGCTTTTACATAGGCGGTGGCGCCACGTTGCTTTCATTTGCGTGTCATTTTCTCACTTATCCGTAATAGTAATGGTGGTTTTGAAAACAAACAACAGTATACATATAAAAATATTTTATTAAAAACATTTTGGTAACATTTAATAAGAACACTTAGGTAAAAATAAATCGACTTCAAAATCATTTCAAAAGAACAGCCTGGACTGGAAGTTCACGGGGGAAGCCGGAACAGCAAAAAACTAAAATAAATAAAAACAATGATAACACTCTAGGCAGAGACGTGTCTAATTGACAACCAGAATTAAGGCATCGCAAGAATAATTATTAAGTACGATAAAATACCTACGGCTATTATTATAATTACAACAAATAAACGCCTAGTGTCTAGTTCGGTTGCGAGCGCCGGGGCGGCCCTGCCCACGGCTGGGCGGGCGCCGGGCGGCGCGGGACACGGCGCGGCAGGGAACTTACACAGAGTATTATTGCCACTAATTTTATTCACCGCACGCACGAGACAAATCGCTTGCCACTACGCTGTAATTACAACACTAAATACTAAAACATCCCAGTTATAAGAAGCTATGTTAAAATTTTACCTAACTAATAATAATATTAACATCTTCGGCTAATTTTGATACTAGAATGATATAATATCATCTCATATTGTACTCTTAACATTACGCTGGATTCAATTATAAGTGAGGAATTAAATATTTTATGGATAATATTGCAAGCATTACTGAGATTGTGCACGTTACGTGATTGACAAACAGTAACAAATGTTAAACTTATGCGATACGGAGGAAGATCCTTACATACTGAAGTTGAGAGGGCCGCGCCCGCGACCGGCCCAGCGCCCTCTGCCGGCCGCGGGCGGCGGCTATAGACAGTCTACATTAAATTACGAGCATTGGCACTTTTCAATATTACTTAATTACACTCTCGAAATAGCACTGCGTATTAATAATTCAATAACCAACTTAAAAACTAAATTCAGATCAGTCATTTATGATATCACATCAAAATAAACAGGGAAATACATATGTGATTATCGATTGGATATACTATATAATAAATATTATATTCTTTTCAAAAGAGGTATTAATTTTCTTTAGGGTTACTAAAAATATTGAGCTCTGCGTCGCGCGACGCACTATATCACCACAATACGAGAACAACATTGAACCAATAAGTTTTGGTACTTGGGAGTTTGCCTCCGAGTTAATCTATTTCGCTAAACCTACATAATGCTTATCAGATATACGTAATACACACGGGTGACTCGGGCGACGCGGGCGCGGCCGGCGCCGGCGCCGCCTCGCCTCGGCCTAGGCAAAAAACCCTTTCATCCTTATACAATTTTCAATACAAAAATACTGTCATTTGACTACAGTTCAATGAGAAAAAATATTTGTCATAATATTAATGAACAATAGATAGAATACAACTCAATAATATTATGTATAATATCATGTATATATGATTTGACTAAACAAAATAAAATGCACAATTGAAATGATTAAAACATTGTAAAATCACTTTGAAGACACACAGTAATAGAAGGTTTGATATTTTAGATTGCGTTCAATAAATAGCACAACAACCAAACTATTTGGCAATGTGGATAAACAAACATTAACAACTACTCCCCTCACGGTTCACTTAAATAAATCTGGAATGCAAATATTGCATCGGGGTCAGCCCCGCGGTCCGCGGCGCTGCGGCGCGACCGCGGCCGACGCGCGGTCGCTCAAAAGACCTAGTCTTACAACTGTGCGTATCGCTCCAATACTTTCCTTTGAACTACATTCGATTACGGCTTTGTCATTTAACTAAAAACTAAAAATATGAATGCAACATTTGATTTTAAATAATAATTTGATAACAACCATTTTGTGAGTATGTGACTGTACATAGCATACTAGGCGCTGCGAGACTGCCCGTGCGGCGTGCGCCCTCGCTCGGAGTCTCGACACTGGCATACGAGTATGTCACTGTTAGCTGCATTCTGAGATCCATGCCATATGGTCAGTCACCGATAATAAATACAAATTTTGTACAACTTTTACCTATTCCTTTACGTTATATGTGTTCATAGCCCAGGAAACTTCATAATAACAAAACAAAAAACAGATTTGTGGTGATGACTCAACAAGATAAAGCGTTGATAAAACGCAATGAACGTTTCATTACGATAAGGACGCCGATTTGGGAGTCAATTTGGCTACTGTAAAGCAACAACAATGAAATAAATATATTATGGATGTTGGTCCCTTCCAAAATATTTGCCAAACCCATCAAGCAATTGCCATAGAAATATAAATTAAATTTCGAATACTACATAATGTATTGTCTCATATCAACATTTTTTATAAAAATAACTTTGTGGGAAATATGTCAACATTATTGTGTACAAATACTCCAGTTCCAATTTAAAGCTGATCACAACATAGCAGAACTAAAGTTGCACAAAAGGACAGTATCAATCGTTATTCATTATAGTTAGTACGTTTTACTTACATGTAATTGAAGAGACTCACACTATTAAATATCTTGACTAAATAAGAGACCACGAATATTACATTTATATATGCACATATATAGAGATATTGCCAGTCTGTCAACGACACTTACTATAGTTTCACTAGAGGCCCAGCATCTGGGCATATCAATGACTCAAACATTTTAAAACGATCTGTAACAACTACTAATACCTTACAATATCTAATCACTGCATTAATTTGTGATGATATGCACTGATAACCCACTTTGACTATGTTCTGCAGGGCGTTTGTTATATGAAATGAGTTGTTCAAGCTCTCTATTCTCGTCCAGTAGCTAGTTCGTTCTTTGATATTAGGGCATATGTCAAGATCGCATCTTCTAGATTATATGTCATCACTATTATTATGTAATGCTCGGACGGTACATCCAACAATCGTCATAATTATACCTTAAAATTAACCTACAGCTTGGCTTTTAAATTCGTGCCTATCTTGTCAAAATCGTTACTTTTAATAACATCCGAGAAGCAGCCTTTTGGTTAGAAATGAGGACCCTATTCAAAAATGACTGTGGAATATATCTAAATCATTATGCCTAGACTAAACATTATTATAAAACAATATTTAAACAATAACTATTACATGTAATGGTGGGAAGTAGTAACTCAATGATAATTTAAATATTGCTTTAAGAGTAATTAGTCAAAACCCCAAAGCCGGCTGTACCCACCGGGTCCCATCCTTACCAAAGTAAATTGAGTAACCAACAATTTATAGTTAATATTATATGTTCATTAAACAAATAGATTCTTTGGATAACATATTATTAACATTTCTAAGAGGAACTAAGTGTAGCATAATATATTATTTTGAATCTTTAACAGTCTTTAAAGTTATTGTTAAGTTGATGCAATTTTTACTTTCAATACTTTTTTTAATCCATTGGTATTTTTCTATAATTAGTGGGATCTAGAAATGCTATATTGGAAAAAGAGTGCAAAATCTTATGGCATTGCAAGTTTACAGTATTATTAACCTTATCTTTTATATCACACAAATAAGTTAAAAACAAAAATAAAGTTGTGCATCGTCGCGCCTAACATTCAGAGAATTTGTCAAAAATTGCCTTTGTTTAAATTAAGATCACAGTATTAAGTCACGATTAAAATGTAACTCTAGGAATGCGCGGGACGATACTCACATATTCCACAGTCATCCGTAGGACTGGGCCACATTGGATGCTCCACTGCCCACTACATAGGAAGGTGTCACTGAGCCTTGACTTCAGTTCATATTAAGAAACATCATAACAAATTTGATCAAGTCATTACAATTTAGTACCAATAACAAAATATAAATTAAATAAAACAAGTCATAAGGTATGCAGTTTCCCAATCCATTTTTATAAAAAATGGAAGGTTGTCTCACTTAGAAAATACATAAAATTTACAAACTGGAGTCAAAGGCTTAAAAGTAGTAATGATAAGCACCACTAAGTGACAGTTGAAGTGAGAGAAGTTGATATGCACCCTGATGTGTCCCAGTCATACCCACTCCTCGTTTGTTTGGTTTACGCCGCGCCGACACGTCAATCTGTGGCAGCAACCACCCAAGAGAAGCCGCAGGTACGGCAAGAGTCGTTTACATACTGTGTGCGGGTTCCGTGCGGGCCCAGGCGGTGGTACTGCGAGCGGTTGGCGAAGAACAACGCCGGGTTGTTCGGCGGCAGCAGCGTCGCGCGGTAGCTCCACCGGGGGTCCGTCAGGTTGGACATTAAGTTGAGGATGTCTCGACCCCCATAGTTGATCTTGACTTCTTCTTCCTTCGGTCGAGGCTGGGGCTGAGCGAAAGGCTCAAATATCTTCTGAAATAATTATCACCTTTAATTTATGACTACCCTCATACCACAAAACACGGCAGCATTAGGTGTTGTGAAACCATCAGTCGAGCACACAGATAAAACCATGTTTATTTTGCTTAAATTACGGAACGTCTTCATGGCGTTCCGCTCCGGCGGACGTCGACATTTTGCAGTACACCCGTTATATCATTCTACTTGCGCTATTCCGATAAGAATAAGCAACATCGTCGAAATCAAAGTTGACACAAATCTTCCCATAATCACGCGTCAATAATGTTCATAACTCATAACATTGATAGCGTAATGTAGACATTCGCCATTACGGAATATTATGAAAATAGAGAGGTCAAGGCCAGGACAAATGCAAACAAATATTGCAAATTTTTCCGATACACTTACTTACCTTTTCAGTGGTCTGAGGGCTCGAGGGCAGGGAGTCGTTGTTCACTGACTCGGACTTGAGAGAGCCCAGCGACCCGATGCCGCTGGATTCGCTGGAGACAGACGGGCTCGGGCTCGTTTGCGATTTGGTCAAGCCCGCTATGTCGATTATGTGCCCGAATGAACTGAACGAATAAAAGTTTTCCGTCTCCAATCCAGCTAGGGGTAATGCCACGCTCAAAGCCATGTCTGTAATCTGAAAATCAAGAAAGTATTGTAATTACACGTGCATAGAATGCCATTGCGTGCGAACACTTATTAGATATGTTGACTGACAGAATACAACGCGCCAAACCGATGGCAGATAATCACAGCACTTATTGCTTCCCATCAATCACTCACTTCAGATTGTTACAACAAACGAATTTATCAATATCTCATAGCATATAACAAATAAAACGATAATTACCGAATAGCGAAATCCCGAAAATGCAAAATACCTCGACGTAGTTGAAGAAATCGAACATCTACGAAGTGAAGTTAGCTGCTTTACCTGACCTGAGTTTGCGTTGGTTGCGTGCTTCGCCGAGCGGCAACCGGAAATTGCTCGGTCGGTAAAGAAGGTGCCATACTACGCAGTAAACAAAGAGAGCGAAAATTTCGACATTTTTATTTTGCGGGAATAACGATATTCTAAAATCATTTTCTGTTTTTTAATAAATTTTCGTTACATGCATCTCTTTTGGTTACCTATGTTTAGAAGTAACTAAATTAAAAGACACTAATATGAAATACTTCTTGACAGCGCCATCTACACACAGTGGTTGAAACTTCCATGAATGGGTATATAGTACGTGTAATGAACTCGAGAGGTGATAGTACGCATAGTAGACGATAGGGGGCTCTGTTGTCAACATGCTACAAAAATAGATAATAGCTACAAAGCCCTTACTTTAGTTAGATAAGTATGTGTTAGATGGCGTTGTACCAGTTAACCACTATGTTTTTATTATCCGACTTCAAAAAAAAAGAGGAGATTCTCAATTCGTCGGTATAACATGGAAACGATAGAAACGATTTTCTTCGTTTTTTTTCAATGCACGATTAAAAGCCGGACAAGTGCGAGTCGGACTCACGCACGAGGGTTCCGTACAAAGATTTTAACGCTTTTTCCCAGTGTTTTAAGTTGTCCAGTGTTAGCAGAGATTGCTCTGCTCCTATTGATTGATTGATTGAGATTGATATTGATTGAGATGCTCCTAAGCAAAATGTACGCAGTGTGGGGTCATCTTATATTGGTCTGTGAAATCTACAGACAGACATAAAAAATTAAGATTTTGAGAATTTCTGAGTGGTTGTGCTATAAGAGCTACCTTCATACCAAATTTCAAGTTTCTAGGACAACTGGCAGCAGTGCGGAGCAACTGTTCCGGATGGCTCAAGACAGGGGGAAATTTTCGGAGCTAACGGCCAATCTCCAGTAATGGAGGGCACTTTAAGAAGAAGAAGAGGACAACTGGAAGTACCCTTTAGGTTTTCAGGGTACGGCAATTTGTATGGAAACAACCATTTTATTAATTACTGTATCTTTAGATTGCGTTGACTTAGAAGTTTGATTATTTCACAGCTGTAAGGGACTGCAGGTTTAAGTATTTGATATTAATTTCAGCATCCATACGATACGATATCATCATCCATACAACCATACGATAAATTAAACCTCCACGCGTTCCAGAGAAAAATTGTTTTGACAGACAGGCAGACAGACATACAGACAGACAGACAGACAGACATACGGACAACAAAGCTACAAAGTGATCCTATAAGGGTTCCGTTTCTTTCTTTTGAGGTATGGAACCCTAAAAAACCTTCCTAGTGCGAACCACCGCAACCTATTTTTGACACTATCTAGATACTAAAGTTTTTAAAACTTTCCTTGTATAAGTATCCCTTGAAATAATAATTCTTATTTAATTTTTGACTGAGCGAGTGCGAAGCAGAAAATTTGATTTGGTGATTTTTTATTGGACAAAAATGATTTCGTAACTACCTACCTATGCAGGTACATAATGTCCGGCCGATTTTCTCCTCTAGATACAATTCGCATTTCTCAACTGGTTCTCATGAAAAATTGTAAGCTTCAATAATTATACAGTTGATTAAATTTCAATATTATGGTTCTAAAGACAGAGCCAGTCTGATCGACGGACTGACAACGCAGGCTTAGTAATATGGGTACGGAACCCTAAAAGTGAGTATAAAAAATTGTTCAGGATTAGGGAGGCTATTTTTGCGATCACACCTGTGAAAATATCATTCAAAAGTGTTATAAAAAGTTCTTGTTTCAGATATTTTTTTGTAATAGGTAGGTACCTAAAAACAATATTGCTGACTGGTAGGTTTGTTTGACCCAAACTCAATCCTAAACTAACAGACATCATAGGTACATTGCAAATAAAATACTTAAGTTTTCTGTAAAAACATAATTTTTAGTACTTTATGTAATACGCGACAAAAAAGAGGGGTGTTATAAGTTTGACCTGTGTATCTGTGTGTCTGTGTACCTGTCTGTGATATAATAGCTCCCAAACGGATGGACCGATTTCAAAGCGGTTTTTATAATCGAAAGCTAGTTTAATCGAGACGGTTCTTAGCTAAGATAAGTTTACCTACATTAAAATCAGTTTTCCCGTTTTTGAAATATTTAAGTTTAATTGTTGACTGCACTTTTATTATTAAGTATACAACTTACATAACCGAGGAAATAATACTCCAGAATAGAATAAATTGATAACGGTTTAGTGCAAATAAACCCCCAACATTGTCATTTCAAAGTTCAATATTTCAAAAACGGTTAACCGATTTTAATGAAACTTGGCTAAGAACCATCTCGATTAAACTAGCTTTGGATTGAAAAAAAAAACCGCATCGAAATCGGCCAATCCGTTTAAGGGTTATGATGCCACAGACAGATACACAGACACACAGATACACAGACACACAGACACACAGATACACAGACACACAGACACACAGATACACAGATACACAGACACACAGATACACAGACACACAGATACACAGACACACAGATACACAGACACACAGATACACATGTCAAACTTGTAACACCCCTCTTTTTCGTCGGGGGGTAAAAAAGAGAAAAACGATTACCTACAATGATGATGAACATAATTATGACAGCTAGATCAGTGGCGCCACAGCAAAATGCGAACTACATTTGACATTACAGATTAGTTTAGAAACTGCGATTACGTTTACAATCTTCCAGCAATATCAATACTTACTGAATTTCAAGTCGATCCGATCACTGGGAGTGGATCAAATATAACTTCATCAACAGCAGCCCACAGCTGGACATAGGCCTCTCCCATGGCGCGCCACAACACTCGCATCCATCCACCGCCAGCAACCCTCTTAAGGTCGTCCGTCCGTTAACTTGCCAGATTAAATGTTGGTAAAAAGCTAGTAGGTAGGCACAAATACAAATTGCCTATGCTGCCTATTTTGAATCATTAGATTCAATAACATTAGATACATATTAATGTATAGTCGAAAAACCAGAACGGAATAAAAGAAACGAGACAGAGCGAGATGGCGCTCTACAACACCATTTTGACACGTTTCGCCCAAACAACGCATTATTTCTTTGGATTTTTAAAGCAATTCGATTCTTTGATCTTGGGAATCACGAAAAACTTGAGAAAATATGATAATGGATGCGATTCTACGTGCACATCGCCTAAATATCCTAAAACTATTTTTTCTAATTTTTAGTTAAAATTTAGACGGCGGGTTTAACAAGTGCTATTCCAGAATGTCAAGCTGACTAAATTTAGCCGGGTTTGCTACTTGAAAAAAATAAGTGAACGAATGAATGAATGCATGGGATCGTATTTTCATAAATTTGAATGGGCAACATTTAGAAAATGGCTTCTGGCATCGTGTTTAAGCTGATAGCCTTGTAGCCAATGCTTTATAATAAAAAAACTGTCCTGGAGGAAAACTATCTTGGGACTCCTGGGTCGTGTTTTATAAAGCTACAAGTTACAATTCACAAGCGGAAGTCTCATCCTATCACCTTTCGTTAGAAAGAGACTCCCGCTTGTAATTTGTTAGTTGCAGATAGCGCATCCCCTGCACACAAAGTTTAGTGTCCACTACGTGTTGGCCTATATCCCGCGACAGCCTAAACAATTTCCGAAACTTCTGCTCGGACCGGTCAAACGGGTTAGATTCATCTCGCAACCTCTTCAAATATTTTTTTTAAACCTCACCCTCGCCATACTCCCTCACTTCGGCCACCAGAGCAGCTATCACGTATTCGTCATCCATTTCTAATGAATAATATAGTAAGGAATCGATCCGACAAAACAATTTTAGGCAATCGGGGTTTAAAAGGGATTATTTTAGTCGCCGCTAAAATTAGGCAGTTTAGCTTGACTTTTGCCTAAAAAGGACATGCAAAGAATAGCATTTAAACGGCTAAACCTAAATTGAATAGACCGCCTAAAATAAGAAACGTCAGATTCAAATTGACCTTGTCATTTGATTATGACAGCCGCTCATAGAATAGCAAAGGGACTTAGCGACGCCTAAATATAATTAGGAATTTTAGCGGCCGCTGCAGAATCGGGTCCATTGGGTGTGTAAGTTTTATATATTAAGCAAAACGAAATCGAAAGTTCGAATTTCGAGCCAAAAGCGAGTGATCTATTGTCTATGCCAGTGTTGCCGTTCAAGGATAAAGAAAGCCATTCATTATCCTGCATTGCAGTCTACGGAAATTAAAAATTTTATCTATGTAAATTTTTATTGATAACATAAAGCAAAAAATACGTGTCCAATAGTTTTTTTTCAATAATCTGTCTGACTGACTAATTAGAAATATTACTTTTTTACCCAGAGAACACATTCCTATTGCTACAGAGATTCCTAATATTCCACGCGGGCGGAGCCGCGGGCGCTCTCTAGTTTGAAATAAGAGTGGAGTAGGTAATAGAAAAATAACACCTTTTTAAACTTTTCCGTATAACTTCATTCAAATACAAATACATTTATTTCGACTTTTGCGACTTCGTCCGCGTAGATTTCGGTTATCGCTATCCCGCAAGAACTATATAATTTTCCCGAATAAAAAGTAGCTTATGTTATTCCTGAATATTCAAACTATCTTCTTACCAAATTTCATCTAGTTTGGTGCAGCGGTTTTCCCGCGAAGAGGTAACAAACAGACAGACAGAGAGACAGAGTTAGTTTCGCATTTATAATATTATTTAGGATTAGTAATATTAGTAATTAGTAATATTAGTAATTAGTATAGTATATTAGTATTAGTAAGGAGTAAAGATAGTACAGCTATGGTTTGCCAGTCGGCGTACGAAGACAATGTGGTTAATTAAAATTGGTCAGTCAAATTAAACAAATTGAGTTGAAATAATACAGGAAACATTAATAAATCAAGATATTATAAACTTATTTCAGCATCATTAGAATGCATGATCTCAGTAGGAGTATCTTTCTGTATTTATTTTTTTGTTTCCTCTACGTCAATCGTGGTTAGGAGGAAAGCACGCTACCCGGTGTGTCGAGGAACCGGCTTCGATTCCCGGGGTTGGCATTTTTCTGGTTTTTTTCTGTGTATTCATATTTCAGTGAGTTTATAAAAAATATACTTAATCATTAAAATAGTCATTATTATAATACCATTTATGTTGTAGGTTTTTTGTCAAAAGATTCTTAAATCTACATCTAAATTCTTTGGGGTCGTGGGCAGCTTATTCCGTATACTACTTTTAAACTATGTAGGCTTTGTGTAGGTATTTGATCAACCTATACTCGAGAGCAATAAAAACGGGTCACTTTGTATGAACAATTCCATACAAAGTGACCCGTTTCGTTTGCTCTTGAGTGTAGAATGTTAGTTGTACGGCTAGACGTTATCCTTTGCTTGACGCCAAATTAAGACGGGTAACTAGAAGTACCTCGTCAATGTATCTTTTTTATACGACTAGGAAGCAAACAACCAAGTGGGTACCTGATGGTAAGTGATCATCACTGCCCATAGACACCCACAACCCCGTGGGATTCGCAAGTGCATAGCCAACCAAGAGAGCTAAGGTGAAATGCCTCTTGTGCCCGTAATTACACAGGCTGGCTTACTCTCCACACCGGAACACAACAGCGGAAGCACTGCTGCTTAGCGGTAGGATTAGTGATAGCGATCCGGAGGGACCTCGTACAAGGTCCTACCACCCGCAATGTTGTAAAAAAAATAATACCAGGTTTAGTTACTATATAAAATTATTTTGGTTTAATTGTCCTCCTTTCGCGTCGCAACCGATAAACGAGTCGAAGTCAATGTCGTTTTTGCAGGCAGTCGAGAGATTAAGATGTAGAGCTATTTACTATTTACCTGTATTTACTAAGGCACATTTATACAGCCAAGGATCATGGAAAGTAAACGGATTGACAAAGCCCAAACTTTGAATCGTTCTTATTTACATTCAGCGTCATCTACCTTGCTTGAGTGACACATTCGTACCGCTGTTTTGTTATTATTTGACCCGCTGGCTACGACCTTGGCGCCATCTACAAATTGCCTGAATTTTAACATGACTGCGGGGAACGATTCGAAGTATGGGCTTTGACACTCCGTATACTATCCTCCTTGATACAGCTAAAAAGTGCACCTAAGTATTTGAGAGTATTTTGTGGTTACTTTACAATACGTTTTTTAACTTTTTGTTTTAGGTACTTACGTTGATCATTTTATTGGAAGCTTTTCTAATTGCAAATGGCTTTAAATGTTTTAGGGGCATGAATAAAGCCAGGTTCCCTAACGTTAGTGTGTAACAGAGGGTCGAGCACGACTTTACGAATGCTGCGTCACGTAAAATCGAAAAGTAAACGTTATCGAGTTTGTATGACGTTTGGAACAGCGGCCGTCCGTGAGCGTATTTGGAACTGAAATTTAGTACGAGGTTTCTCGATCTCGATACGATAACCGTAGCGTTACGCAGCATTCGTCAAGTCTTGCTCGACCCTTTGTGTTAACAAAATTTTCAGATTTAATTTTATAACTGAAAAAATAATTTGATTACCTGCGACCACTCGTATAAGACAGCTTCGTACGTCTATGTAGCATGTTCTCATGCAGTTGGGACTGTCGCGAGTCAAAAATCCGCTAGGATCGCCAGCGTCGGCTGAGGTCTGTCTGTCATTCGTCGCCCCCATGCTAAACTAACATAACTGTAAAAGATACATTTTTGAGGGGAGCGATTTGAAGCTGCTAAATATTTTATTTCGTTTATTTTTTATTTACATCAAAAACTCAATTTTGTCAAAATTGCAGATATGTTAGTTTAGCATGGGGAGACGCATTCTCCATCAATGAGAAGCAAGCTGCTGGTCTATGATTGGTGGAATTTGAATAGACCTCACTCGACTTTTGAGTCGGGATAGCCCCCATTGCCACAAGAAACAACACATACTTATGTCACAAAGACCCAAATCACCACCACCACTCAACAACACGTTGACGTCGGAACTCTCCAAGAGCCCATTTTAAAAGCACCAAAATCACCGTTCGACGTGCTGTCAGTTAGCACTTTGTCGCACAGATGTAGCTATCTTACACGTGTGGTCGCGGTGAGCAAATTAATTGTTTCTATTTTATGAATATTGGACATCAGAAAATTATAACGCCTGATTCAGAATATTATCTAAATTTAGTATTTTTATTTCTATCACAGAATATAATTTGTTAATTACCCTAATAATGGCTAGGTAAATGAAATTGAAGGTAGGTAAATAAGTTCCGTAAAACATAGTCATATAAAGTCCACGCTTATATTTTCTTATAGGAAGGTAGGCACTCAGTTTATTTTAGGAATTGAATTAATTATCCAAACTATTACATACGGTTTTCCGCCATTCAATGACAAATGAAAAAAAAATGCTGTAGGTATTAATTAGGTAGGTATGTTTTCCTCATTTGCTTTCGTTTTACTTGCAGATAGGTAGGTAGGCATATTAACTATAGCCTAATCAACTTAGAAAAGTTGAAAAACCACCGACATTTTCATTTCAAAGTTCAATATCTCAAAAACGGCCGTACCGATTATTATGAAACTTAGCTACGAACCATTGCTAGAAAACCGCATCCAAATCGGTTCACCCGTTTAAGAACTACGGTGCCACAGACAGACACACATAACGGCCAAAGTTATAACTTCCCTCTTTTTGCGTCCGAGGTTAAAAATAAAATTACCAAAAAATAATGAAATAAAAACGGATCACTCAGGCATATAAATCGAGTTCAGCCCGACATGTTTCGGCGTCTCGCCGCCGCTGGGTCGTGCGCTCCCAGAGGAAGGACTACGAATTAGTTCGAAACATGTCGGGCTAAACTCGTCTTATATACGTGAGTGATCCGTTTTCATTTCATTATGATTGAGTCTCGCGGTAGTTTCATGTTAAAAATACGAAAAAATGTTAAGAAACTTTTTATTTCCGTTCCTATAAAGTTACCCTGGTACTCATAGATGGTAGAGTCCCAGAAGCTTCTCATGCCACCCAGCCAGAATGCACCCATGCCACTTAGCCCATCAAACAGCCGGTACCCAAGAAGTCCGTTCAATAAAGTCATAACAGTAAACATCCGCAAATGGCCGGCGGGAGGGGGCGGCGTTATCGATTCGCGCGCGCGCGACACAGTATCTATCGTCTCATCGTTGCCCGCTGGCTTGCCCCACAAAGAAAGAGATAGGTTCCGCCGACTGTGATCCTTTTGTTTTTGGGCAGCGTCCGGCGAGGGGGGCGGGGTGGAAAATGGGAGGCGCTGATTGGCCGCCCCGGCCCCGCCCCCCGCGGAGGCTTTCTCAGTTCAAGGGCGGTTGCCACCGAGCGCGGATTTGTTTGGGTTGCTAGCTGGGAACTGCAAGTTTTTGACCTATTAAATGGGATTTTAGTTGCTGGCCAGGATGCCCATGCATGATCTTTTTCAGGATGCTCTAGTTTCGGGCGGTCATTCTTGGCTCGTCATTATTTAATTGGCTTCGTTACTGTTCTAAAAATCGATATCATAAGTAATTAGACAGTCAATGCGACAATAACATTTAAAAACCACAAAAACATCAAAAACGGGCTAAATTTACACCCATGATACACACAACAAAGGTTGACTGGTAGAGATCCCTTAAATGATAAGTTCGCCTTTGTACTCGAATTTGTCTGTTTGTAACTTGTGCTTTTATCCCCTGTTTTGTACAATAAAGTGTTTGCTTAATTTACCTACTTACATTACAACCTAACAAAACGACAGCAGCTTACTGCGTCAATATTCCCGGAGCGATACAACTTAGGGATCTTTTAAACAAATCCTAAAAAGGTCGGCACCGCACCTATGATTCCCCTAGTGTTGCGGGTATCCCTGGGCGGCGGTGATCGCTTTTCATCACGTGATCCGTCTGCTCGTTTGTAAGGAAAATAACAGAGTTCATTGATCTCTACTATAGTATTAAAAAACACTGTCGTCTTCAATAGGTGTACGTACTAACTACCTATCTATAAAGACGAAGATTTAC
This sequence comes from Clepsis dumicolana, assembly GCA_963691665.1. Taxonomy (NCBI): domain Eukaryota; kingdom Metazoa; phylum Arthropoda; class Insecta; order Lepidoptera; family Tortricidae; genus Clepsis; species Clepsis dumicolana. Next base: position 14,590,684 of record OY829507.1, on the reverse strand, counting down.
TGGCTTAGAAAAACAAAAAAGCTTATCAATTTTTGATATTTCTCAACTAACCTATTATTATTAACAGACAAATGTAAACCACAATTTTCATTCACAAAAGCACACATTACCCATGCCTACACGTTTAGATAAGATTAAACATAAGTAACAAAACTCTACTAAGTAGGTAGATACATAGGTACATCAAGTCACAATCAATCAATTCAATTCAAATCTCTATCAAACATGAAACAAGTTGTGAATTAGCTTACAAACACAAACGAGAACGATTCGTTGAACCCGTGACTCTATCCGTTACACACAATGGCACAAAAAATGCAGACTTACGCTTATTAGTAAGTATAGTTACACGGTCGCATTGTGGACTACAGTTAGACTAACCCTGAGGTCATTGGTTCAGGGTAACGGAGCGGACAGGGCCACGGGAGGAGCGGAAAGCGGAAGCGTCGTGGCAATACACTGCAACTAAGTGTAGAGATGTGTCTGGACTTTTGTTTGTAATGAAAACCAGTTCAGTTCTTTAAGAATTATAATGAAAATAATTTAATAACTCACACAAATTACAAATGGCACCGTCCGCGTTGGCGGTCAGGAAAAAAGAGGGGCGAGGCAGAGTTGCCAGCGCTAATAAAAAAACGCTAATAAAAAGCGCTAATGAAAATTATATAAAAAAAAGCTTTACAGTCACATTGTTGGTAGTATTGCCAACACTAAGTACACTGCGAGGTTGCTGGTTCATGTCCAGCTACTAGCCCTATGAACGCCAACGACGCATACAAAAGTTGTCACCCACACGCCGAGTTGGCATAACGTCAACGCGGACTTAAAACTTAAGCATACGTCCGTAGGTCGCATTTGCACTGCGCAGACGCCTATAAGCATTGAAGGCGTCATAGGCACGCTGGCTCATGACGCTTTCAAGCGTCCTTGGCGTTCAAAAGGTGATTTTTCTTTGCATTGTCATTGTATGTTGAATTTCATAAAGTAAAAATAAAAATAATCGTCAATTCGATTATTTTCATTTGTACAGCTGCTTAACAATTTTTTTTTTCTTTGAATTGTCATTGTATGCATTGTGTGCTTTCCTTCTCTTATATTGTATCTTAAATTGAATTCTAAAATGATACGTTTGTTGTTGTGATAATTTAATTCAATAACAATGTCAACCATTCAAAATTTTACTGGCGTTAGTTGTTAACGCGACGTCTTTAGACTTGAAGAGCGGCAACGTTGCCTATTCTTAGGGTGTGCTGCACTGAAGACATTTTAAGATATTTTTTTGCATAAGGAAATATCTTCCAATCTAAGCCAAATTGAGCAAACTTAATACTACATTTTAGACTCCTTATGACTTCAGAAATGCGTGGTTAAAATCTTTCGCATTCCTCCCGGGCAACTTGTATAGTACCTACATCGTTGGTTGTGGCAATGCATTCGGCTCGCTGAATACCTGATGAAAGTTTGACCTATTGTGTATGAGACAAAAGACAATCGTATACATACCTAATAAAATTAAACCAAAAAAAATAAAGAAGGCTGCAAGTCCGACCTGGACCGGGAGAACCCGTTACGTCCAATAGTGGACAAATATGTATATCGACGGTACTCTGTCTCAATCTAGCGAACTATAATGAACTTTGACTAAACTGGAATAACCACTCTAAAGGTATATCATATTATAAACGATAAGACCGCCTATTGTCTACCATACCTGTTTTTCTGTAATCTCCTTGTACTGTTTTGTGGTTTTCAATAATGAATATTTGTATTGCATTATAAACCGCAAACCTAAAGAGGTTATTCCAATTTCGTCAAAGTTTACATACTTATGAAGTTGATTCAGAGTACCGTTGATATGCTGAAAAAGTCAACAAGTGGAAAAGCGACAGTGTAGTACCGCGTTAAGTTACAAAACGGCCGCTTAACGCCCGCCGCGCCGCCCGCTCCGCTTGGATCCTCTAACCGCAGCTTACGATCTTTTGTTAAAGACTAGGTCTGTGGGTACGCAAGTACTTACGTCTCCTTTACAAGTTCTGTCTTATTTTAAATTATCAATGAAAATATTTGAAGGTCAGGGTAGAGCATGATAATAATATTATAAATAAGTAAGTAAGTAAACTCTTTATTGTACAAAAAACAGGATAAAACACAAGTTACAACAATAACATTTGAGTACAAAGGCGGACTAGGCGGATTGTTATATTGCTAAGTATATTTAATCTGGATATCACTACTACTTGGTCACTACGAGAAGTGTCAGAGGGTCGAGCACGAGTTTTCGAATCCTGCGTAGCGTTACGGTTATCGTATCGAGACCGAAACACCTCATACTAAATTTTAGTTCCAAATGCGGTCACGGATGGGCGCTGTTCCAAACGTCATACAATCTCGATAACGTTTACTATTCGATTTTACGTGATGCAGGTTTCGAATATTTGTACTCGGGCCTCTGTAATATAATAACAATAAAATAAAAGTCTTGCCTGACTGACTGATTGATCAACGCCCAGCCCAAACCCTTGGATCTATTTGACATAAGTACAGGTTTATTTTACACCAGGATAAAGGCAGAATTTTTTGAAATTCCACCCTTAAGGGGGTGAAATGGGATGTGTGGAAAAATCTTATTTTTTTAAGTTTTAAACTTACGAGTAGAGCTATAATTATATGTATGTTAATAAATACATACTTACTTAAGTTAAGTAAGTATACTTTTCCTTCGATTTGCATCCCTCCCACGGCAGAACTTCCACACCGTGGGTAGGTATTTCGCAAAATCTTTCCTTCAAAGTTATATAATCGTCACTTAAACACAACGTTTTTCCCTACAAACTTCCACCCCACCCCCCTTCTTACAATTTCCAAGGGTACCACCCTCAAGGGTACAATTTTCAAAACCTGGAATCTCAAGCTTCATAGTCACGTAGGTAACTAACCAGTAGGCTGCCGGCTCGTCAAATCGTATCGTCTGTACGTCTATACAATTGTGTGTACAAGAACTCTACCCAGCTTCAAGCCGTCAAACTGTGGCTTTGTATGAAGTCGTCACGTCACTCAGACGACACTCATTTACCTGTCACGACGCGCCGCCATTTTGCCATTTTGCACGTCACTCGTCACCGAGATCGAATATTTGAATTTCGAACACGTTCGGTTGTTTTTTTTCGGATGTTTTAAAATTGTTTCTAGTCAGTTTATGCAAACTTTTTTGGAAATATTTATTTAAAAGGTGTCAAATTGTTTTTTGGAGATGTACTAAGCGCTACATGTAAAAATATAAATACTTACTACTGATATTAATATATACTTACCTACTTATTACTTAATCATTCTGAGTAAAGCTCTTAAGTAATGAAAGTTAAAAATTGAAATTAAAATTTAATGATTAAGAGTTGAATTTTAATGTTAAATGTCGACTCCACAGTTCACTTTCGACTTAGCGTGCAATGAAATGTATGAACCCTGCTCATAACTACAATATGTACTTGCAAACCTACTTATTTACCTATCGCTGCCGTCCTACCATTAGCATCGCGTCATACTAAACGACGAAATATTTAAATGGCGTCCGCGGCTATCTTCGGATGAGACGGGCCAATTCACATGCGTGAGCCGTGATGGATGAGTCCGGCGATCAGACCCTTGTCCCCCCCTCTCAAATTTGCCTTCCCCCCCGCGACGGACGCCCGGCCTAGTTCGGACGTGCCAGTGTTAGCGGGCGAAGAAAAAACTTTTTGGGGCTTAGAATTTTTTTTATTTAAAAACTGTTCAGCGATTGACCTCTATCGCACGTGATGGTAAGTGCAGATGAGGCCGAGCAAGTAGCTCATCGGTTCCGAGGGTCAAGCACGACTTTACGAATGCTGCGTAACGTTACGGTTATCGTATCGAGATCGAGAAACCTCATACTAAATTTTAGTTCCAAATACACTCACTGACTGGCGCTGTTCCAAACGTCATACAAACTCGATAACGTTTACTATTCGATTTTACGTGACGCAGGTTTCGAATATTCGTACTCGGGCCTCAGTAACAGTCTACATATTATCGTCGCTATATTTTCTCAACCTCATATCTTACCGATACCTATATTTAGTTCCAAAGACAACTCTATGTTGCACTAAACAGTGTTGTTTTTGGAACGAGAGAACGAGATACGAGATTGAGAAAGTATAGCGACGATATTCAGTCTACTTGTTTATTATTTGGATGCTACAGAGGACACAATGATTCCTTATGGAGTGGTATGTTGTATTATATCCAAGTATAGGTAGTAGTCGGGGTACGAAAGGACGGCTTTGAGGCTGAGCCAAAGAAAAATGACACGTCTTGCGTAGTTGATAGCGATTTCTTAAGAGCATTTCTTTTTATTTCCAATGAATTCTAGTATATTAATTAGGCATAACTTGTTGTCTCTCAACATTCATGACGTAACCAGTAAACGGTATTTTAATACTTTATTAGTAGACCAGAGGAGAAGCATCTGCCCAGCAGAGGGACACAATCGTTACGCTAAAAATAAATTCAGTTATAGTGAAAAAAGGTGAGGCAAAAATCAATCTTATGTCCAGGTCATAAACAGTTTGACACGTAAAACTATACTTTACCTGCTGCCGTAAACGCACCGCTACACCGTGTCCATCCAACTCCGCTCTCACTGGCACCTCACCCCATCCCCTGTAGGTGATCCATTACACTGGCATTTTTGCGTAATCCCCGTTTATAAATATGAAATTGAAGGAAGATCTAGTGATGGTTAATCGACTGGAGGTCGGGGTCAGCCGAATATCCCTAAGGCGACGCTGTGCTCAGAAATATGAAAAGATATGTCAGTGGGGAGCCTGAAATGCCTATTGTAGACTTTTCCCTTTTTGAATGTTTTTCAAGTTAGAAGATGTAGATTGCACTTATTGGTTATGCAAGTGTGCCTACATGCTGCGCTGATTAACTGAGCCAAAAACATTATAGTCATTTTCTCGGTCAATTTTCAAACAAAACCTAAGTAAACCTAAATCTTTAGGTACTTGAGATGTAAAATCTTAACAACGCATTAGTGTTTAACTAATTTTACTCCAACTATTTCAACTACCAATCATTTTGTTTTCCAATTTCAAATCTCAGTTAATACTAAACCCCCTCCCTAGCAGACCTATTCCTAAAACAATTGACTGCTGATTAAAAAAACAAACGCGCCCAGCGCCGCGCGGAGTGCGAATCATAATCAATAATACCTCGCTGATTATAGAGTATTCTGTATTTTGATTATACATAATTATAGTTAGGGTGGGGGCGCTGATGAGCGATTTGGGTATTATTTGAGCTTTATTTGGGTATTTATTGCGCTCGGGTGACGATGCAGATATTATGCTCGGCTCGTCCCTTGAGGGCTTCGGAACCCTTCGTTGTCGTGGACATTGATTTCGCTGAGCGTTTTCAGACGGATTATTTTACATTTTATTTACAAAAGCGCGTGATAATTTCAGGTTGTTTGTTTATCAGATTATTTCTGTTGACAGGAAAATAGGGATTTTAGTAGGTAGTTGTAGTCTTTATTCGGCTGTGTATTAAAATATTATGCGGCTGTGTATTAAAATTTATAAAGTCGGTAGGTAGGTATTTTAGAGCTTAAACCAAAACTAATTAAGAAAAATAGCAATCGCCTAAAAAATCTGTTCGACATTCCGAAACTGACCAAACATTTGGAATGTGTGGTAAAAAAACAACGGCGTGCTCAATTCACACAGTAACACACGTAAAATGTATAGATTCTAATATTTAAAGATAATAAATGTTAAACCAACGGAATTAGTTCATTGAAAATAATTAAAGATATGTACCTGCTGGAAAGACTGAAACAACATTTAACACTAATACTGGTATTGGTACTGTGGTACTATTGTTTAGTTTAGTTTAGTTTAATGTACGTAGGTATATAATATTATAAAAATATCACTATTGTGATATTTCAAATATGTACCATAATTAGCGACGACAATTCCTATTTTAAGTTCAAATCAAGGCAAACAACGCGGTCATTGTAATTCCGAAATTGAAACCGTTCGTTTCAAAGACTGCGTTCCGCGCTTTTTGATATCAATCCACATTCACCACAGATAACTCATAATACCTGGGGGCTAGAGGTGCGTTCATTATAAGCCCCTTCGGTTTAGTTCACTGATGTGTCGATAAGCGCTTGTTTGGGGGCTACCTCAATTCTTTCGCAGAATTTTAATACCAATTAGAGTAGACAATATTGCGAAGCTCAAAGGATTGGGTCTTTATTAGTGTCGGATATTGTTATGAGTCCGTTGGTGTGGAAATGATGGGCAGATTGTGAGGGCGCCCCGGGTATGGAACATAAGCTGTGCGAATAGCTACAGCACTAATTAGTGGCCAGTATCAATTTGCGTATTGAAATTGGTTTGTTTTGATTTTCGTTTTTGTGCAGCCAGCGTCAAAATGTAATTAGCTATAGGTAGTGAAAAAAGGTTTTCCACAGTCAGACAAATATCAATCTTATATCTCTACCGCTTAAAGGTTGACTGGTAGAGATCCCTTATAGGGATAAAACGGCATTTGTAGGTACTTGTACCTCATTGTTTGTAACTTGACTTTATTTTTGTATAATTTTCTGTGCAATAAAGCTTTTACTTATTACTTTACTTAGGTCATAAACAATTAGGGCCATAAACACTTAGGGCCATAAACACTTAGGGCCATAAACGTCACTCAAGCCTCTATTTGCTAAAATAGGGTTTATCTTCTTACTAACGGGAATGTCAGTGTGACAAAAAAGGACAAACGAACTTTAATTTCATTTTGGTTATTAGAAAAGTTGAAAAACCCCCGACATTGTTATTTCAAAGTTCAATATTTCAAAAACAGGTGAACCGATTTTAATTAAACTTAGCTAAGAACCATCTCGATTAAGCTAGCTTTCGATTGAAAAAAAAAACCGTATCGAAATCGGTAGACCCGTTTGGGAGCTATGATGCCACAGACAGGTACACAGATACACATGTCAAACTTATAACACCCTGTTTTTCATCGGGGGTTAAAAATAGCTTTATGAATAACAAGATAAGACATGTAAAAACATTTCTCAATTCAACTACATACTTATTATGAGGCTGGACTGGAAGGACATTAGCATTCAAGTTACTTTACCCCATCGACAAGAGCGCGGCCATGCTTAAAGTTTAAGAAGAAAGAGGAAATAACAGTACATTTTCTTCTTGAGAAGAATATAGTCCTTGCTAATTTTTCTCTACCTAGTTAATTCCATTGTAATTGATGTCCTCTTGTATCGTGGACATAGATAATCCCAATTACCTATTACCCAAAGCAATCCGAATGCCTTATAATAAGCTTGCATTATGAATATTAAGGATTTGTTATTGAAAATTGAGGGGCTCGAAAACAAAAACTTTTCCGCCTCCCCTGATATGCGGATGTCATTCAAATGCCTCTTAACTGTCATACGCAAGACACACACGTCAGGCCCATAACGTCATATTTTATTAAATGAAAGTGTTATTATTAGTTCACGTAGGACACCAAATTATTAGGCCAAAACACTGTAATGGTTTATGCCAGAAATTTCCTCAACCGTCACGTTATGGTGTTCCCGCGATGTACTGACACGTCAGATTAATCCACGCAGTTGATGGATGGCCACAGATCCTAATGCGATCGTTTTTTGTTTTTTATTCCCCCACAGACAAGTGCGTTTTCTCACGTTCATCCTAAAACAGTTTGCGCAGGAATAATTGCATTATTTCGTGTTATTGGCAACATTGGAGTCTACAGTCTATGCCTATAAGGGTGATAATTTGGGGTTGCCACCCTTCTCTTTAATTATGAATATCTCGTTTATCATAACGTTTAATAGCTAGGTGAATTATTACACTAATTATTGTTATCGATGTAGGAATCTGTTTTTGTTGTTTATAAGCATAGAAAATACAATAACGTATTTTCGTTTTCTCAAATCTGTCTATAACACTACCGGTAGACTAACACACAACGTGTATCTAAACGTAGATAAACTTTATAATAATATATATGTATGCTTACTCAAGTTCATTTCAAGCACCCAAATTACCAATGTTACTATAGCAGTAGATATTTTTTAAGCGATTAAGTTCCGAGTATCATGATAATGTGTTACTATAGTAGGTAAATATTATGGTATGCTACAAAACGAAAAAAAGGACAAATGACACTCCAACAATATTACATTAATAATGTTAATGCTGGCACAAAATACTCTAAATATGGACCTCCGCAAAGTAACGCCTGATTCAATAAATTACAAAATACTCTTCCAAATTAAAACAAAATCCGCCTAAATTCGAATTCAGAACGTGGTGCATCGAATGTAGTTCTCGCCTGCCAGTATTCCCTGTAGATTAGCCAAGCCGGGACATTTCACGAGCGGCTGCCCGCTGACCTTTCGCCAGGGCTAAGGGGCCGAGCAAAATGCCATCATGTTTTCATTTTTTCCACAGTCCGTTCACTCAACAGCACTCGATTAATTCTTCACGGTACGCTTGTCAAAATGTGATTTAATATAGCTAGGGACTGCGCTTTGAGCGCACATTGAGCGTGGGCTGGCCAAAGGGTTGTTAAATGACTGTTTGATATATTTTAAAATGTTTTAATAGCAAGCGGGATAGGTTTTTCAATTAAGTCTGATTGCAGCTCGGCGGCGGGAAAACATATTTACAATTGCGACTGTTTTGAACTTAAAACACTGTACCTTTTATATATCTTAACGGATAAGGTGCAGATTTTCAGCTAAGTTGCATGGATTGAATCACTCTCCAAGCCGTTTACTTTAGTTGGCTCAAATACGTGAAAACAAACAAGTATGGGAAATATTAGCGTAAAGGCGGTTATAATTACGTGACAATTTTTTCAAATCTTGGGTGTTCTTTATTAAGGCAAAGTTGCATTACGTTCCCATTGAAACGCGAACGTTAAAAGTGGCATTATCTACCAATAACACCCAAAATAGGCACCGCAATTCCAATTTACCGCGTCACTCCGGATTCCAATAGGAAACGGGGATAAATGGAGTCACATTCCAATATGTCACCGAGCCCCGACCATTCGCTTTTCGGCATTCGAGATTCGCGTTTGGATATTCGTCGCGTTCGCCGAATAGTACCGGTGCATGCCGAGCGTCCTTCACGCACTTCTAATTGTTATGTCAAAGTGCTTTAATTTTTATCAGGTTGTGATTGAGGATGGTTACAAATGGCTACTGAACAGCGGTAGTAGGTGTACACTGACTACAATAGCCATTAGAAGGAGATAGGAGGAAGTGAGTTTGCCAATTATGAGCATCGCATTCTGTTGAGAACAGCTAAAAAATCTTGATCGTCATGAAAACATGTATCTTTGAAGTAATTAAGTAGGACCAATGTTACTAATCATAAAGGATGTTATACTATTAATTAATTTAAAGCAATAAAATTTAAGCTATTACAGTCTTAATTTATAAAAAGGAGTAATAGGAATCGGATATTTGTATTGAGATTAACGGAGAACCTGGCAAAATATTAAATTAATAATAATTCCCAATTAAAACGCTACACCCAATGTGTTTAAGTACTTACTCTCTATTGGAATATGGGCTAGCTAATAATAATACTTAAACATACCCTCAAAACATATTAAGATACACACCATCTACAAAAAAAAAAATCAAACTGACGCATCGCACGCTTCGTTTAGCCCAATGGCGCGCGGTATTTCGCCAACCCGTAAAGATAATAGTCCAAGATTCCGCTGCACACATGTCTGGTCTGTCTTAGCATTAAATCAATGCACGTTTTCAACAATGGATTTCGGACGGCTTTGTATCCGCCATTATCTTTGGGCTCTTGGCCACGTGGGACAGGTGACGAGCACGCGCACAGCCGGCTCATAAAAACGCTCTGTCGGCTTGTGCAAGATTTTAATCGTTTTTTTTTTTCGAAATGATGACAGTTCTCTAGGTATTTCGCGCTAATCTACCACCTCCCGCGGTTTCGGCAGCTGGTCGGTTTTTTGGTCCGTTAACACTTTGGTATCTTGGGCTGGATCGGGAATTAGGTGGCATAGTTTTGACCGCAAAAAATTGGCGTTAAGTGTGAAATAAAAATGACACTTAGGTTTAACGGTGACAATAACAAATGCAATGTTTTGTATATAAGTGAATGACGCACTCCAGGGCTCCATGCTGGGGCTCTCAACAAAACAGCAGATTGCTTCAAATTTAATTAAAAATTTAAACCATATAAATAATTACAGACAAAACTTATCATTAAATTCTGAGCAGCAGTAGTGAGACGTAAAACGAGGCTGGTGATGATGATGATGAAAACATAAAGTATTTGAGTTATGTATTATTAACGAGTAAAATATTGCCTTAAATCAGATATTGGACCAAAATGTATAACACAACCGTAAGTAATCTCTAAGAAACGAATTCCGCTACCCTAGCACTCGACATTTCGCATTACCGCATCCACGAGACGCAAACCACTTTGACACCGCAAAACCTCCAGCAAATTTATAATAAACGCACTCGACGTGTAAGCCCATTAGAATAGGTACGCGACACGAATACGATTGCCTCGCCGCTAACAATGCCGCACAAAACGCTGCACTACAGCGCGATTACCCTCTAGTGAGGATCGCATGCAAGGAACCTGTGAGACCGCGGCTGCGGAACACGCCATCTTGGTATTTGTTAGAGTCAGTCAATATTGAGAACACAACTAAACTGGGTTATATGGACTAGATCCCTTTGCTTTTTGGAGTCTTCTTCAAAAACAAAAGACATTAGAAAATAAGCAAAAACCCCACCCGAATACGACTGCCTCGCCGCTAACAATGCCGCACAAAACGCTGCACTACAGCGCGATTACCCTCTAGTGACGATCATATTGCAAAGAATCTGCGAGACCGCGGCTGGCAACACGCGATTTTGGCATTTTATAGAGCCAGTCAATATTAAGAACACATTACTAAATTGGAGTTCTCTCCAAAAAACATGACTTTAAAAAAATAACAAAAAAATCCTGCTTCTTATGTCGCCAAAAACACTCGAGCCTGATGATGTCGGCAGAAGTTAGATTGGACTTTTAAGTATATATTATAAACAAAATAATAATAATACTACGTACTTAGATAATGAGTAATGAAATACAATACAAAACGCTTTATTGAACACCACATACTTAACAACTTTTAACGTGAAACTACCGTGGTACGCTCAATCATAGTGACATAAACTGATTACTCATTTATATACGCGTGTACGCTGAGTACATACATAAAAACATAGTAACACATAGCCAAAGAAGTAGCGACCCTTAAGCTTATAATTATACTCGTAGGTGTAAGGGATTCCATAACCATAGGTATAGCCTGGACAGTGTAAGAACAAACATAGAATTTGGAATTGGAAAGAGGTGCAGTAAGGAGATAGTTCTGAGAGCATATTAAAGAAGTGATGTAACTATATGGTTTTTTAAGGTAGTAAGGAGTTGAAGAGTTAAAGAGAATTCTGTAGAGAATGTCAGAATTTCGGTGAAAACAAAATACCTAATAATTTTACTGTTTTGGCAACGTGCCGGCACTGCCTCGCGGACCGTGTTAAATATTCATAAGTAGTTTATGTTAAATACAACACTTTGTACTGGCCTACCACCGCAAGCATCAAGATGCCTCCAACCTTGTACCCGCGAGGTGCGAATAAGTGGTTTCGTGGAAATATTTCAAATCAGACGCAGTACGGGCAATAACGCGCTCGCACGGACTCACTAATGCCAGGTGAGGACAATATGGCGACACGTGACTTGACGTGACGTGACGATATAGACTGACGAGCTAGAGACGAAATTAGGGTTTTATACTAAGTTTTAAAACAAAAGGAGTGCAAAAATGAAGAGCAGGAATTAAATCAGTGCGCCATTTTTTTCGTAACCTCGTTTCTTACGTAAAATGCTTGATTTACTAAGTCCTTAGTACTGAAATATTTAGTTACTCTTTTTCATTCGCCAGTCTTGGGTTCTAATTGGGTAAATCAACTTTTAAGGGCTGCTCGTTGCCATGGTGATGTCCCCTGGATCCCGGCATTTTTTCTTAGCAACTAACATCAATGTAGGTATCCTGCGTCCCGGATAGGATAACAATTCACCTAAAAGTTGATTTACCCAATTATTGATTTCCGATATTTCTCTAATCATTACAAAAAAAAATTGTAAGGGTCTAATATTTACTTATCATCAAATTTGTTTCCTAACTTTAGTTAAATTTGCTCATACCTAGTGCTTAAAAATGCCACGCTCCATAAAAACCAGCGACACAGAATTGCCCAAAATCCGTCCCCGTGATTCCCGAAACTCATTCATAGATCACGCACTGCGACTTACCTGCACCTTTGCGTTTGGTTATATCCATAATGATTTATGTATCGGCAACCTTACTAAGCTCACATGACTTTTATTCCACGTAAATAAAGGTAAAAGTGGTATAGTGGAGTGGCTTGTTAAGTTTGTCGACTGCGGAGTCCAGTATTGTGGACAATTGACGAACAATTGCGAGTTTTGGATGGGCCTCGTATTTTATTGATTTTAACGGCACGCCGTATTTTATGTGCATTGTCGAGTGACGGGAGTGTGGCATGGTAAATTAACAAAAAAATGTGGTATGATGTTTTTTTACAGATCTCTTTTTTGGCATTGCAAGTACATTGCTATGTTGATTGAAGCTCTAGCGTAAAAGTATTTGACGTTCCGTACTCCATATACATTATCATAAGGCAATCATCTTTCTGTCTCACCAGATATGGTTACCTATCGGTATAGAACGATAGTGAATTGAGCAATAATATCATGTGTTAAACTTTCCTCAAACTGCTCTGATTAGGATCTGTTATTGAAGACATTGGAACGGATAGAGATGTGTCTTGGTGCATTAAACTAAATTAAACGTACACTATATTAACCCGTCACTGAGTCTGTTTATTTTCCCAGCTTAAATAAGCACTCGAAGCTCAAAAGTATGCAACCCAGCGCCCACTGGATTGGAGCCTACCTGGCGGGCGGCGAATTGCAAGCGCAGTACGCAGAAGTGCACAATGGACGTGTTTTTTTCCCCGATCCAGCTTAGAGCGCGCAAATTCCATAAGGACACCTGGTCGGAACAGGCCCCGGGGGTCCTTGCACTGATTGATAGAGGTCCCGGTCCCATCACAAACGCATTTCGTAACACAATACCAGAAAAATCCTCGCGCTTCATTTGAAACGAAGTCGGCGACTCGGCGTCTGTTAAAACAATCAATGATCGGGATTTGTGAATGGGCCGTGAAACAAAAATTGAATTGAAAGGGCTTGGGTGGCGCAGGAAGTCAGGTGAATTATTAAGGGCACCTCATAGAGGTCGGTACAATGGGCTGAGCTCGCGACTTGACCATTTGTTAAGTCGATACTGCGACGGCAGGATGAAAATAGAGGTAACATGTAGGACTGACTCAGCTAATAGTTAGTAAGCCTCACGTGGGAACGGAACAACTTACCTTAACTCAGACATCATAAAGTAGCTATCAGTACCCAGCTACTTGTATACCTATTGGCCTTTTCAATCAATCTAAACTCTACTATTTTTAGCATGAAACTAACGCGAAACTCAATCATAGTGAAATAAACGTCACAAAGGAGAGGAAGGATTGCGATTTGGCCCAAAAGATTTAGGGCCTAACTAGACATATTTGTGAGTGATCCGTTTATTTCAACTATTAGTTGATATTTATCAAGTCTTTGTCGAGATTAAAAAGTTGATGCATTGGCATGTACATTTGTGTGTCAAATACGAAACCAAATTCTATCTTTCAAACGTAAAGTTTTCATTTTATCCAATTCAAAGGCACCAAAACCTCCAAACACCAAAAGGATTACAAAATCATTTAGAGCGCCTCGACTCATCCTTCGCGTAAGCAAAATTAATGCACGCAAAACCCTGCATACGAAAGACAATAATTTGATTGATCTCTTAATGAATATGCAGATATGTTAAGTGGGTATAAGTCCCGCAAATAAAGGCTCCCCGAGGTGCGATTGCGAGCCTACTGCCATGCTGGAGGCAGATTTTAATCTCAGATAAGTGAGCGGAGAACAGTTTACATAAATTCTGCCGTTAGCACCTTGTTAACAAACTGCAGTGTTTGATTATGATTAGACTGTTAGATAAATGCATGCTGTTTTGTTATCGTGGAAATTGACGATTCGTTGACCATCAAGTTGCGGTAAGTATTTATAATATAACTGTATTGTATATTATGCAACATCGAAGTTTAAATTTAAAAGCTCGATCTTATAAGCATTCATGAAATCAATGCTTTATGTACCAACTCTCTCCTTGAAACTACATATTAAGGCAACGAAAATAAGCAAGCATAGTTGTTACCAAATCATTTATACTAACTATTATAAAAGATCTATGCTATATACAGGTTGCCTCTGACCATGGGGCTTTAAATGCAAGGTTTGATTCTACTCGCAAAACTAACCATATTTTGTTCTGCAACTTTTTTAAAACATGCCCAGTCTTAATTTAATTTTTTCCGTACAAATTAAATGTAATTTTCAATGTATGCAATACAATACTAAATTTTGACAGCACATTAATTATGTCTTTAAAGAGATGTCAAATGAATAAAATCACGTCATTAGACCTTTAATTATTTAAATCAGGAACTACTTTCCTCACAAGTACAATCAAGGCGGCAATGATTAGGTACCTATGAAAATAACAGTAAAAAGAAGTATCTTTAGTAAAAAAAAATATATTTCGAGTTATCCTTATCTATCACAACAAAAACTTAACAAGCGAATCAAACGTCTTCTAATTAACAATTTATTTACAATCACTGTCGGCGTCGTATTGAATTTTCAACATACCTCCCTCCCGTCATATGCAAGTTCGGTATCGCCTCAAAATTGATCTTTGAACAGAGCGTAAACTAGACAAACGAATCTTACGAAAACTGTTGGCGATCTTTTCTCTCATTGCTTCTATGGTATCAGTCTCTGTAGCGAACACGTCATCTTTTATGGCTCCCCATAGAAAAAAATCCAGAGGCGTCAAGTCCGGCGCGATCTTGGTGGCCATCCATGTGGACCAAATCTCCCAATCCAGCGATTTTCAATGATTTCATTTAATCTGTTACGGACTGCGACCGAAGAATGAGCAGGTGCACTATCCTGCTGGCACCAAATTTCGGTACGGCCACTGGGCCAGTTATGTGGGTGCCTACGATTGGGAAACCGTTCTCGGTAAAGTCGGAGTGTTTGGGATCCGTTTCCTTGTGTTTCTCCGTAGAACAACACCATATCAGTTAGTTCTCCTGCAATGAAAACTTGCTTCGGCATTTGTATTAATTGATAAACTGAATACAATTCTTTTGACAGCAACTATGTTTGATTGACAAATTTAAAATTCTTTTAAACAAATTGTAAGTGAAGTGAAGGTTTTCATACCAAAAAAGGCGAAAAACGAAGACAAACCTCTTTATGGCACATTTGAAAAAGAGTTTGTAAGCCGAATAGAAAAATTATTATTTAAAAGCCCCCGTACCAAGGAAATGTTGCCCTTGTACCATGAGATAGCGACAATACCGCCATGTCCGATACACTGATTTAACGATTAAACTTTGAGGATCAATTAATTATCTAAATTAAGTTATTTGAAAATGTTACAAAACAAAAGTAGCTCAGTTACGCGAGTAGAATTCAACCTTGCATTTAAAGCCCCATGGTCAGAGGCACCCTGTATAGTACAAAACCGATACCAACTTCCCATTTTCCTTGTCAAATACGAAATAAAATGACGCAAAATTTCAAAATTAAAAATGTTGCCAGCGCTTAGGGAAAGGAGACGAAGCAATAACGGAATCTTCAGCCAACCCTTCTAATTAATAGCCATCACTGTCTGCGGCACTCGACTGGCAACACTTTTAAGTTTTTTTTTAATATGCTTCCTCACCTCCATAGAACAGAAGGGATAATTACTTTTTCCTCCCGCCAAGTTGGATGCTGTAAATCTCGCTACGTGGGTACAATTAGGAAAGTTGGTGTTTAAATGACGAGTTGAATAACTTAAACTTTTGCTTTAATTAAAAAGCGTGCTTGGATTTTTTTTTTTACATTTTTAGGCACTTTTGCCGATTCCTTGCCAGCTAATTTTATTAACTTTTCACACAAAAAACGGCACATCGGATCAAATTTTACCTATGGCCATAGCCATACCTATATATAGATACTAGCAGTGAAAGTTATTGTTAAGGTACTAGCACCAATGTTGGACACGTTAATTACAATAACTGTTGAAAATTGTCTGCGTTTCGTCTCGAATAGAAACGCAACTTAATGCAATTTGACTGACTGACTTATAGCGTAAACATAACCGATCAATGCGTTCGATCTAAGAAAGCCAATTGAATCTCATCTAGTAATCCTAAAAACTATCTCAACCTCTCTCCACTTTCTGAAAGAAATGACAAGAAATCTAATTAAGTCGAAATGGTTCTGCTTGGAGTGGCCAGCGCTGGCAATAACCGCTTGTAAGGATCAGCGAGAGAGATAAAAAACGTAAGACTCTGACAATCCTTTTGGCTGAAAATTGAATAGTTGGATTACGCGACTTAGGAGGGCAGGGCTGCCAACTGCAACTATCATATTATAACCAAAAAAAAACTGCAACTTATTCTACATTTATGCTAAGCCGAGCGATAAATCCAAATTGGTGAGTAGGTATGGAAAATTCAGAAACTACGTTATGAATACGTATGAAATAGGAAAATTTGTTCTTAGAAAGATGTCGATTTTAGAATCAACAAAAACTGCATTTTTTTTAGTATATAAAACAGCCGGGGAAATTATTGCTACAAGAGTAAATGTTATTGATTTAAACTTTTGTTATTTTCACACAATTATTATGACAAAAGCGAGGCGAGTCGGGGTATTTAAATAATACATTTATTTTAACGTGATAAAGTCCCGGGTGGATTTGCAAACTGGAGACTCCTAGTGTAATTTGCGTGGCCGTATTTTTATATGAAAAAGTGCCACAAAAATTACTCTGGTGTAATCTGTGTGCCACTTTTTCATACAAAAATATGGCCACTCAAATTACACCAGGGTGACCAGGGGTCTCCAGTTTGAAAATCCACCCTCCCGCTTTTATCATAATAATAGAGTCAATAACGTAAAATCTATCTTAGCTCCTAGTTTTGCAATGCATCCGCTACCCCTCTGGCGCTGCGGAGTTCTATAGGCAGCAGTGATCACTTGCCATCTCAGGTAACAAATGTGTTTGCTTGTCTTCTTATGAATCTTAATATGTTTCAGAAGCTTCAGGCAGCCCTTAAAAACGTATCAATATGTATTGTCCGGTATTGTCGGTCGCGGGCTGATTACGCGCGATATTGTGTCGCGGACTCTGACGCAATTAAGTATTAGAGGAGATTATCGTGGATTCACCAAGTCCGAGTCCGCCAGATGTCCGAGATTGCCAAGTCGGAGATGTCAGGTCCAATGTTACTTCAACAAAGCTTAGGTGAATGAAGTAAGTCTTAAAAGTTACGTTTATTTAAGACGAGGAGGAATAAAATATAAAACAATCGACTTTAGGCACCTGTTTTTAAAATGGAGTGACCAAGAAAATATTTATTTTTCAATATTTTTAATTAAGTAGTCCACTTATTTTCTATCTGCCAATGTCATAAAAAGGCAAACAAAGTCCTCCTTTGACATTAGAAATTACAAAATATTTCAGCAAGTAAACCTTGTTATAAAACTGGGTGCGTTGAAAGAAATGGCTTAGGTTAGGTAGGTACCATCGTGAGCTAGCACTTTCTATTTCAAAGAATAAGTTCGCGCCAGACTTGTAGACACTGTTAAGTGACTGCGGACTAGTTAACAAGTGCAACGCCATTGCATGCCACTTAAGTAGTAAATTCGAGGAAGCTGTCATCTGAACACAACTCGTTGCAATCGCTGGAGTGGTCTGCTAACGAACACGCGTGTCAAAGCGAACCACTTCAATAGGTGAGCGAAGCAGCGCTCGTCCCCTGAGAGCAGCGAGCGAAGCGCGCCGCCGGCGAGCGAAGGCTCAGCGAACCTCCCCCCAACCCTTCTATTTAGTAGGCGTCTTACCGACTCCCAGCCGCTAATTAGACGACGCCGACTCTCTTCTCATTAGTGGCGAAATTATGCAGTTTGCCGGAATTCGGGTTAACTGTGAGGTTGAGAAAAACTCGAGTGAATATTAAAGCGCAATGAATTCTGTAGCTGTTCTAATTTAAACACGCCTTCTTAACATGTAAGATAACGCTGCAAATTAAAAAAGTAATTAATTAAACGTTCACAAAAGAGATAATATTGCTAATTAGAAGCACCGCACCGAAAAAAATGTGTCCGAAAAAGCTACCGATAAAATTCCCTTCCCATTTAGGTAAGCGGGCGAAAACCGGCATATTTGTAAGTAGGGAAGCGCTCTCTCGGGCAAACAACGTTTATCTACAGCACATTGGGTTAATGAATGGGGGAGGAAGAATGAGAAGTAGGCAGGCATTATTTTAATTAGGAAAAATGCTGCGCTCTCACCTAGGGGCTCGCAGGGAATGCAGACAGGTATGGCCGAGTGCGGGAACTGAGCAGGGCAATTTTATGCTTCAGTACGTCACTGAAGTTCGGAAGTGCGAGTATGCTCCACTTTGTTCCATGAAATCTTTTATACAATAACTTTGATAAGTAAATCTCGAAGTCTAAAACATCGTTAAACGGTCACGATGAAATGTCAAAAGTAAATATTAACGTTCCACAAAAAATTACGTTTGCTTTTAATTTCTCAACCTTCACTCCCGCCATAGAAAAGCCCGGATAAATTATTAACCTGTCCGTTAGGCAACAAATAAGCAACGAAGTACTAAAATTTAGCCGCGCCACCCCACCCACCTTTTCAGCGCAAGGTAACGTCGAAAACACGCCGCGTCACAGGCAAATCATTTACGAAATATTGACAACAATAAACGATTGCCCTGCGAGGACTTTAAAAAATGCCAGTTATTAATATTTGTTTTCTTTGTCCGGGACCACGTGTCCCCACACCTGAGCTCTGCGAATGACATTGCCGAAAAAAAATCGCAAAAAATATCCGACGCCACGCGAAAAAGAGCACAGGCGCAAACAGACAACAGCCAGTTTGAATGATTGCTTCCCTGGAAGAGCGGCGGGTCCATTTTTCACAAGTGCCATTCACGGCTTTCATGTTGCGCACTGTGTATTTTATATATTTTTTTATTTATCGGCCCTCCCTCTGCCAAATTGATATTCGAATGCGAATTTACGGCGTCCAGTTCCTCTGGTTTATTCATTTAGTGATTTCGTGATGGCAAACACGCAGGTAGATGTGTTTAATTTCGAAATGAATGTTTATTGCCGCGTTTCCGTTTCATTTTCAATGATGCATTCGTTGTCTGCGGCCTTGTTTGCACTATGCGCTTTATTGCAACGGTTTTTGCTGTTTTCGGATTTTACGAGCTTTATTTATTCCGTGATGAACACTTATTACAAGTTTATGTCGTTTGCCTTCCTTGACGTGTAAAAAAATTTACTAAGTCCTTACGACAAAAACAACTTACAACAAATTCCGTGACACATTCCCGACTAGCCAAACTATCATGTTTTAATTCAATAAAACTCGAACCACACCCTCACATGACCACACGATTCACGAGCCCAATCCCCCAAGTCCCCGAGTTCCCAATCCCCCAGTTCCCAACAAGGTGATAATCGAAGCGGCTATAAGTCCGGAGCGATCCCGATGTCTAATGACATAAAAAGTATGTCCCCGATGTAACGCTGGCCGAGGCCGGCGACAGTAGATGTTAGAGACAGATAGGACACTCTTTTGCACTACACTCTGTTGGAAATGCTAGAAGATAAAACAGACGGTTAAATCGGAACTCACTACAAACACGACACGTAGAAGTTTAAATAAGTTAAAAAATCGAAATTTCGGTACATATACATTTCAAACTTATAAACACCCCGCTTTTTTGGGTCGGGGGTAAATGAATAAATTAATGGTTTTTCAGTCTATTTTATTTTGAGTTCGTTTTGTTTCAGGTAATTTGGATGAATTCCGATGAAACTCAAATGTGCATCACAATGTAGGTAGTTAGTGAATGTTGCGTCCCGAATTGTAGCCACAAATACCGATGCCCAATCACGAATATTCGAATCCTACGTAACGTAATGGTAACGTTATCGGGAAAATTTCTATGACGTTTGGAACAGAGCCCCCTGTGAGCTTATTTGGCACTAAAATTCAATACGAAAATTCTTTTTGGCGACACGATAACGTTACTACTAGATTGCGTTACGTAGGATTCGAAAATTCGTGCTCGGGCCTCTGACTAGTCGTCGGAATAACCGTTGTAAAAAAAAAACAAAAGGTCATTCCTCTTTGCTTATAGAATTAAACTTTCAGCAATACTCTCACTTTGTTCATGCGTAAACAATTTCACTCCTTAAACCCTCACCCATACATATGGGTGTTATAAGTTTGATGTGTGTATCTATATGTTCGTGTCTCTGTGTATGTATTCGACATTCGTGACTCCTAAACGGATTGACTAACTTGTACGTGCCTTTTTATTACATTTTCATTTATATTTCGTTACTCAAAAATAAAGAAACCTAAGCTTTCGCTATATTTGGCTGCCTTAATAAAGAAAAATTGTTTTTATTTCCTTGTACATTTTCTACCCGCAGCCTCTCAGATCTCCTGCTTTTAGGCACAAACCACCACTCTACCTGGCCCCTCTGTGCTCTCGGCCAATATATTCTATGCCCATGAAAGCACGTCGTCATGGCACGGCAATTTGAATGCGGTCGCTTAGTCTGACGGGCTATGACTGATGACTGATGGCGGAAGGGTGAAGATCGCCTGATTACAGCTTGTCACCACCCCTGTATATCATTTTGCGGACACAGTATGATATGGCAGGTGTAGGGTGGATGTGAATTTTAAGGCTGACTTGTATTGTTGGAAGACTGATATGACTATTCTGTTATGATTATGATACTCCTCACTACCAGTGCTTTGTTAAATTTACTCTATTATTTATTGTTATAGCTAGTACTTTAATCGACTCGAAAACCGACAAATTAAATTTCCATTAAATTCAGGGCGAAGCTGGGTAAATTACTGATATAAAAAAAAAAAATAATAATAATCATTTATTGCCACAAAGAACGAACAAAACAAAAAACATGCTCAAGAAACATACATTTGGAAAAAAAATATATATACAATATCATATTTTAAAGAAAACAAAGAAGGAAGATATAATATAATTATAATTAATATAATTTATATATAATTTAATTCATAATTATATAATTTTTTTAGTATATAATTTTTTTTGTATTAGTATCTGGCTTATAAAATAAAAAAAACGACAAACCCTTATAATTTATTTTATTTGCTATTTTTTTTTGTGATTGGCTGTTTTTATTGAATAAAGCTTTGATATTTCACGAAAAAAAAACCCTTATAATGTAAGTACTAAGTAAGTGGGTACATTTTTCGGAACTATCATTTTGTTTTTTATTCAATACATGTTAAAAGGATTTAAAATAAACAGAGGCTCGAATAAAATTCTGCGATTTCAAGGGCTAATCATACCTTCTTAATGAATATTAAGAAAGTTTTAGTGATATCCTGGTGAATACGCCGTCCCATATAACTTACTAATCAAGGGTGACTATCATAAAAACAATCGTAACTTTATCGATCGACCCCGCTTCTTCCGTCCACATTGTCTATTCGTGCGGCGAGCTCAAATCGCTTGCAAATCGCGGCCAATCAGCGGTCGTAAATATCGAGTGCGAGTGCGGTCTGCTTTGTGATGCAAAGCGTGCGCTATGCTAATATACCCCTCGTCTTGCTTTGACTGTGCGCTCTTGTTCTGAGGTCATCATTGACGAGGTTGTCAATCCTCGAGGTTATGGTTGACGAGGTAATATCTTCGGATGGTCTGCATATCTTTATTAAAGTGATTTCTCATTTGCATATTTCATTAATTAGCTCTTACAGTCCATCCCACGCCGTACGTGTGAACCTGCTGAAACACTCGCCTGAGGGTCGAGCACGACTTTACGAATGCTGCGTAACGTTACGGTTATCGTATCGAGATCGAGAAACCTCATACTAAATTTTAGTTTCAAATACGCACACGGGCGGGCGCTGTTCCAAACGTCATACAAACTCGACAACGTTTACTATTCGATTTTACGTGACGCAGGTTTCGAAAAGTCGTGCTCGACCCTCTGAGGCTCGAATCCTGCGTAACGTAATCGAGTAGTCGAGAGCGCCCGCTCGTGAGTGTATTTGGAACTAAAATCTAGTACGAAGTTTCTCGATTTCGATACGATAACGTTACGTAACGTAGGATTTGAATATTCGTACTCGGGCCTCTGAAATGGCCTCAGCGACGTCTATGCGAGCGTGCATAAGAGAAATGTGCACATTCGTCTACTACCCACTATAGCCTGAACGGACCGTTAAGTTTGCTGTCATTCGTCCCCGCCAAGGTGCAGCAATTGGCCGCAAATATATACGGTCCGGGTAAATTTGCTAGAGCCTCGGTGAATCGCCAATGAACTGTGACGGCGTAGCACACAGAGTTAGATTGACAATTAAGTATGACGGCAAATGGTAGTTGATTGTCATCTAGTACGGATATTTTCTGACACAAGACACAAGACTCGAAGTAGTGACAAGCCATCCCAACGTGCCGCCATAAGAACGGATCACTCACGTATAGCCGTTTTTATTTCATTATGATTGAATCTCACGGTAGTTTCATGTTAAAAGAAATTATATCATTTATTATTTCCTTCCACAACGAATGTCACCGCTTTTCACCCTCCACTTGCTATTAACGCACACACATAAGCACTACGCAACCACGTACACAATTACAGACTAATTAAATACCATTTTAGAGCACATGTATCACAAGCAATATGGTAACATGGGTCACAATTCGCGCACTTGTAGTGCTGCGACAGGGTCACGCGGCTATGCCACTTCTAT
This sequence comes from Clepsis dumicolana, assembly GCA_963691665.1. Classification (NCBI taxonomy): domain Eukaryota; kingdom Metazoa; phylum Arthropoda; class Insecta; order Lepidoptera; family Tortricidae; genus Clepsis; species Clepsis dumicolana. The sequence goes on along the minus strand of OY829507.1, from coordinate 14,567,524 downwards.
CCTCTGTTTATTAGTTCTGTGGCGATCATAGGCCACTGAGAGCTATCGCTTTATAAGGGTTGCTAACTATTGGTTTTAGAATCAATGAAAATAATCGATTTATTGATTATTTTTGTTTTTATTTTTATGAAACATTCATAGAATGAAATTCAACATACAATGACAATGCAAAGAAAAATCCGTTAAGCAGCTGCTGGACAGGTCCAGCAGGTTATTTTCATTGATTCAGAAAATAGTTCCATGTCTTGCCACTAATGCGTAACTGTAGAAGTTCTGTAGTGGGTGAGCCGCTTGATTAAGCTACTCATAGATGGCGCTGAGGAGAGATCTTCCAAATAAAAATATGACACAAGGCATTGAAAAATTCGTTAAGTACACCAACGTTAAGTATAGCTTAATTGGTGGAGCGTGGTACGGATTACCGAGGTTTCTGGTTCATGTCCAGCTGCTTAACGGATTTTTCTTTGCATTGTCATTGTATATTGGTTTTAGACACAATTCCTGAATTGAAAGAAAAGTGTGCTCAATATTTACCCACAGGACAATTCTGCCTCGTTTTTGGATCAGGGCCAAGTCAAATATGTCTCAGGTATTTTATCAAATCTTTATGTTCGTTCGTGCGTTTGACACGACGAATGGTAAGCCAAATGTTTCAAGATTCAAGGTCAGAACAAAATAAATATTATGTGACGACCGGATAAGACACTGGCTAGAGAATCTGACTGCGAAGCTTGCGGTCCCGGATTCGATCTCCGGTCCGGGCAGATATTTAGTATGACGAATACTAATGTTTGTTCTTGAGTATGTATTTATCTATATGTATGTTTATCCGTTGTCTAGCACTAATTGTACAGGCTTTGCCTAGTTTGGGACTAGGTCAATTGGTGTCAATCGTCCCGTGATATTTATTAATTTTATTTTCTCGTACTGTTCCTAATACTTTCCTGTGTTGGCGACAATCGGGCAAAGGCCGTTTGTGGCGACGGCAATTCGCATACATTTGGGGCGGCGGTGACTGTTGCTAAATGTCGCGTCGTCGGTAGCCGAGGCGTGTTCGAAATTCGAACACTGTCTATGCCTAGCTGGATTGGCCTAGCTGATAAGATTTTATAAGACGATTTAAGCCAATTAGGCCTATTTTCACCAACTTTCAAACCGACGTACACACTTTAAACAGCCGTTAATTGTATTAGTATACAACGACTTATTAAAACTTAAACGCCAATTTAACAGTTGGTGAAACTGGCTGGGTGGAAACATTAGTTTCAGCAGGTTCTTTTTCTAATGATACTGTGTCCTCCTTTAAGTTGCTTATACATTCTTTTGCTTATTCATCAACTTAACATTCGTGTATTTTTTGCCAGATACAGGCAAAACGTGACTTAACTTTAGTTTGTAGCTTTTTATGAACAAGGGCAATACAATTTTACATAAAGCTAACTTCAGAAATAAACATAAAAATAAAATTTCATTCAATTGTTAAAATTTTACACCTATGTGCTTGTACGAAATGTTGAAATTTCATTAAAATAATTCTATCTACGGGCCTGAAAAATTTGGTTATCATGTCTGGAGTACATAATAATAACATGGAGGATGTTATACTTTTGAACATATAAGTATGTGCTGCATTAACATGAACACGTGGCAGCTTGCAAGCAAACTTACCAAACCCTGAGCTGCCACAGTAAAAAATAACCTAAAAAACCCCAGCGAAGCCCCAACAAATTTCCCCCGCGTTCCCATTACCGCCTCTATTATCTAACTAAATATTAACGCGAAAATTTCACCGAGGAAATAAATTAAAAACGCAACAACAAGCTTGTAACGGACGAACAAAGCCTCCCAATAAATCAAGCCAGGTGAGCCTTGCTGTTTGTGCATTAAGGCCCCCGGCCTTTCTCGGCCCATTCTTCGCTAAAAAGGAGTCGACCGGTATTTTCGCGGAGTCATCGGCAACGCATAAATATCGGGAAGTGGGGCGGCCCCTTTCTTGTCTATGCGGAATAATTATCTCGGAAATTATCGGTGCAGGAAGGTGCAGTCAAATTGACTGGTGCAAAGAGTTATGGAAGTTGGGAAATATTGTTGCGGAATATTTGCTAAGGTGAGGTAGGGTAGGAGGTGGAACTGACAATAGGACGGGACAATTTCTTGCATTATAATTTTGGACACATTTTAGTTTTATAGGTGTAATATTTAATTTATTTAATTTATTTATTTAATTTCCACACTCCTCACAACACTTATATGTTTAGATATTGTTGCAGGGCCGTAGCTAGGGGCAATGTCCTACCTACCTTAAAATACCATTGCCCTACCTTAAAAAATACCATCGATTATGATAAATACGATAATATGTTAGTAAACGGTTTAGTGAAATAAAACGGATCACTCACGTGTACAAGTCGAATTCATAGACCTTGCTCTGGAAGCGCACGACCCAGTGGCAGCGAGATGCACACTACGCGACGCAGCTCTGCTCGCGCGACTAGTCCCTAACAAGTCGGGCTAAACTCGATTTATATACGTGAGTGATCCGTTTTATTTCACTAAGTTTTAGTTGCGCCCTACCTATAATTACAGCTGCCCTATCTTATATTCAACTCTGGCTACGGCCCTGTATAGTTGTATCTATCTTGTAGATTAAGTCCAGGAAAATTTGAAAGAAACATGTGCTTTTAGGATTCAGAAACACAACACTTTAAAATTTACTCTTATTTGAGATTATAAAACATTGATTGTGTTAGTTTCACTTATTGACTTTACCTAATTTACATACGAGTAGATAGTAGTCATTCTGAGATGAGGCCTGTGCCCAGCAGTGGGACGTAAATAGGCTGATGATGATGATGATGATGAGATAGTAATAAATATGGTAGTAGGTTGGTCGAAAACGAGGTGACGACCACGGCACTTCAGGCTATTTCTGGATAAGAAAGTACTTAGAAAGATTACATTGGAATTCGTTGTTTCCTTTCTTCCTTTGTTATAACTGTATGTTTTAAAGACAAAAAACCTGAAACGCATAAGTGACGTGGGATTATATGCTGCCAATTCCAATTTGTTTCTTAATGCGTTTCAGATTCAGTGGAATGTAATGTATAATTCACATCAACTAATGACTAAAAAATCAGAAACAATGTTAAGAACTTTTCCTTAATCAATTGATTCATTTCATAAAATAAATCTAAACGAAAACTGTGAAAATTCGTTTTGCATAAACCTTATCTTGTTACTCTGAACTATTTTACTCTGTACTTTAACTTGATCGACTTGTTTCTATTTTAACATGAAACTACTGTGAGACTCAATCATAGTGAAATAAACGGTGAGTGTGAACAACCTTCTACATTTGACAATAATAAAAATGACCATACGCCACTGTCAGCTGCGCCCAGTATAGCAGAACCTTGGCACGCGCGGTATGCGTCTCGCTGCTGCTGACTCGTGCCCTCCTAGAGAAAGGAATACGATTTAGTAAGAAGCATGTCGGGTAAACTCGACTTACCTACATGTTTCAGGAGACTTGCCGAGTCTCGTCTCGTCATAAGACTCGGACTACGGCCTATCACCCACAGTCGGACGGAATCGAAGTCGGAAGTAGAACAGAGGCCAGCTGCTTAACGGATTTTTCTTTGCATTGTCATTGTAAGTAGAACAGAGGGTCGAGCACGACTTTACGAATGCTGCGTAACGTTACGGTTATCGTATCGAGATCGAGAAACCTCATACTAAATTTTAGTTCCAAATACGCTCACGGGCGGGCGCTGTTCCAAACGTCATACAAATTCGACAACGTTTACTATTCGATTTTACGTTACGCAGCATTCGTAAAGTCGTGCTCGACTCTCTGGGAGTATTTTCTTATGCATGTAGTTTCAATAATGTACACGTGAGTGACCTGTTTATTACACTATGACGACTTGTTTGTTTACTGGGTTAGGGCCGTTTTTCAATAAATATAAGACTCGAGAAACGGTTGAAGAGATGATGTTGTTGTGTTTCTTAATTGGCAACCCTTACGTAGGCCTTATTTATACTGTGCGAGTTGGGTTGCCTTTAAATATATACTGAAAGATGAATACATAGAAAACCAGTAACCCGAACACGAGTTTTCCAATCGAGTAGTAAAGTTATCGTATCGCCATCGAGTAAGTTTCATATAAAATTTTAGTGGGTACCTACCACATACGCTCACTTTTATTTTCACTTCAATGAGACTTTTTTTTGGCGCTGTTCCAAACGTCATACAAATTTTCTCGATACGAATACGATAACGTATTACTACTCGATTCTAGTGAGAACTCGTGTTCGGGGTATTGAAAGATACATAGCTTTCATTCCGTGTCACGTGCAAAGTACATAAGCATGCAGTTTGTTCTGGCAACAAAACAACTCGAACGGTATTTTGTAGGCACGCTTCATAAAACATTATAGTAGGTATAGGCATAGTGAAGTAAATAAGTGATGAAGTCTTGTCTAATACTCAATCCTAGGGAATTAAATGGATGTGTAGGTACTCGCGTAAGTACATAAATCCTTCCTCTGGGTCGATGAAAACGAGGGTGGTCTTGGACCGCTACCACCCGAGCCTAGTAGTCGCGCGAGCAGAGCATTAGCGTGTTGTGTTCGTTTGCTGTCACCGAAGCGTGCGCTCCCAGAGGAAGGACTACGGATTAGTTCGAAACATGTTGGCTAAACGGTTTATTGTCATTTGTTTATTTCACTTATTATTTGCCACCAAGACAATAGCCTGAACATGTAGATTGCTACACTATATATTAATAACCACACGGTTTCACTAACTCTTGGTTTGACAATAAAGTTCATATCAATCCTTGTCGTGATTATAGCAGAAAGTTTGAGCACACTGACCAGGCTCCGAGAGCAGAAAATGTTGGTTTGCTCACTTTGCACGAGTTGCGTGATTAACTGCCGCACTCTGTGTTATTTAACTGTCATCGAGTAACAACAATACGGCAGTTTTGGGTACGGTTTCTAAAATTTTACTTAAGTACGAGTATGCCGGTTACGAAAAATGTTAAGCTCTTTCGGACTTTGTTGTAGTAATCCTACTGCATTATAAGGCCTGCATTTCTAATGATAACATCCTAACTAAGCTCAACATTTCCCCGGGTTGACGGTGTTTCACGATTTAAGCTGCACCGTCCCGTTATCTCAGCAATCCAAAGTCAAGCGGGCCAAATAAACAAAAAAGCCACGATTTTCCTTCCTCTTGTTTCACAAAAATGGCGTTATCTCACACACGCAATTTGCGCCGGCAATTTTCATCGTTTCCTCTCATTACCCCGGCGTGATATATTTGCGTGTTTATTACTGCAATTACTTAGAGTAAATCTCACGTCCTTCCCTCCCCCCGGAGGGTCGCGCCCTGCCGCCATTCCCCCTCCTTCCGGCCAGCCCAGCCCTTAAGTCTTATGTACGTAAGTTTCTTCGTGGACTTGGTAACCGGATTCAAATCGGGGCGAATTTAGTAGCAATTAATTATGAGTCGAGGAAGTGTTCTTGGTATTGCGACCCGCTGGTAATTAATGCCGTTGTCTGAATAGTAGTTGAGGATTGGTTGGGTTTTAGTTACGTTTTTCTGGCGCTGTTTTCACGGGCGTATAGGTAAGGTTAGTAAGGCCTAAAGTTGTATGAAATTGAACGTCAAATGAGATGCCGAGTATTGAGTTCGGTTTATTCATATCAGCCTAAGTGATAAGTAGAGGTTTTATGTTATGGTTATTGCTATTTGAAACTTTGAATTTGACTTCTAGATGTAAAGTGTATTTATACAGTTTTAAATTAAACAATCGTTAGAATAATCTACAAATCGGTTTTTTTTTTACAAATCAAATGCCCAAAAAGTTGATATGTATATTGTAATAAAGACGGTAAACAATTGCAATGTTGAAGTTATATTAAATTTATTACATTTGTATCAATATTTACGGACTTTAAAATATACACAGTACAGTACACACTACAAAACAAAACCTTTCAAATTTCGGTTCTTCATCCATTCCAAGTCTCTAAAATAAAATCATTTTTTTCTCGCCATATACAACTCCTGCTATATTGAATGGCACATAGCTCTATGTAAGGCAGTACCCTCAGTCGACTTGGCTGTAATTAATTAACGAGCTTAGTTTAAAAGCAGGGCCGTAAGACTTGGCTCGGGATCGCCCCCCGGGGGGCAAGAAAGGGGGGTCTCCACGAAGAAATTCAGGGGAAAGTTTATCATATTTAGGCGCAAAATGGCGAATCCAGCGCTCGGATGCTACCAGAGATTAATATCTGGCTTTAACTCGCTGCGATGAATTTTGTTGTGAATAAAGCTTGTAACTTCACAGCTTTAAGGCTAGGTCGCGGATGTCTTGGATGCGAGTGACTTCTAGTTTGAAACAGTGAAGGTTTATAAACTTAAATCTTTACGAACTCGAGTAACATGACTTCTGACTTGTACGTTCGTAGTTTTTACACCATTATCTATAAGTTAGCAAAATCTCGATAGCTATACATAAATTATTAACGCATCTGGCTCATAATTTGATAGCTTGTAACATTTTACGTGTACTCGTTAAGGATGAGTGTGAAATCCCGCAAAATGTGCTCTGACAGCGGGAAACAAAATTGTTACATGTGTAACGTTTTACGCCTCGGGCCATGAGCCCATGACGCATTTCGGGAACCACATCACGAGGATTATATTTCATTATACAACGTCACAGACAAAATTGTTTTCAATTTATTTTCTCATATTTATAACAGTAGGAAGTTACCGGGTAATTTTTTTTAATGCAAGCATATCTCACTATTGCATTGTCATCTTGGCATTATGTATGTACCAAATTTTAAGCTATTCTGACCACTAGAAGTGGTTGATATAAAGACAGTTTAATTATAAAAGTCTAGTCAGCCTCCCGTACACTTACTTCTCGTCAAGTCTACGGCGCGTAGCAGTGCTACGGCTACGGTGCTACGTCGTAGCAGCGCCCGCGGGCGTCTACGTTTAAAATATGAAATCTAGAGAAATTACAACCCCGAGCCTTCGGGCACAACGCGCCTACGTTTTATTATTTTATTTTGCGCTCTCTTGAACGCAAATGTCGTTAGTACTTTACTTTTGCACTGGTTCAGGAGTTGTTAGGTTTTGTTTTGGGTTTGAGTGAATTAAGGTTACGATAATAACTGGTTTATTGCTAACAAGAGTGGTAATGACTACAATTAATGATAATGGTGTCATCCACAAAAACTACATTATTGTAGTTTATAATGTTATAAACTATAATAATGTAGTTTTTGTGGATGACAACATTATTACAAATCATTTTTGATTCCCCGGTCATTACCCACAGCGACAAACCTACGATTCGTATTCTTCAACGCTTGAACTATACTAGAATGATAGGTGTTAAAAGTAAAAAAAATGACTAATCTAATAATGAAAATGAATCACGACATTACCAAATGATTCATGATTTAAGCTTAAGCTACTATAATATGTGAAATATCGAACAAGATTCGCCTAGTGCCAGCCCTGTCTCTCGCCGAAGCGATCGATCTAATTCAAAACGATTGTGCGATCACAATAACCTTATAAAGCTTCCCAATACGTTATTATGTGCCTATTATCGGCTTACATAAGCCGAAGCCGTGTGTTAGATTAACAGCCGAACAAAACCCCCGAATTTATTCATAAGTTAACACGTCTTTGCTTTTTCGTTTGAAATTACGATTTGAATATTAATAATTAAGGCTGACTTAATGACACGTCACACAAGTTTTAATGAAACGAGTCTGCAAAGTTGGGGGATCGGGGGTTTCGGGGGATTGCCAATCGGTTTCGAGTTTTAAAGGGGTATGTGGAGTTAGAAAGTATGGACTGGTTTTCATTTCGCAAGTAAAGTGGAAGACATCTGGAATTATTTGTACATTTGGAACGGCTTGTAGTTCTTTTGAAGCTTTATTTTGCCGTTTACGGATACCTAAAATCCATATCAAGATAATCATAATCATTTTGTCAAAGTCAGAACCTAGCAACTAAGATATCACTTTGATGGTTCTAATAGCTTCAAATAAGATATTCAAGCTTAGACTTCGTCATTTGATTCTATAGAATTAGAATCAAAAATATGTACATATTATCATAGCTGTTACTCATGACTCGTCATTGTACACATTTTAAGCAGCGAATCATGACTCTAGTCATCTTAATAATAGGACACACACATATAGGATTTGAAGATGGTGATGATTAGGCTAACAATCTAACATTACCAGTTTAAATGTGACAATAGCCCCTTGTAGCTTTGAGATATACTGCGAACACTTTTTCTTTAGAACCCATCCCGTCCTTGTGCATTGAACAACTTTGAGATTGTACCTACACTTCGTTCTGTTTTACCATCCGCTTCTGTTTCAACCACCTTTTCTAGAAGTGGTATCTACTGTCAACCGACCCTAAAAAATGTCCCAGAACCCTGACCCTCACCACCATCACGTAGCTCCAACAATATTCCAATTTCAAATCTCGTAAGACGGAATCGCACGCGCGTCTTCCGTTGCGTGCCGGAGCCGGACGGGCGCCGGACGGGAGCCGGACGGGGGCCGGACGCGGCCGCAGGAAACCTATTACGCCCAAATGAATTCTCCGTCGTTTCCGGACCACGACAAATCCGCCGCGCCCGCTCGCCCACACCTAAGGCCCTTTCGCAAAGGGCTGTGCTATAGATTATCTGAGATTACTTAAAAAAAACCTTTTTTTAGTAGTTCCACTTTGCGCTTTTTTTTTGCAATGGATCGTAGACTTAAGACGGTTATGGATGGGCTGCATTCTGACTGCATCATAACTGCTAGCTGCCCGTACATTCTAATCTCAGTTAGTGAACAGTTTTGCTGGCTGCAGTGGAAAATGTAAGGGCTGTCAACAGATGGTAACTTGACAGTTATAATGCACCAACAGCGACTTCATACTTTAACAAAGTTTAACTCTCTCAGTGTGCTGTCAGCAACAATGGCATAGATCAAAGAGATGACAAGAGAGGATTAGGTTACATATATTAAGTATTGGCCTAACACAATCGACACGTAATCGAGTGGTGCGTTATGAAGAAAATTTGTATGACGTTTGGAACAGCGCAGTCCGTGAGCATATTTGGTACTAAAATTGAATATGATGATTCTCGATAGCGATACGATAAAGATTACGTTACGCAGGATTCGAAAGGTGTGTTGGAATTACATAAGACGCAAAGGCCCTGAAAATCCTGGAATGGAGCAACAAAAAACGAAAAGATCAATTTGACTGTGCAAAAATACGTATCGAATTAATTCAACACAACAACAATACCAGTGCCCTAAGCACGACTTGTCGAATCCTGAGTTACGTTACGGTTATCGTATCGAGATCGAGAAATCTCATACTAAATTTTAGTTCCAAATACGCTCACGGGCGGGCGCTGTTCCAAACGCCATACAAACTCGTTATAGTTTACTATTCGATTTTACGTGACGCAGGATTCGACAAGTCGTGCTTAGGGCACCGTGCCCTTAGCACGACTTGTCGAATCCTGCGTTACGTTACAGTTATCGTATCGAGATCGAGAAATCTCATACTAAATTTTAGTTCCAAATACGCTCACGGGCGGGCGCTGTTCCAAACGTCATACAAACTAGTTATAGTTTACTATTCGATTTTACGTGACGCAGGATTTGACAAGTCGTGCTTAGGGCACTGAACCTTAATTCGATTCGCCGACGTAATAAGAGTCATGGGACATATTTTCGTATAAGTTGTATGCACCCGTACTTTTGCATTTGACTGTACAAAGTGATCTCTGCAATGTTGTCAATGTCAAGCCAATAATGCCAAGCAATGCGAATTCAGTGACGGGACGGATCCCGTACAATGCCTAAAATAGAGATACCGCAGTCATGAAGATATCGATATATATAGGATGCATTTAACAACATGCCTTCTTAGCGATCAAAATCCAGAACCTATTTCAGTAATTACCCAACAAAAATGTTTTATTATTTGTAAACAAGAGACAACCCTAGCAAGGGCCGCCCTCAGACTTGACGAAGCGGAATTTTAATGAAATTTCTTGAAATCATTTTCCCATCTTTTGTCATCCACACGTAGCTGGTGGCGATATGCCTTTCTTACATTTTGTTTTACACATTTTAACGATCTGTGTGATCCTTTGATTAAATTTACTAAATATAGGACGCCTTTTTGTTTTGTTGTGAGAATTTTTTGGACAGGAAATTTTCATTCATCGTTAAATACTACTTTTACAAATCCGTTCGGTAATAAGTTAATTGATCTCATTATACATAGTCATTGAGAAATAATATGTCTAGTAGTTTTATCATAATACTTGCAGTTTGAACCTCATCGAAATAAAATTATGCTGATTCTTAATAGGTGATCAGGACATGAAAAATATTAATAAATAGCCAAAATAGACAGAAAAGTCAGAGCATGAGGTCTCAAGCAATTAAGTCACTGTTTAGTGATATTGCATTAAAATGAATGTAATTGTACCAATATCCATCCATCCACTGAATGCGTGGTCATCCTACGTATATCTTGAAGTGAAGTAGTTTTGTCAAGTGTCATCACATCACTTTGGCGGGAACTTTGATAGATGTTACGTCAAAGTTTGTTTAAGAAGCTGGCTTATCAAAGAGGCTTTAGGCTCATAGAGTAAATTGTATGTAGGGCGACAGTGACGTTAATTATTAAAGAAAATGTTCTTGATTACCGATTCCAATTAGCTGTGTATAATCACTCTTTAGTACATAATTGAAACTTGTATGTACAAGGACTTCAGTTGACTTAGCCATCAATTACCATGGAGTAAAACAATTAAAAAATACTTGATGGAATAATTGATGATTATTCTCTCTTTCTCTTTCTTACACTAACTTATGCTATCTATTTACATTACGTGCTTGAGTATAAGTATGAGTTTACATATATCTTATCAATAGTATAAAAACTGCGTCGTCCCACACAAATACCTACCTATTAGTCTATATTTAGAATCTAAAACGAGCATGTATAGCCCAGGTAGCGCCTTAATGTGGCCATTTTTGTGGCACAGAAGACCTACCGAAAATTTAAATACCCACAGGACGAAAATTAAAAGTGAGCTACTGACTTTAATCCACAGCAGTGTCGCGCCATTGTCGCGGGCCACAAATCAAACCCGTTTCCCTTTCACGCGCATCAATCTTGCGCCGATGATATATCGGGCGTGCCGGTGAAATATGGCGGGCTCTCATTAACTCCGAAGGTGGCTTACTGGGGCGAACGTAATTTTTGGCAGCTTGGTATATTTTGGGATGTTCATTAGAAGCAACACTGATATTATAAGTAGAGACACGTCATGTGCTCACTAAGCAATCGAAAAACATGTTCCGAACATTTTGAGATTTGCGCGCAAGTTTGGACCTAAATCGAGGGCGACTGAGGATAAAGAGGCTACAATTGTAGCCTTTCTGCGCTTCATTTTGGTATTCTATACACAAGGGCCTATCACCTCATACAAAATCAAAGACAAAACATGACACGCTCTCTACCATCATCATCATCATGTCAGCCGAAGACGTCCACTGTTGGACATAGGCCTCCCCCAAGGCTCTCCACTCTGACCGGTCTTATGCTTTCCGCATCCACCGCGGTCCCACGATCTTAACTAGGTTGTCGCTCCATCTTGTTGGAGGCCTACCGACAGCTCGTCTCCGTAGAAAGATTTTAACGCTTTTCCCCAGTGTTTTAAGAAGTCCAGCGTTAGCAGAGCCCTGCTCCTAAGCAACATGTACGCAGTGTGGGGTCAACTTATATTGGTCTGTGAAATCTACAGACAGACACAAAATTTTAAAATTTTGAGACTTTTTGGAGTGGTTGTGCTATAAGAGCTACCTTCATACCAAATTTCAAGTTTCTAGGACAGCTGGAAGTACCCTTTAGGTTTTTGGAAATTATTATTTAATCGTATGGCGTACAAATACAAATACAAAAATCTTTATTTGTTCAACAAAGATCTTAATTGCACACACACATGTTCACGATAATAGGTGCTTAATTACAGTCGGTTAGAAATTCATTTATCGAATAATAAGCTATTGACACTAGAAAGTTACATAAAGTTTTTTTGAATTTAGTCATATTATCTATATTTATTATATTTTCCGGTATCTTGTTATAAATTTTAGGGGCCGTTCCCAATACACTTTTCCGAAATAGTGCAGTTCTACCGGGAATTGCCCTTATTTTATTCCTAAGGCGAGAGCTCTTAAAATTTTGGAATAAGTGCCAGTTACATCTGACAAAAATTACCACTTCATATATGTTCATATAAGCAAGGCAGAGTCAGTAATCGTAATGACTGAAAGTGTGGCTTACAAGAGTCTACAAGTATATAGGAAATCACACAAAATTATGTTATAAGTCAACATCCAGGTTGCGCTGCCAGTCAACGGCGTCAGGTATCACGTTCACGTAGAGGTCACGTTTTTGGATATCGGCAATTTGTATGGAAATAGATTTTTTAATGACTGTATCTTTTGATTGTTTTGACTTAGAAGGTTGATTTTGTCACGGCTTTAAGGGACCGCAGGCTTAAGTATTTGATATTTATTTCAGCATGCTACCTCCACGCGTTCCAAAGAAAAAGGGTCTTGTTAGACAGACAGACAGACAGACAGACGGACAACAAAGTGATCCTATAACCCTAGTTTCCCTATGTTACCTAACCTTGCTTAGTGCAGCTATCTTGTTGGTTTGGCACACATGTACCTTGAGTATCCTAGAGGTGCACTAAGAAGGGATTTTTCGAAATTCCCACGGGATAGGGAACTAGCCCATTTTGAAATATTTGACGGGGGCAAAGCCGCGGGGCATAAGCTAGTTATTACATAAAACAGTACCTAAGAATACCAGCTGAATGGTAATAAACAAGATGTTACTTGAATAGGTACATAGAAAATTTCTACGTGTATGTACCTACTTTAGTGTATGAGTAAACACGTGAAACACGCGTGACACGGAATAATTTTCTAGGTTTCTACGTACTCTTGTTTCAGTGAGTATTTACGTCGTGGTTAATTCCCACAGTGTTACATTTAATCTGTATTCGAATTTCGCAATTAAAATCGTCGTGTGTTTTCCTTACCATAAATTGGATGCTTTAAAATTTACAAAACAGAATGCCTAATGCCCCTCGTCGAGTGATACCGAATGTTTCGTAGTATCGGGAGGACGCGATTGCCATGGCAACGTGGAGGCAGGCGTATTGTGGGGCTGTACTACGCTGTGATATGGAGATGTATACTATGTACGTCACTTTCATATTATTTTGTGACGAACGTGTTTTGTTCTGGACTGCATATTAATATCAGGGGTCGTGTGAACGATTGGACGGGATTTGATGCCGTAAACAGAGTAACGATACCTATAACAAATACTATGAACAACAAATGCAATAAAAATCTAGGCTCTGTAAACTATGTGCAATATTGAAAACTTTTAACTCGTCTTAATGTCAACAGTGGCCACTCGAGTACCTATTTAAGAAAAGAAACACATTATATTAATGGGTTAAAAAGCTAACAGTTAAAAAACAAATACCTACATAAACTGCACATTTTCATCAAACGGAAACGATTCACGGTTATCCGAATCAAACATCTGAATTCACCCCAAACCACCCATTAATATTAATGCAGCCAAATAACTTCACAAAAAAATCAAGGAAATGTAACAACCTGATTGGCAGTCTTGAATTTTAATACAAAGCCAATGACAAAACCAGAACCGATGTTAATAGGAAAACTTGGCGCTGAAAGCATTTCCATGAGCCCGCTCACAGGCGATAGACGGCTGACAGAAAAATAATCATAATCCGAATAAACCGACAGTTTGTAATTTGTTCGGCTTCGAGTGAAAATATCAAATCAAATGAGTGGATACGGCGCGATTGGATCGAACCTTTTCATGCGGGCAAATTGCTTTTCTTTTTTGGCGGGCTGGCGTGGTGGCGACCATTTTTTCCCGATGGTGTTTCTTTTCACATCGCTCTCGTTTTATGGGTCATACTATGTGCGACTATTTTTAATGGAGCAGAGAGGAGTTTTCATTTTTCCCCGGTGATAAATTGACTCCACGTGCGATGGATGATCGTCTTTTTGACGTCGCGCTGGTTATTTTGCGAGTGCGCTTTTAATTCGTTTGCCGATGTTTTTAGCTCTGATTGGTTTTTAGCCCCCGATTCAGTAAGCGGGATGTTATAAGTTCGACGTTTAGATCTGTCTATGGCATCGTAGGCCGATCGTTTGACTTTTTAATCGAAAGCTGGTTTTAGCTGAGTTTCGTTAAAAAAAATTGAGTCGTTTTTGAGACATTAAACTTTGAAATGTAAATGGCATATGTTGCCATTTCATCTAGCTCTAGTACCTACTGTATTTTTCTTGCTCGTAAATTTTAGTAAAACATGCACGCGCCAAGACTATTGCCCTCACCTTAAGAACCTAATGAAACTCGAAGGCAAGTCCTAGACATTCGCCACATATCTCCAATTTTTCCCCAATTTACATGCAGCTCAACGTACGCTGCAATCCGTATGCGCCAGCGCTTCCTTCCGCTTTATTAGTTTAGAGCGAAGTGATTGGACGTTCGAACCACTCGCCGGTACTACGTGACCGAACTAGCAACTGAAACAACGTATAGTGCGGAGCCATCAGCATGCTTCCTATGTCGGGGAAATTCGACTGTACTGCCTTAGGTATAAGGGGAATTGGGTTGCAAAAGGTAGGGAGGTGGTAATGCCGTACGCTGTTAAAGGGGCTCTTTAGGTGTCAGTATAAAAATAAGGTGTTTTGAGTCTTTGTTGTATTTTGCTCTTTTGGCTCTCAGATTTTGAAGTGACGTGTTTTCAGAGAAGTTGTGATTATTTTATTTATATGCTTACAATGTACTGTGTAATTATTCACTTGCTTCATTCAAAGAATAGGTATTCCACTCTCACCGCACCGACTTCCTATTTGTGGTAGGCCATAAAACTGATGACTTTAGAGAATTATTTTATGGGTTTTTGAAGGCGGTTTTACTTTTTGTTAAAAGATTTTTTATTTTCCCAATTTTAAGTTACGTTATATCGAGCTCACTTTCAAGCTGTACCTAACTACATAATAAAATACAATCTACAAACGTACACTTAAAGGCAACATTGTAGAACCTCGCAATAAAAAAACATTGTAACCGCCACATTAGGAGCGAGCATAAAATATTGTTTACTCAGTATTCTGACCTACTTGCGTTTGTCATTCCCTTCTCACGTCTAACCCGCACATCCCCTAGACCGATTGTTGGCGTTATCTCAAGCATCATGTCCTGCAAATTGATAAGATCAAGTACTGGGGGAAGCAGACCCCCGCTGCTTTACGCCGCCATTAGAGCAGCAGTATCCGGCTTCAAGATTTGTACGCATTTGTACTGTCTTCGTCGCAACGGCCTAGCGCAAACTTCAAGGCAAATTTATGTCAGGTATTAATTTACGTAAGTTGTCGCCTTGCAAGTTAGCCGGGAGTTTCTCGATGTAGGTAAGTTTCGAGAAGTTCCTTTGGCGGAATTAAATATTTATTCGAGTTTCAACAGTGGCTGAGTTGAGATGTCACTTTAACTTCTTGTTGGTATTTCATCGGCTGGGGTTGGTTTAAATTCAGTTTCTAATCTATAATTAGGCATGTTTTATGAATACGCGATAGAGTTCAGTAAGCAGGTATAAAATAATATAATCGGAGGACCTGTGGAGTTTAAAAATACACACGAACTAGCACCGTTGATGATATTAATGTACTGTTTAGTATCGTGTTCATATATAATCTTAGCATGTTGTTCGTTCCTGTATATGAGAAAAGGCCTTCACGCCAGAGTGGATGGATGTTGGATGATTTGATTGGTCGAACCCGAAACTCATTTTTATTATCCTGAAGTGTATATGTAGGTATAAGAGGTATATGTCGTTATTTTAGTATCACAAAATTGATTCTCAACTTACGTTGCAATATTCAGTTTCCACAAGTTTCCTAAAATTTAATCATAACATTCAGAAATTTATCATTTTGATAAGCTGCCAACGCGTACGTACGCCTTATCATGTATTTATAACCAGATTAAAAACTTAAATTAATTTTTCATGGTTTAAAAACAGGCCCATAAAAAAACTTATTACGCGCCAAAAAATATTAGAAAGATTATCTACCAACATTCCCTTTTTCTCAGGTCACCTCACGCAGCAAGGGATAACCCCGAGCAGGGGTTATTAGCTAAATAAATTTGCTCACCCAATATGCTGGGTAACTCGATTTAATGGCGATAGAATTGATTCATTCAATTATGAGGAATTTTTAGTGCCCCGCCGAGTGGGGATAACTTTGTTCTAGGGGAGCGTCACGGGGATAGTTCTCACGAAGTTTACGATACTTTTTTTCTGGTATTGTTATTTTTATTTCTTATGGCATAACAAACAGTAAGTATTTAAATTATTTACTTTCTACCATAAATTTAGTTTCTTCAGTTGTTTCCATTTTTACACATTTTTCTTTTTATAGCAAGACGACTGTGACGACTGAAATTTTAACCTATTTTTTCGTGACTGTTTTTCGTACTAATCACGATACTAAAATCCATTCTCATTGTACTCGTCTGTGGTGTTCAATATGTATGCTTAGATTAAATAACGATCAGTGTATGTAATCTAGGCACCCACAAACACTTATCATATCTGTGAAATTAAACGACATCTCCAGAATTAACGTTAAACTAACCTAAGTCAAACCCCCGTCACTGGACTAAATGTGACGCGTATTTATGTGTTCGCGTCACCGTCCCCCATTAGTGCTGCTAATGCCCCATTACCGGGGGGGGGGGGGGGGTTGAGAGGGGGGGAGGGCAGCATCTGTCGCTTGTTTTAGGTAATTTATGGGCTGCGTCAACACGGCAAGGTGAGGTATGGGCTCTGGAAGCGCTCCCGGGAAGGTATGTTGGTGTGGGTGTAAAATAATACACACGCTATGGCATTTATTTAGCGGGAGGTACTAGGAGGTACACATAAAAAATGTTTCAGCGTTTTTTTTAGTCCTTTTCGCTATTCACTTCAATAGCGAGGAAACTAAACAACAGACAAGTATTTAGCGTGCAAAAATATCAACAGGAATCCGCTATCTTGAATCCAAATACTATCAAATCACAGTCAAACTACATGGAATCGACACCCATGACCCTGTTTTGAGTCAAAAATATCAAACTGTCGTCTGTCCCATTTTGGAGCCAAAAATAAAGTTACATTCGGGCTCACCGCAGGCAAATTAATGAAATCGACAACTGCTTGTAGCGTTAAAAATTACAAAATGGTATTGGGGCTAATTTGTGTGCGTGGCTGTAGGCCTGAATGCTGTTTTAAAGGACCTATAAACAACGAAATAAAATAAGTTCATTCGATAAGGTTCTATGATGTGCGTGGCTCGGCCTTATTGCCTTAACGTTAGACGAATATTTTACTTTAAGCACTAGTACATAAAACGTTTTTTTGTGTAGCCTACATCCGGCATAAATACGAACTTTAACAGCATTGAGAAGTGAAAAATGTTTGTATGTACTCTTGTCTTATATTTCATTTACGCCGCTTCCGAAGATTGCGTGGTTGCGTGGCATGAAATATATAGCCTCGGCCGACGCCTTTGTGCTAGCTTGCTTCTAAACTTCGCTGAATGAGGACTGGAGTTGCCTTAGACGTATGCATTTATTACTATTAACCTACTTTACTTCAGAAAAATGTTATGTGGAAGTGTTGCAGTAAATTAAGCCGGGTTTATTACGAATTTTATATTCAGTATGGAGAAGGGCATCGTAGGAAATCAATGGCCAATGGATGGCGCTATTAGAGTCAAAATTATGTGATAGTCATAGTCAAATTCGGTAACGTAAGACGAAAAGGAAAATATGTCAATGTTATCCTGTTTTTAGAGTGTAGGCAAAATAGAAAAAAAATCTGAAGCTTTACAGCAAAAGTTGTGCATAGTTTCCAGAGGAATAAGCATGTAGGTAATAATTTTTTGAAAAATGAAATTTCTTCACGTTTTATGATATAACTAACACGTAAGTCTACGTCATCATGATTTTTAAATACTATTTCATGACGTATTGATTTAATTTTTCTAAAGGTTCAGTTTACGTAAATGCTTACTAATCCTCTGGGAACTGTAAATTCTAAGAAACTCAATTATCTGGCAATGAAGTAATAAAATGAGAATAATTAGCAATTTAAGGTACCTAGTGCTAATTACCTGTTTAATAGGCAGCCTCCTTAACATCACGCCAGGTCCGCACTCGGACCATTTTATTTTTCAATTACAATTGTTAACGGCATAATCGCGTACAATCGCAGCGGGCCCGGCTAATCCAGATTTATTCCAACAGGACCGGATTAAAGTGGCGTGAATTACACATTTATAGGCCATAAAGACTGATCCGGTGGCGTGCGGTACCTGTCGTGGACAGATATAGTTATGACATGGATTTGCACTGGATGTATACAGGATGTTACTAAAGGAGATTTCATTATTTGTATTAGAATTATTTGTTCTATTTTGAGAAAAAAAAACTTTATTTGCCACTATTTACAAGAGCAAATTTTATAACGAGAAAAAATAAGTACACGGTATAAGTTCATGTAAACCTGTAAACGCTGAGAATAATTTATTAATTTCGGTACTGCACCAAAAGGTCTAGTATTAATAATTTACGTCTATTAGTGATTAATCTAGACAGAAAAACCGGCCAAGTGCGAGTCGGACTCGCGCACGAGGGTTCCGTAGAAAGATTTTAACGCTTTTCCCCAGTGTCTTAAGAAGTCCAGTGTTAGCAGAGCCCTGCTCCTAAGCAAAATGTACGCAGTGTGGGGTCAACTTATATTGGTCTGTGAAATCTACAGACAGACATAAAAAATTTGAGACTTTTTTGAGTGGTTGTGCTATAAGAGCTACCTTCATACCAAATTTCAAGTTTCTAGGACAACTGGAAGTACCCAGTTTTTGGATTTCGGCAATTTGTATGGAAATATCTTTTTAATGACTGTATCTTTTGATTGCGTTGACTTAGAAGGTTGATTTTTTCACAGCTTCAAGGGACCGCAGGCTTGAATATTTGATATTAATTTCAGCATGCTACCTCCACGCGTTTCAGAGAAAAAGGGTCTTGACAGACAGACAAGCAGACGGACAACAAAGTGATCCTATAAAGGTTCAGTTTTTTCCTTTTGAGGTATGGAACCCTAAAAAAAAAGTTTTCTACTGCCGTACGTTCTAGGTACAGTTTAGAAGACCATTTTTACTAATAATCGTCGTCATAAATTGTCGAAAGTCAAGGTAATATTAATATTTACTAAAATTATCCTCACCAAAGCCTCCTGTATAGCCAGGCGAAGGTAGTTAGGCCGGCGCGCGCGCGTCTTGTTGCGCACAAGTTATGGCCGCCCACGCCCGAGTCCGTGTCTGGGCGCCGAGCATACTTTTAGGGTTACTAAACATACTATAAAAGACATATAAGCATAATGAATATGATTTAATAATTCTGTGTAATGATCAGTGACGAGAAAAACGTTACAAGGTTTTTGTAATTTTTGCGTTAATTTTGATGGCTATTTGAAAAACGACGCCAAAGCGAAAAAGAAAGCCGCTTGTCTCAGCGCTTTTTCTCACTTCTAATGTTTTATAAATAGTTGACAACCCTAAATGCACCTATTGACATCAATGGTCCATTCAGTAAACTACATGCACGTTCTGCAACACACATTAAAGACTGAAATGCAATGTAGCATTGATCATTCGCCATAGACATGAACAAACATTACTTTGGTCTGCACTCTCTGGACATGAAATAAACACTATCAAACTATAACGACTTGTGTATGTAATTGTACATGTCAATTGCCTGTTAAGTAAAGATTACAGGATGCTATCGAAATCCGCACTGTGATATTCTATAATGTTTTAAGCTTTCGCGATTCCTACTCTCATTCATTCTCATACTAGGTACGTAATAATTATTGAGTCTCTTCGTGACTACAGCGGCAGCAGTGTAGCTGAAATGCCGAGGTAATTTTTAATTTTGATATTCAGTTTTAAATTTATGGTGACTTTTCAGTCATGGAAAACGTCGAGAACTGCGCATGCACTTATCTGAGAAACGATTTCAATGTGTGATGGATATTCTATGGTAATGAATAATTAAAGTAATTTTCGACTCATTATGGTGTTAACGGTTACCAAACCAAAATTGGGTTATTTTACATGTTTGGAAGGTTAATAGATTAAAAATAATGTGACACATGATCTGCTGTGGTACCCTCGTAAGATGTCCCAACAAGTTTATTCGATCTTTGTGCGCGAGTCTTAGAGCTAGCTAAAGTAATAAATTCAAACGCATAGAATTAGCTCCGATATAGGTAACTGTCCTTCCCCTCTTAGTTTCCCAGACTGCCTCCAACCTAGTCTATTTTTGTCTATTCAAATATGATTTAATACTTTGTAATTCCTCGGTACACGCAACCGGCTTAAGGTTGTATTTAAATCACCGCGATTTAATAACGGTCCCCCAACTATAAATAACGTTTCGCAGCAATCTGTTGGGCAAATAAACCACACTTTAAGTGGGGCTAAAGCGTACGCGGATGTTCGAATAGGCGCCATTTTGAGATTTTGCATGAAGGAGAAACAAGGAAAATGTGCTTCCCTCGTCTATACTTAGGGGAAATAGGAACGTACCTTCTACGTAGTGATACGTGTGTGATTCAGTTCTGGTAGGTAGAGGTATACGAGTACGTTTAAGTAAGGAATAGATATTTTTTCTGGGATTACTAAAGCTTAGAGCTATTTTGTTTGCACTTATTAAGTACTCGTGAAAGTATCTAAATAAGAAAAAATTGTAGTGAGTATGGATTCCACATGTGTTTTTATTGACTCTAGGTACCATTTGATTAAATCTGGCAATGTTTTTATAACGACTCCTAACCCTTGAGAATTACGCAGTAACTCTTAAGACAGGAGTATCCAACCACGCTAAATAATAAAACTAACTTCTGAAATAAAAACAAACCTCATCTCACACAAAGCGACTAGACTCTACATATTCCCTAACAGACGTAATGCATAAAGAGCTAAGTGAATATTATTACCATATCGGCGCGGCCGTGGGAGGGCCGCGAGAAATAAAGAAGTAAAAATGACAAGACGTTATTTGCATCCCGCTAATGGGTCCGTAATGCGGGGGTAGGTGAACAAATATTGCTTTATCCAGTCCGCAATTTATTCTTACTGCTTTATTCGGCATCCCGACGGCGGGGAAGTCAAAAACGGTGGCATTTGGACCTCTAAGTGATTCGCAAATCATTCTGCTTAATCGAATGACCTTATTTGTTTGAGGTTTTTCCTTGTTCTCGTTCTTTTCGTTGCTTGTTTTTCGGAATCTCGTCTAATTATGTTTACCGATAGGCAAACAAATTGAGCATTTTGTTTGTTTGTTAGATCTTCTCGTTTATTTGAGCGTTGCATCTTATCTGACATTCGTAAATACTTATATTTAACTAATAGCTTTCTTAACTACGCGGGTTTATATATATCGTATTTGTACCTGCTACAGGGCGTCAAGTATTTTTGCTCGGCTGCCAAAGTGTTAAGGTTGTTATCGTGGAGGGAGGGAGGGTCACGAAAAACCCTTATCTAAATAGCGTGACCGGGCGATACCCGCTCCTCACCTGCTGACTTTATGCTCTTCCTGGGGAAGTCTGGCGCCGCATACAAACGACCGCTCGGCAGCGCTGCCGCTGTCTCCACCCATAACATCGTAAACTTTATAGAACAGGCCAGGAGCGGACGAAATCAGTTGCACTTTTCCCCGAATTTGCGCGAAAAATGCAAATTAAAATAACTCTCGAATCCCAAACTGTACCGTGTTGGAGCTTAATCCGGGAAGTGACAACGGCATTCTGACGAGGCGCCGGAGCCCGGGAATTATTAAAACGAACGCCAACTTTTTCACTAAGCCCGTCGCAAAGCCGTTTCAATTGCGCTGCGCTGAAGATAATTCCGACTGACGTCATCTTTTTTCAAATTCTCGACTCGGCTGCGTTCTCTGTGCAGCAATTATAACATTTCCACCGACTAGGAAAACAGAAACACGTGGTGAAAGCGCGTCAGATCGTAGCGTTCGTAATTTAAATTTAGATGGAAATTTAATGATGCGTTCACAAAGGGCGCTCGTAAAGTCGGTTGCGAGATATTTTTTACGAGGATCTCGCGAACTATTGCGCGCTTAACGACTCCGAAGCAAGATCGCCCTCCGCTTTAATGAGCGCCCGATAAACGTGTTAACTGCCGCGACCTTATTTTTACGCCGATGTAATATTGCTGAAAAACGGATTCATTACCCTGATTGTCGTAGCGCTGTGTAATTTTACGTGGCATAAAAATGAGTGTCATTTGTGGACGTTGTTCAAACAGTATCCTAACAATGTTGGTACATCGGACGAGGTTGATCTAGGCAGGTTACATAAGATGGAGAGCGGCAGGCAGGGTAGAGGCTAAGGCAGACTTGCCCATGTTTAATATATGAGGGCAGGCGACGCAGCGTGGGCAAACACGGCCCAACCTTCGCTCATGTTGGCCACTGTTTGCCCTCCCGTTCTAGTCTCAAGCGAAAATATGTTTGCTTTGCATACCTAACCGCAGCGCGCTTACAAGGCAGAACACTCTGTTTTCTTGACATGTTTTCTCAGAGGCTCAGTGAAATACCGGCCGTAGAGCTCATATTAGGTTAAATTCGTGGACAACTTTTAGACGGTGATATAACTTTTACTCGTAGCATATACGACAAAAAACATTTTTTTTGCTAATAAACATTGTCTCTCGAAGTAAGTCTGGGAGAAGTGTGGTGTTCGTATCAAACAGTAAACAAAGACTTTATAGTCATCTAATACTAAGTACGTCTCTATAACTATTATTTGTGATGTAACCATTTGTGTAGCAAATAAACTTACAACAATTGGCTTCTAAGTCACAGTAAACCAAACTACTAGCTCAAAACTTTGGCGTGTATCTGTTGCTATGCAAATCAAAACGATCAAGTTAATAAAAGTGTCGTTTAGTTTTACGCTCTCAAGTGAAAATTAGATGCCTTATGCAGTTGCAGAGACAAAAATCTACATAATCTGTTCCGCGGCCACACGTGGAAGACAGCTGCGTCTATGACTAGACAATGTACTGATTGCAAAAATATACCTAGCTAGTGTAGTGTAGACATTTTTTCTCCAAATTGTATTATTAACTGCTTGAGCTTACTTTAAAAATGCAAACAAAACTTTCCGATTTGTTTTTTTTTTTTGTAACAAAAACGAAAATGTTTTTAGGTCGATGTAAACACTTTTCTGTTGTTATTGCTACCAGTAAGACGACTAAACATCAAACGTCAAAGTCCCACTGATGTCAATGACATGACGTTGTGTGCGTGCGTGTCAATTCACCTCACCTCATCTTAAATTTCTTCAGCTTTACCTATACCCTTGTCTTCATGCAGTGCCAGAAGCAATATCAGTATCTCATTGCATCTCAAGATCCTAGTCGTTCTTCGCCGGTCGATATTAGAAATCATAACCGATGTTTGTTGAAGTGCTGAGCTCCCGGCCATAATCCTCTCGCGTACAACTCCACTTAACAAACGTATAAATAATACCGAGGCGAGGGAACATATTCCAAGGGTACGCTTTCGAGGGTAGTTTGACGGCGTAACGAATCGAAAAACCAAATCATCGAGTGGCACCCCTACTGCACCGCTACATGATAGTTTGCTAAAGGTGGTGTGGAGTCGCCTCGAGTTTTCAAATTAGGTATGTTATCAATTGATTCTGTATTTTTTTTATTTATAAAACATGAACGTAAAGTAGATAAATATGGTCGTGCCAATGCCGAAATAAAGATTAGGTAGATTATGTACTGAATACCTTTGTAAACATTTGTGGCAAGAAAATTTCGGAATCAAGTACTTAATATCAAGGATTAGGCCAATAAAGAAAGGAATCTGGCAGGTATTAAAGTTGTCAGTTGAAGTGTAAATTTTTGATTACCTTACCTTTGAAAACCTTAGTTAGTTTAGTAGTTAGACTGTAATACATGAGCAAGTGAATTTTAATATTTTTAAATAGGTAGCGTATATTGCTAATGACGACAATTTTAAAACTGGCGACTCTACAGAACTCCCTGTGAATGTTAAATCTTTAGGGCTGCCCCTTAGCGGTCTGCGGAGAGTGCTCGCAGTTTTTTATATATTTTAATTTTAATTTCATATCGGCGCTAATGGCGGCGCAGCCCTGCGTGCCCAATCGGCAAATGTATGCATAGCGCAATAAAATTTAATGTACCGAGTGAACTAATATTGTTTTATTCAATATTTAACTTTCAAAAATTGTGAAGCGATTTTTTCGATCCATAAATTTTTAGTGAAATGTTTGATTAGCTGACGATAACGTGATCAGGATTTTTTTTGGTGACTATACGTTTGAATTAACGCACTGGCAACTTGCTGTATGAAAATGATGATAACTCTGTCGGGAGGAAAATAAGATCGAGTTTTCATACATTGTGTTTGCAGCAACAATGTACCTGAGAGTTATTAACGATAAATAAAAGATATTAGTGAAGTTCAGTGTATTGTAAGAGTATTGTTAGATAAGTACCTACATGAATATGTAAACAAGAGTTAGTCATGTTGTCATGTAAGACTAAAATATTGTGATCGCACATACCCACTCAATGCAAACGACGTCAGTTAACTCGATACAGTATCGGATGACCTTAAGCCCCCTCGTGTACCGAACAAACAGTCCCGAAGTCAAATCAGCGCCAAGTTAATCCGTTTAGGTGCGCGAACCCACTTGATTAAGTTTAATTTATTTTAAAAATCAGCGCCGCGCGCCGCGCCGCCTCCGGCGTGGGGCCGCTAGAATACATTATTCAGTGTTTTAGAATAATTTTCAAATTCGATTACATAGGGCCGACCCTCGGTAAGTGGGTGGGCCGGGCGGCGGGTGTATTTAGCCAACACGGGGGTCTCACCGCGTGCGATTCTGATTTGAATACGCACGTGGCCCGCGCCCCTGGGACCGCTGTGATCATATTTCAAACGTCACCGGCGATGTCTCACTCAGATACTATCGGCCGATAAACGATGAGATACCGGCAAGGGTGGAATAGTTCTCCCGCCGAGCTCTGGGACCTATTTTTTACCCCGCTATTATCGCCTGCAGTTGACACCTAAATATTACTTTTCGCTCAGCGCGCTCTTACGTGCGGTATACAGGCATTTTGCGGCGAGAGCTCTCCAACTTTATTGGTGTAGCTTAGAATTTTGCTGGGTTCCATTAAAATTTCCCTTTTACGAGTAAGGCTTGTTGGTCATAAGAGAGTCATGAAAGTAGTAAAATATGACAAACCTAGCTATGGAACATTTATTTACACCACCAACGTTTAGAAGCACGCAGCATCGAAATTCACGCTCTTCGCGTTAATATTGGTTATGTTATGTTTTTGAGTCAATTACACATTTATGGATAAAACCAGGCGTCGTACTAGCGATGTCTGCAGTCATAGAGATGGGGGGTCATCCTTAAATCACGTGATGTTTTTCAGCAACTTTTTAACCTACCCCCCCCCCCCTTCTCTCTACGTGGTGAGATTTTGAACTAAATGCATAATGGAAAGGGGTAATAAATACACGTGGTAACTCTCTACACCCTCCTCCCTCCTTGTGATATTTCATGATTTTCTAAACCCCCTCCCCTCCTTTCGAACCTCATGATTAATGTACGATCCCAGCGGTCATGTTGCCGGAATTTTTCATTTCTATGTCCTGTCAGGTGGGCTAATACGGGCGTCATTCTATCGCTTGTCAATCAGTGCGACCTTTACTGATTCAATCACCAACAAAGGACAAGTTCTCAAATCCTACGTAACGTTATCGAGAAATTTGTATGACGTTTGGAACAGCGGCCGCTTGTAAGCGTATTTGCAACTAAAATTTTGTATGAGGTTTCTCGATTTCGCTACGATAACGTAACGTTACGCAGGATTCGAAAACTTCGTGCTCGGCCTACAGTTGTGTGCCTAGTGAACAACGGTCATAAGTAAGTCGCAATCCAGAATATTGGGTTTAGTTCTCACGTGAGTATAATCGGTGGGTGCGCGTCGCGTGGCTGTGCGCACGCGCCGGCCACGCGCCGCCACCGGCACTCCATTACTGCGGGACCGCCGCGCCGCCTCCCATGCCAAATGTGACAAAACACTGGCAAAGAGTATTGAGGAACGATGTACAATTGCCAAATGGTTAGGATATTAAACTATTGCCAATTGATTACTTTTTTGGAAAAAGTTAATTTCAGCAAAATTGTTAATATTTATAAACACCACTCGGACCTATAATAGTTGGTTAATTAGTCTTTCTATCTTGTGCGGGTTTACCTCACTGAGGGACTAGTTTTTTTTTGTTTTTGCCTCCGAACAGCACATATACATACAATATCAGTAACTTAACCCCAGTAAGCATATCCGCTTGCAATTTTGTAAATACAATTCTAAAAATTCTAACCACAGCTGAATCGTTCCCAGGCGGGCCCAGTGCAGGTTGTGAACTTCACACACATCATTTAATTCTACCATTCACAAGAGTGTGCAGTAGGTTACAATAAGTTACAAATGTGCTTTCGTTACGTAAATTCCGAAAAACTCAGAAGTGCCTAGAAGTGATCCTATGATGAAACTCGGTTTCGCCTCGTTTCATAAAAACACACTCCTATTTTAAGGACCCTTATTATGTAACAGTTGCAGAAACTACTAAGTATAGTTCTCTATACTTACCCAATAAATCGTGCGCCGTCTACCCTGCTAATCTTTGCCCCGTGCAGCTTTGACACGATTGCTGCAGTAGCAAATCGCCGCGTAATCCAACTCTTATCGGCCAATCAAGATGACGGAATTAATTTCGGTCGCATGCAGTCGTAATTGAAAACGAAGACTTGTGTGACAGATGTTAGCGAGCAATGATTGCTTTGCTGGCTTAAGATTTAGGATAAAAAAAGCAATGTTTTTTTCGGATGTATACTGTACAGAGTAGGTACTGTAGCATGTAGCTGCCCCCAGGTCTGTAACTTCGGGCAAGCCCCACGATACAACAATTACGTGCAGTGCACCGTAAACGAAACGTGAAATTTGTTATATGTTCCAACATTTATTGAAACAAAAAGTAAAACACAATACGAAACGATTACCAGTTAAACGGAATGGGTATACGAAAGGATTGATAGGGTTGTCTCTTTTGAGTTTAGCCGAAATTAATGCCAACAATAAAAAAGGCCTACAGTGGGCTTTTGGAATTTGAAAGAATTAAGTTATGCATGTGCTGCATGAAATCGCAATGCTAAGAGTAAGTATTATATATATTTAAACAAGTTATATGCGCATAAACTTACTAACTACAAAACAGAGAGGTACGTAGCACAATATCTGGATTTCATTTGGCACTAGATTACCAGAAACTAAAGGTAGATCATTTAACTTAAAAATAATGACAAACAATATAAAAAAAATTGTAATTAAGTAGGTATACCGCCGAATAGACAGTGCGTCGAAGACGCTGAAGTATGCCGAAGTACGTCAGTAGGCGCTGCCAAAAATCACGGAGAGCAAGCTAATTTACTAATTTAACGTATCCAGGGTAGTGGGAGTGGATCCCCCGTCACAGGATCCAGGAATCGAACCGCTCGACCAAGTAAGGCACACAAGTAGGCCTTTGCCTATTCGTAGCCAAGAGCAGAGTGCAGTATGGTGGCTTAGGGCCCTACATCGTTGGGTGAAAGCTGAAAAGAAAACTAACCATGAAACTGTTCTTGGAACATAAAACACCAAACGAAAATTCTAAGGACATAGCACAAGCGAAAATACATACCCGAAACTAATAGATAGTATCCGGCTTCTTGAAAACAGGAGAGATCCGAGCCTCAAGCTCGCTTCGGGTGGTGGAAAGCCGATTAAATTTATGATAAAACGGAACACACTTTCACTACGCCACAGGTACGTCTTGCGACCAAAACAGAAAGGATCACACGATCAAAATAAGTTTACAGCAATACTTTTTCACCTCTCAATGGACAAACAACAACTAAATGAACAGCTGATTTTCCAATGACAGCCTTCTACTTCAAGTGCTGAACACAAATTCAAAATTTTAAATTATACCTATTCCCGGAAAGAAAGACACGAAAAAGGCCAGTATGAAATTACAAAAAAAAGGTTAAACATCGAAATTTATCGAAAGAGGCTACAATAACATGCAGCAGAATTAATATGCTGCAGTCCCTATTAAGGTTAATTTCACTGTTTTTATAAATTCACCGATGAAGTTACCTACTTAGCAAGACTTCCATCTGTGCATCGGATAGGTACTCATAAAACATGATTATGCTCTTTGTGATACGACATCTTTCTCAAGCCGTAAAACATCTGACAGTCGGCCGCTTACAACTTTAAAATCCGATTTAAAAAACCTATTACCAAGTCATAAATAGATTGTTCATTGTTGCATAAAACAACCGAAAGTTGAAGCGTTACGATTGTGCATGAACGCATAGTGACGTCCCCTGCGGATGTGCGAGCGAGCGGGCTTCAAAATGGAGTCAGTGGATACTACTTATGCGTATACCGCTTGTTGTTTATGCAATCATGGTAATGCCTAGCTAGACTAAATTGTTTTCAGTATTTGTTGTTCTACCGGCCATAGTAATACACATTTTGTGAAAATGTAAAGAAGGTATTACGTTTTAAAAAATGCAGCCCTCTGAAATCCGGATGGATGCTTAGGGATATAGTTCTTTGGGATGGGAATCCTAAAAATGCCGTAGAAAAAAAGGCAAATTTTCTTACTGGATATACATTAATAATTTTGTGGAAACATTGCTAACTCGGTCAAAAAAAACATGAACTTGCAGTGATTATGAAGCATCTGAATAGTGTTAAAGTATAACCTGAAAGATTGTTAGAAAAAGTGACAAACAAACTCGTACAAATATTATATAAAAATATTAACAAAATTAAATTTATTTCACATGTAAAAATAAAATAGGTATTTGTCAAAATCCAACGAGAAAGACAAATCAAAACTGCGAAGAAATTCAATAACCGTCCGTGTCTCTATGGATTGTCACCCCAATATTGAGAATCTATCATCGTTATTCATTTTGCGTTACGTTGCAACTATATAGATCTCTATGTTTATTGGGGAAGGCTTGACTTTGAATGGCAATCGTTTTAGCAAAGGTAAAATCTTTCAACAAATCGACGAGCGAGATTGAGTGGGGGGTGTCACGGGTAGGGTTGTCAACCGTAGATATAGTTTTTGGTCACGGAATAC
Organism: Clepsis dumicolana; assembly: GCA_963691665.1. Classification (NCBI taxonomy): domain Eukaryota; kingdom Metazoa; phylum Arthropoda; class Insecta; order Lepidoptera; family Tortricidae; genus Clepsis; species Clepsis dumicolana. The sequence goes on along the minus strand of OY829507.1, from coordinate 14,537,997 downwards.
ATTTTAGGTTGGGTGTACTCGTAAATACAAGATCCCCATAAGAAATAACTCATTTGCACATTAAGATAAAACTGTGTTCAAAGTTCTGATGAAACGTAGAGTCTTTTATTTTTATTTCAACAGTCTAAACCTATTAACTGTAGCTTCATGGATTAACTGAAAACCTAATATTTTTGTAGCAATTTTGGTTGTACTATATTTATAATGAAAGATATAGAATTATAGATGACCGTTGTCTATGTTCGTAAGGAATGGATTAATAAATAGTGCTTATTCTAAGTCTCTATTGCCACTTTCATGCGTCTTTGCAGAGTATTCCATGTGCTCAAAAATGTCTCAACTCTATCGCCCTTGGCAGCCATTCCTAATTCATATATTTTTGACCATTTTCAACTTAAACTTGATGACGGCAACAAAAACGTGGCAACCCTACCCACGAATTCTCGACGATTACTCGTACACTCGTCCCCGAGTCGATAGTGGATTCGATACCGCACTCGATGCGTGGCGGGGCGCCGCATTACACCAACTAGCTGGCCCTATTCGATTCCGCGATGCTGAGCAAGTGCACTTAAGGACTGGGTTTTGATTTAATTTTGGCGAGATTAGTTGTTATTTTGTGGGTCGCTAGCACGTTTTGTTGGGTTTAGTACGGCAAATAAGTCATTATTTCGGTGTAGGTTTTTTAAGTTTTGAGAGATTGGGTTTGGTTTTATGCTTTTTGGCATAAATCGAACAGAAATAGATACTAACCAGCAACATTTCGCTTTGGTAGAGCTAAGATGCTGAACTTGATGCATTGGTACTATTTTATTGTTTGTGTCTTAACGTATGTCAATTTAAAGTATAACCTTTATCTTTACCTATGCGCCAACTTTTGTGGTGTACCTGTGCCTACAATTATTTCTATTTAGCGAGCAAAGAATCCATAATCAAAGCTACAGTAAGGTAAATAAGGTAACACCAAAAGTCTTCCAGTCAACTTCAACCTCATCACCAAATACAGTACAAACAAGCCCGCACTAAGCAACCAAGCGTACCCCAGGGGCCGCAGATTTGATTTCTCTCCTCCCATATGTTGCGCAGAATTTATTATTTTATTAATATTTTATTTAGTCGTTTATGATGCGGTAGAGGGGCTGTTGATGCGACATTGTTTCTATTCTCCTCGATTATTAAATCAGAGAAAACGCTGACAGTGACGTACCTGGTGTTTAGTGGCATTACGAGCATTGTGCGGTTATTTAAGAATGTGTTTGTGAATTAATTTGGCAGAGGTAGTTCCAATTTGTAATTGTTGATGGGCTTATTTGGTTTTAAAGTTTTCTTTGTAAAATGAAACCGTCAGTAGATTTCTCGTGTCTGACCCTCAGTCTATTTGTAATCTACACAAATTCCAGGAGCAGATTACGACTTTAGTAGCTTGCGACATAACGTTTGGCTATGTGGTCGATAAGTAGCCACATTTGAGACATCCATTAGTAAAGTTGCCAACTTTTTGATGAAAATTCGAGATTGAGCTACAGTTTACAGTTTACACAGTCCACTAGTTCATAAGCTTAATTTTAATTCGGAACAACAAATCTCCTTCTATAATTTCTTGGTGGCGTCTGTGTTCCCTGATTCCACCCATCCTCAAGTCTAGGGTGAATGGGTATTTACTAGGCAACGTGCTCTATTTTAGACCAAATCTTTGCTCACCATCAGGCATGATTATGGTCATAATGCTAAATTGTATAAAAAAAATACTAAATCGTTACTTTGTGAAGGCCCATATTCATGAACTAAAAGCAATTTAACTGGCTCAACCGCGACTACTCATGAAAAATAGAGCTACGTCTATGCGACAAATGTATGCTTCCATTTCCATGGTGTTGTGTTCCGGTGTGGAGAGTAAAACAGCCGGTGTAATTACGGGCACAAGAGGCATTTTATCTTAGCTCTCTGGGCAGTAGTGATCACTTACCATCAGGTACCTGCTTGCTTTGGTGCTTTGAGAATGAGCTCGTAGAGAGTTCCGAAACGCATCAGCGTATACCTAGTGTAGTGAAAGTTAGGTCTGCGTGACATGTGTTGAAAAAAAAAATTTAAAGTGAAATATTTTGCCTCTACCAAAAAAAAGTAATAAAAACTCATTAGTCCCTTTTAATATCGCAAGTAAATCACCGGGCTGTCATAAGCAAGAGATGAATGAATATATTCACGCCGTGATTGACACGCCGAGTTGCCAGCGGGAGGCCAAGGGGTTGAAAGAACTACCACCACTGGCCCGCCGTGTCTCACCGCGACGACGCGACGTCGTTTATACAGCACGATGGATCTGAGGTAATGGGTCTGTTAAATACCATTTCAATTAAAAAAATATTTTTCTATATCGGTCCAGCCGTCTTCGAGTAATCGTGGAACATATAGGTACTTACATTAAAAAAAACTGACGTATTGAGAACCCGCCTTTTTTGAAGTCGGTTAAAAAAGTTACAGCTTATTAAGTTTTGGAGTGGCGAGATATGGATGAACTAAAAATACAGTAAGTAAGTACGCACTTATGTACAATGTCGAAATTATCTCTTGAAGGGAGCTCTTCCAGTTGGCCTTAGAGCGATTGACAGGACATTAGAAACAAGAGTAGACACACAAAGAAAATTTAAAAAGATCTGAAATCTAATCTAAATAAACAATGCGTTAAAAATATATATATACCTACATATCAATCTCGTACTTGTAAATAAATCCATTGATCTAGCCACATGCAAATTGTGCATCACCTATAAAAAGACAATTTAAAGAATATACCCGAGGGTCGAGCACGACTTTACGAATGTTGCGTCACGTAAAATCGAATAGTAAACGTTGTCGATTTTGTATGACGTTCGGAACAGCGCCTTTTGGAACTAAAATTTAGTATGAGGTTTCTCGATCGCGATACGATAACCGTAACGTTACGCAGCATTCGTAAAGTCGTGCTCGACCCTCAGATGACTACGACACGACATACGGCGCGTGTCGTGTCGTATTCGTCTCACCCGAACATAGATCGTACTTCGTAAAAGTTAGAACTAGGGTAGCTATTGGGAGGGTCCGCAGATGGAAGTGAAAGATAATGGAACATGTCGCGACGGGTCTGAGCGAAGCCTTATTTGAATATTGTCCCCGATTGGCGGGGGGTATACCAAATTAAATCGAGGGCCTACTGTGCAGGTATGGTATAGGTGAATTAGTGAGGGGAATGTAATGTTGGTAATTAAATTAATGGAAATGATAATAGAATTGTAAATATTGGTGTAACGTATACTTTGGGTGTTCAGGACAGTCGTTAAGGTTAGGCGAGGTAGGAGTGACATACCTCGATAGTGTATCTGATTCTAAACAAACTGTCCCTATGGTCCCTTTGAAAGCTTGTAATATTTCTGCTGGATACAAGTTTTGCTACTAAGTACTGACATTTCACACTTTAGTGATCCATTAATATTACGATTTTATGATAATTAACTGGATTTACAGGCGTTATTACTACGCTATCATTTTCAGTCGTAACAAAACACTGCGGACGCGTCACGTGCATCTTTTGTTTCCATTTACCATTTAAACACTATTGTCTGCAAATTGTTTGACATGTGTTCCATACCGGTTAAACTTATGCCCATTTAAAGCACACCAAACTCCAAAACAATCCCAATATCGTCCACAGAATATCACCATCACCTACATGCGGTATGAAAAATGAGCGGGCCGCAGTGATAGCGCCGTGCGCGCGCGGCCTAATGAAGCAGAACGGCGATAGCGTGACCCGTGTGCGCGCGGCTTTACGCTGCAACGAATTAGTTCTGGGGTAAAATAAATTTAAATAGAAAGGGTGACCGGATGGTGTAAATGGCTTGGTCTTGAAGAGGTCGCGATGGGGAGCAGAGTGCGACAATCTCAACAAAACATAGGTCTATCAAAGTCTATGGCTGTCAAAGAGACATTAATTACCCGACTGCGTAAACCAAAGGAGGGTAACATGTTAACTTTCAATTTTTTTTAGTACATCTCTTCCGTTCCTGACATACGTCAGTGATCAGTCCACATTCTCGCTCTTAACATAAAACCCACACGCTTGTAATGCGTAAGACACAAGTGCGCGAATTGTGACTCAGTATTGGTCGTCATACACGTGTTCTAAAATGATGCTTTGCAGCATTTGTAACTACGGAAACTCATCCACAATGTGTAATTACACTAATAATTGCTTGCGTGATTACGTAGTGCTTTTTCGTGAGTGCATTAATAGCAAGATGGAAGGCAAAAAGGCGACATTGGTTCTGGAAGAAAATACGAACGAGAACATTCCTATTCTCTCGCTATTAGTTCTGTAGGGATTACATATTAGTATACTCCATCTACATACTTTTGATACGATATAGAAGAACAGTATTGGAGGGTGTGCAATGGTGCATTGGCTCGGTCATTGGGCCCACTGATGTGTTGAGTGACGCTCCATCACGAATCGGTGCACATTAGCCTTTGGGCTTCAATTGTATGTATAGCTCATTAAATTCCGACTCCACATTGCTATGTACTCAATGGCTGTTCATTGTGTTTAAATATTTGTCTAGGCTATGCTATATCTAGGATATAGTGTGGTAATAGTCGGCTTCGCACATTATGGGTTGTCGTGGAAACCAAGCTAATACTAACGTGTTAAGGCTTCAGTGGAGTATAAAAACCGGCCAAGTGCGAGTCGGACTCGCGCACGAAGGGTTCCGTACCATTGTATATAAAAACGGCAAAAAAATCATGTAAATTGTATGGGAGCCCCACTTAATTTTTATTTTCTGTTTTTAGCACCTATTTGTTGTTATAGCGGGAACAGGAATACATCATCTGTGAAAATTTAATCTGTCTAACTATCACGGTTCATGAAAGACAGCCTGGTAACAGACGGACAGACAGACAGCGGAGTCTTAGTAATAGGGTCCCGTTTTACCCTTTGGGTACGGAACCTTAAAAACAGACGTAAGTACATAGTCACATAATAGACACTACTTGTGTAGCCTGTTTCTACCATCTATAGGCAGTAGTTGTGTTCCTTATAAGTAGGATGAGTTTCCCGTTCGGGCGCTTTTAGACGTGAGGTCAACTATGGAATTTCATACAAAATTGGAGGTCGAAGCCTGCAAAGTGATCGTCTTTTGTTTCTATGTCATTTTGTGACACGGCATCATTGCTTAAAATCTAAAAAAAAAACAATTAAAGTTTTAAATAGAACGAAATCAGCGCTGATTATAATTTAAAGCTAGTGAAATAATGATTTAATAAAGTTTTTTTTTATTTCATTGCATAAAATACATATTTGAGAAAGGCACTATACATACCTCGACGTGAAAAGGGAGCATCATATTCCTACCCGGCCTCGCCACTCTCGACCGTATATACCTACTTGGCTGGCAATCCCTATTTTCCCGGCCTCTGTAGTAACATACTATTTTTATGTAGGTATTATTTTAGATTATTGGCTTGCGTTTAAGGTGGAACACGCATGTCTAAGTAATCAGTATTATTAGTAGTACTTACCTAGTAGTCGGTCTAACCTTTCCTCTATAAGAAAGTAGGTGCTAACGTTTTTTACAACTCATCGACTTTAATCCGGTTCGTAATTATTTCCTCGCCGAGGGACTATAATCCTGATTGGGTGCGTATTGCGAGTCGATGGAGTGTGCCCGCGCACGTGTCGCATTATCTCACGACAGCGAGATCGACGCCCGTTTGATGGAATTGAAAGTCGAGTTGAAGTTCGATTAGTCATATAGGTCTTACGAGTTTTCATTTCCATCCAGTGCACTAAACCAGCAATTTGACTTTATTTAAAAAAATTACGTCTGCGAGAAAATTCGCAAATTGCGACAAAATCTCAGGATTTTTCAAAAGAAATCAGGCTTTTTTCCGGACTTTTAAATTTTCCACCTGGTAACCCTGTGCGGGAGAGCCTTTAAAAAAATCATTTTAACTGTCGATGAATTATAACTCCGTACCCGAAAACCATTTCACTGTAATTCCCATTGTACCTAACTGTAGAAGTATGTATAACATTCCTTTACTTTGATTCCCATCCAACTGTGGAAGACTTACAAGTCTACTCGTGACCACGGCGGCAGTAGTGCCGTCGAAACATCGAGGTAATTTTAAAAACGTTTTGTGTCGTGTATTATGAATACAAACAGTCGACAATACATCAAAAACATACAAAAGTACATAGGTATGAAAGTATCAGCCACTCAAAAACCCTGCCGTTCCTGAAGACCGAATAGTTCACTCTCTTTTCGCAGTCAACATGAAATCTAGAACGAATTAAAAATTGGCCAAGTAAAGGGAATTAAAGTTGTCTGCGTCCCGTTTAATGCTGACTGGAGGACGCTGATAACGGGACAATAGGCTCGCGTTCGCTGCCCGCCCCAGCCTCAACGACACCTAGCCTTCTGGGCCGTAGGGTTTATAATTAAAATGCTGCAGCAAAGGCTCTTGACGCTAAATACGTAATAGTAGACGTGATTTCGAAAATTATTGGCGAGGTTGTAGCTTAGGGTGTGTAGATGAACACCAAGGTGGTGAAAACATTTCAAACGACTAACAACAAATGGATAAGTGCTTGAGTCTTCATTAAGTAAGTATTTAATGCTGGTACTACTTAAATACTAATGAGGAATTAAGATGGTCAAAGGTTGCTACTTGTAACTGTTCGAACTTCTCTGTGACCACACCCTACAACGTGTTCGAGGTATAAAGTTATTTTTGTTATAATTTCACCAAACAAAACACGTGGTTTTATCGATAAAATGGCAATAAATAACTTTTAATCTTCAACTCGTAATACACAGTTGCTCTTGTAATATATGTATACGTTAGCAAATGGCCAGCATCTTTTACTGGTCGATTTCAAAGAAGCTGACATTTTAATCCAAACCTTTTTAAGGCTCTTTATAAACTGGTTAACATGTTTTTTGCAGGATTAAGCAGGTATTTACTTAACTCTGTAATTGAACTCGAGGCTGTCGCAGAGAATGGGCCACAGTTCCATGCCCTGAGCCTTTATTAAGCAATTGTTGACCTTTGTTGTACCTTCAACTCTCCCATTTTGTTGGTTTCGATATTGTTTCCAAGTTTCGGCAAACTTCTGAAATATGAACTTAAACTTTAACTCCTTCAGCACTGTCTTAAAATATAAAGGTAATTTTATCACTTGATTAAATTTGGATTCCGAAGCTGACTTAGTTGTGCAAACAGGTACACGTAATCAGTGCTTAGTGTGTACAAATGTATTAAAAAATATCTGTACTAACGGTCAATCAAAATTATTTAAACAACTGGAAGTACATAAATTAATGAGCTTCTTTTTGTTCATGTACATTTATTTTACACTACGATTGTTTTCTACGTAGTTAAGTATGTCTATATTACGTAAATAATATTAGCCACCTCCGAGGGTGGGGGTGGGCACAACCCTTCTGTGCTCACCCGGGTAAGACGGAATCGATTTATAAACCGTCTATAAGGGCAAGAGGTGTTGTTTTCTTTGTGCTGTCGTTCATTATTATTTTTATTATGGATGAGATATTTTAGAAGAAAATAGTTCTAAGTGGAATAAAATTCTAGTAAGTGTTTCATTTTGAAATTACTACATACACAAATGAGGTTAGGTTTAAACTTCATTTGACATTACAACTCCTCGTTATTCACAGAGAATTATAGTTTGCGTGTTTAATGTGGAATATACTGTACCGTATACCCTAGTAGTACCCAGTAAACATTTTGCAAGCATACGGTAAAGTACAAAAATGTCCCTGTGCCTGACAATGTCCCAATAGGTGGCACCTTCAATGTTAATACGTAGCAATAAAGGTGATAAGCAGGTTGACAAATATTGAATTCCGTAATCCTCATATTACCAACACACCTTACCCAAAACTTGAAATGTTTTTTTAATAGCCTTGCTAAATGAATATCTGAGTGTCGCCACAGGCCCTTACTAATCACCGTCGATCGAGTGCTCTAAACACTCCGCTGGCGAGTTTGAAAACGTATGAAGCCCAATCAAAGGGCTGTCGCAAACAAGAATTATTTTAATTAGAAATAGGTATTGTTTGGAAGGGTTAGATAAGGTCTTTAAGTTTTTCTACATGATAGAGAACTTGAGTAATTTTTATTGTACTTTATTGTTCTGCATTGTTTTTCATGAAGAATACTTGTGTATTTAGTTGATGCTAAAACAACTGACTAAATAAATTAAAACGAGAGAGTTCAAGTAAAATGTGATCATGAAATAATGATGTAAATTATTCTAAAGTATGCTATGCGAGGATGCATGGTGGAAGTATTTCACGCGACATTATAACGTTAACAAAAGGCGCGGCGCGACGGTGCAAAGAAGTTGTGCCAAACACTGGATGCCGGCATTATGCGCTCGCTGATTTCGCAAACACAGCTTTTTCAGGTGAAATACAAATGCCTTTTTGTGCCGTCCAATGCTAACTGAATTACAAGAACTATTTGCAATCGAAACGAACGAGACTCCAATAAAAGTGAACGGGCGCTCGGAAACATTTTCTTTCGTTTGTTTCCTTTCACATTATCGTAGCAGGGGATGAGGCCGGTCCACTCGCACGGGCTTCGCATTTAAAAGCGGTATAAAAACTTGGGCTTTTATTTCGCAGGATGACCTAAGTGGCCGGCCGGCCGGACCGTACAAAAACCCTCTTGGACTTACCTGTATTTTTCCACTTATTTATCCAACGTTTTTTACATTCGCACTGTTTGTTAGATCTGTGCGCTTTGTCTGCTCGGGAAGATCTGTTTTTTAACGAGTACTTAGGGTCTAATTAAAAGGAAAGCTCCTCACGGACAGTGGAGGCCTTTTGAAGCCCACTGTTATTACTGTTTGTGCATGAATTAATTTGCCTGGCCGGAAATTCGAGTGGTATCCCCACTTCGCTTTGGTATGTTTTGAAATGTGTTATTGAACTTTTTTGTGCGGGACGTTACCTCGGCATATTTCACCGTCAAGAACCTATTTACGCTGTTATGTATAAAAAGTCATGATTTACTGGTAGTCGATGTTTTATTGGTAGATTTAACTTAAGACTCTTTAGGAATTCAAGTCACGAGGTTTTGGTATCTATCTTGACTAATGTGGAATATTGAGAATGTCGCAAGGTCGAGTCGTGCGTGTCCGCACATCGCCACGCTGCGTTAGACGCCGTCACACTGCCTCCACTCGCATCCTCAACATCATTTGACAGCCTGTCTGTTCTGGTCTGGAACACCGTGATTCATTGCCGTAAGTAATAAGTTATAAGCATTAGGTTGAACTAAACAAGCTACAAATTCCGATTTTCTCATTTATGAGGTCATTATTGAGGTCTCCAAATTATGGCTGCAATAAAATATGGAAATTTGACGAGCAATAAATCGAAAGGCGAGCGGTAATGAGGAAACTACGTCGCTCTCAGCATTAACACTCGCGCGCTTCATCGCCACTAAACGTCACCGGAATGGGGCGCGAGCGCCGACTCCTGCGCCTCCATTACTTTTACCTCCCGTATGACAGATGGCGCAATAAAACTTATTTATTTTAAATCACAAACGAACGAATAACTGGAATAATGAGAAAGCACGTGTCTCCCGGGTCATTACTACACCGGGTATTGGTCGATTTGGTCCGGGATAGCTCTTTGATTTACTGCCAGACTTTTGAACGCATTAAATCATTTTTGTATAGAAGTTGAGAAAACTATTAGCTATTATTATTGGCGAACTACGAGAGCCCTTTGTGTGGGCTCGGACGGATAGACGATACTTTTTTATTGGTGACTTGTCCGATTTTTATGATTTGCGTGGCCGAAGATTAACTTTTAAACTTGTTTGTGACTTGTAATATATGGGCATCTGCTGCGAGTTTGATGTCTTTTTTGGAATGTGACTGGACGAAATAATTCATGCTGTTTTTGTCGGGCTCCTTATAATAGCTAAGGAAGAGTTATTGATAGATAAGAATTAACTTTTGAGTATCATAGTGAAACTAAACAATAACGGATTTCATAGGGTGATATGGTAAAATACACAAAAAGTATCATAGTAAATAAAAGAAAATCTGTAAAAACAAGCGAAAATCATTTAAGTCTAATGAACAGTCGACGACACTGACTCCTGCACCGACGTGAAACCTTTTCGCTGAAAAATGACAAAAATAATGTGAAATACTTTATTTACATAATAAAAGCAATTTATAATGACATTAAATCTAAGCTTAAACTAAATAAACTACAACTTAAAACTAAATTAAATCTAAATAAGGCCCCCGTGGCATAGTGCCCAAAAGGCTGGCAGCGATTGCCTCGCTGAATAGCGATGCTGGTTCTTTGAGAGAGAAAACTGCCAGCCCTGTGGTCACAAGTTGCATCAACTAAGCGCTTTGATTTACCATACCTTACCTTCAGATGTAGGTAGATGTGTTGGCAAAATGCCAAAGTAAGTAATCTTTATTTAACTGATTGTAAAAAAAACACAGAATTAAGTACACGTAGATTGTTCCTAGTTACCTTTATTATTAGGTTTATTTATAATATCTGGATACATAAAAGATACAATACAATACAATAACTTTTTATTGAATACCACATAACATGCAAAACAAGAAATAAGGCACAAAGAAAATACAAGGATATCACTTAGATAATTGTTTTATTTATACGTAATATGGACTTAAATAACATAATTGCTGCATAAATACGTAGGACCTATCAACAACCACACATCTTAATTCACCCAACAATATCTGCGGGCTTCGCAAAAAATATTAATTTCACTTCTCAGCAGACCATGGCTTTGTCCGTCCGTCGTTCGTGAATGGTATTTTTTGTTTTGTTTTGTTTTTTGTTCTAAATGAGTCGGACAAAGACTTAGGTCGGCGGTGCCGCGCCGTCTGCCGTGTGAGGTCTAAGGCGAATGATCTTTTACTTTTTACTGTATTCTTTTTTAATTTATGTGCCTCATAAAATGGCAAAGGAATTCAGCTGTAGATTTAAAACAATTAGTTTGCTGACTCTGGTAAAAAATGTTATGAAAAAAATATCGGACGGAATGTGTTCACTTTGCATTTTTGTGTGCTTTTTTGCTGTTTTATGTAAGATGGAGAAGGTAAACGAACAAGTGGGCCACCCTGATGGTAATTGATGACCACTGCTCATAGACACCTGGAAACCCGGAGGCTCTTGTGCCCATTATTTCTTCGGCTGAATTACTCTCCACACTGGAATGCAACACTGCTCCTTAGCGGCAGGATTAGCGAATAAGATGGTGGTAGCAATCCGGATGGACCTGGCACAAGGTAGTAACCACCCGCAAAACTTGGCTCTAATAATTATATAAAACTTGGCTCTAATAATTATCATTAACCTCAACTACTGCACAAGTTATTACCGATCCTAACCTAACATTATCAAAACCCCACCCACGAACCCACTACGCTTACTTATTCACTATAAATACCATTAAAATATATTTCAAACCTATCGAATTACAAACATCCCAATAAAATCTCCCATTATTAATAAACTCTGAATACCACGCCGCTGCATGTTAAAACGAAATTAAAAACAAACCATTAAACGATTTTATACGAGAATCCCTAACAAGGACGCTTCCCTTAACCGGATCGGGAGCGCACCTGGGTACTCGAAATTCGCCCTAAAAGGTCCCAAACGACAGATACAACCACTACCATAAAGGCATAACTTCACGAAACTCGTCAATCCAAAATGAAGTGTATTGGTTAGTTTGATAAGGTTTGAGTTGTTACGTCGCCTGGGTATCATGTCGGTAGCTATTGGACATAAGTCTTTCCGGAAGCAAGGAGTGTCGAGATGGTAGATTTTAAAAATGGAACGTTTGATTTGCATTTGAATAAGAGCCCCGGCCCAGGTGCGCGCCGGTACAGTCGCCCCCGAAACTTTTCGTTTTTTCAGTATTTAATAATGGATGGGCAGTTGTAATTGGTGGTTTGTTGCCTGTTATTAGCATACGAATCGAGCTTGACAATGTTTAAAGTTGAGTTGGTTCATAAATTTTGAGCAAAGTTTATGGATGAATGATGAACTTTGCGAAAGTGGTTTTAGGATAACTTGGTGGAAATGGGTGGTATTTAACTATTAATGTATAAGTATCTAACATAACCTCACAATATTTACCCATTAGAACAGAACCACGCATTTCTGAAATCAAAATGAATTAAGAATGCTGAATTAAGCGGATTCAAACCTTTTTTAATAGCATAAATAAAATTACTAGGCACAGATTATAAAGAACTAAAAACTATTAATTTGCACACCCGCGATCACGCGTGTAAAATCACTACGCCTATGCTGCAAATGAATGTACAGCACTGGTACACGAATCAACTCATATCACCCAAACCCAACTACCACACCACAGAACCACCACCACACTATAGGTACGCTGGCGCGTTTCCGAACTCTCTATGAGCCCATTTTGAAAGCATCAAAACCACCATTCAACATGCTACCAGTTACTCTCCTATTAAGTCATCATCAATAAGGTGATATACCATAATGTGACCATAACCCGCAGTATTAGGGAATCAACGCAGGTTGGTAAAGACACAGGTCACTGGAACACATTTTATTTCAATTCCGAATCAGTTTTGTCAGGGACTGTACACACAGGTACGTCGGGAGCCCCAATGTGATTTTTTACGCACTTAACAATCTAGTTCCTATACTTACAAGACTACATAAACAACACGTGCAAATACGACCTACTTCTTTACTACTCGGCACCCCCAGGAAATAGTTAGGTAAAGAATGGATACCTACCAAACGAAAAAATAGGTAAGTACGCAAAGAAACGAAACGTACACTGCGTGCCAAAACTCTGCTATACCTACATATAGCTCTGTTTTTCAGTGGAGCTCGGAATTTAAGTATGACTACCACATACTTACATGACTAACCTATTTAGTTTAAGTATAAGAGAATAGACGCGGAAAATTATCGGACATAATTTGATACGATACGACAACGTCTTTAAGACCATGTTAGAAGGAAAAATTCAAGGACACACAGAGAGAGAGAGAGGTCGACCTAGGCGAAACTACATGGACCAGATAAAGGAGAAGGCCGGTGTCGTGTCGTATCAGGAGGTCAAGGAACTGGCTTATAGAAGAGATGATTGGAAGAAACTCCACTGACAAGAGTGTAACTCTTTAGTTTGATGGTGATGATAAGATGTTTAACTTTTACCTTTTGCTCTGTTATTACATTATTTACTCCAGTTTCAGCTAAACTATCCCATATGAAAATTCATGGCTATGTTACTAGGTAGAAGGCATAGGAAATATAGTTTTCCACAGGTAGGTACTCGGCTTACAGCTGGTCCCAATATACAATCTATTTCTTGTTTTGATCTATTGACGATTTTTTTGACTGAATCGACGATCAATTTGCTATTTGTAGAAGGCCTACCATCCTCCCATCGACGGATAGCAAGCAGAGACTGGATTGCCTCCCGATAGTAAAATTATTGAGACGGCAAAATTGATAGATGATTTTAATCGTCAGTAGATCAAAACAAGACATAGATTTAATATTGGAAACGGCTGTTGGAGGTTTTTCCTTTTTAACCCCCGACCAATTGCCAATTAGCCGTTTTTGAGATATTGGTGTTCAACTATTCGAAAGTTACCACGTTAATGGTTCCGTATTATTATATATATATTAAATAAGTAAAAATACGGAACCATTAAAGCATTATTTCAAGTTGCGTAAACGCATAAACCGAGACGTAATAAGATAAAAGTCCACTACATTCTCAATCCGTGTTTGAGGCGGCCGTCCATTGTTTGAGTTTTTACGCCGTTTTTACACCGAACAAAGCGCGTAAACGGTAGCGCTATCTGGGATCAGCCTCATAGTTTTTTTATAATTTAAAAAGGAAAACTGAGATGTTTGATATAAGATACGTGGCTTCATCCGCGAGCGCTCGAGTGACGAGTTCCTGCCAGGCTGTAGCGTGAGAACTGAGATCTAGATTGGGTTGGTTTGTGAGAGATTGGCGGTATCTGACATTTTGCGATGTGCGTTGATTCTCTATCACTCGCAGCATCCACGGCTAGTGTCAGTTTTAGATTACTGTTGTTTTGCAAATTCATCCCTTGAGGGATAGGCAAAGATCAAAGATCATACAGCCAACTTTTCGATTACTATATGACAGGTAATTTGACACTTCGACGCTGAAACAAAAGCTGGCACTTCACTTAGCCTTATTTGACCAATATTCGTGTCGCCTCTCTTTCGTTTTTCATCTGAAGGACAGGTGGAATGACAAACATTTGCCGAATTCGTCCAAGTAAAGTGCCAGCATAACGTGAATAACTTTAGAGAATAACACCCAAGTAGCCCAATATGATACACGAGTTTAGAGCTTGCATTATTTGAGCCATTTTGTTTTCCATGATCGTAAGCTATCACGCCGTACTATGGGTATATCTTCTCGACTCTTACTTATGGCCTAATAATATGGGGTAACTCGGTTGATGTCGGGGATGCTTTTAAAGCGCAGAAGAAGTGCATTCGGGCCGTTTGTAACGCACGGGCCAGGGAAAGCCGCAGACCTCTCTTCAAATCATTACGTATACTGCCCTTAACCTGTATGTACAATTGTACATCAGAGAGGTATGTATCTTTGTTATAAAAAAATCTTATCTATTTAGAGCGCAGGCACATACTTCAACCCGACCAGTCAGGCATAAGAATAAACACAGACTTGTCACTCCGTTTTGTCGCCTGGCTTACAGTAAAAGATTTCTTTTACTGTAAGCCAGGCGACAAAACGGAGCGGCGGAACGGCGTATTCCATGTGCACACGGATTTATAACAAGCTGCCATCGCAATTCAAAAAAATGAAAGCTTCTAATTTTAAGAAAAGTGTTACAAACTGTTTGTTACAAAATTGTTTTTATACTCTGAATGAATACTTTATGTACAATGAAGATGGTTGATTGGATATTGATATTGTTAATTATTGAAATTACACAGTAAGTTTAATTTATGATTTTAATTTCTAGGGCACCTATGCATATTGTATAATTTTATTGGGATTATCATTGTTGTTTTTTATTCTAAAAGTAATCATTATATCAATTTGACATTTATAGTTATACTTTGACATTTTTACATTATTTTTGACGCTTATTTAGATGATGATAAATGAAAATAATCGATTTATTGATTATTTTTGTTTTTATTTTTATGAAACATTCATAGAATGAAATTCAACATACAATGGTAACGTTAACGTTAAGTATAGCTTAATTGGTGGAGCGTGGTACGGATTACCGAGGTTGCTGGTTCAAGTCCAGCTGCTTAACGAATTTTTCTTTGCATTGTCATTGTATGTTAGATGATGATAATCCAAATAAACTATTAATATAATTTTAACTATTATACGCGTGCTACCTAAATGTTTGCATGCTTAGACTAAAGCAGAATGTATTGGACATATTATAATTAATTTACCATCCTACATTGTAAAATACTACATTCTTGTAAATGATTAAATGATTAAAGTAAGGTTGAGGGGGACAACTATTGGTGTTAAGTCTTTTAGTGATAAATTCGCCAAAATTTGAACAAAGTCTGAAATGTATAACCCCCCCCCCCCCCCCCGACCTTTCAAGGTCGCAAAATTAGATTTGGTATACTAAACGATAATAGAAAAAAAAAATACGGCAAATAATGTTCTCTGAGACACTTTTTGGGCATGTGTATTTTGGGCTACAATCAAATGTCAATTTGAATAATTTGTTAAATAAAAACTTGTTGTTGTTAGCAATGTGGGTAGGTACTAACATTAGTACAGATTCTTTATGGCAAATTAAATTTTGTGAAATTAGTGAATTGGTGAAATGATTTTTTTTGGTGTTTCTCTCAGGTTGTCTGACGTTACGAGTATTTGGCTACCATTTGATATGCGCGTTGCGAATTCTCATATTTTTTGAAGTGACAGTCATTATTCGCTAGACAGAACTAAGTAAAAGGCAGAACTGAAGTATTTTTGACATAGGACTAAAATAATTCACGAGAAAACACTCACTTTGACTCTCTAAGCCCAGGTAAGGTGGAGGTGGGAGCTTTGCCCCCCCCCTCTTACACTGACTCCACGCATGGTTCATAGACATAGTAGCAGGGTCTAATTATCAAAATGCAGATTCCGCCACAAACAAAACACGATCGCTAAGAACACAAACGCACAACTTGTTACCGGCGCGCCGCGAGCCGTGAACGGCGCTCAACCATTGACCTCGTTAGTTCGAACAAAACGGCGCATGTACACCCAAAACAACGTATGTGCTTTAGAGATTCATCGCGACATATGACGTTTTAGTTTGGAACGGTGAAACGTCACCGCCGCGTGTAAAACAACCGCGCCACTTGACGCTTGCCTTTTCCTCTCAAAAATAACTCATCTCGGCTTTTCACGAGGTGTCATTAATTCAGGCTTTGTGCCGCGCCCGCTCCCGCTCCGCTCGTGCGGTAATGACGCTCGGCCGTGTTTTTTCTACCTCATTAACAAATGGTTGAGTTAATGGTTGAGTTGCGATTATGGTGGAGTGTGGAGGTATGGCTGATATGGCGCTTGATCGATAGCTGAATGTGCAATATTTTGCAGTGCTAGTTAGGAAACGCCAATTTATGTGGAGTGAAGACTGAAGGGTTTCATTCACATTTTATGAGAAAATTTCAGTTCAATTTTACTCTAGCAAACCCTACTTAAATCAGTACACTACCAAAACAAAATACAACCGCAATAACAGACAGTACGTCAAAAACATCGACATGTTTCCAGCCAACGTTCATTCAGACCTTAGAAAAAGAAATTGCGTGAACAATTTTGGATTTTCTTTAGCAACCCTGTCGACCTCTTTAATTACTGGGGGCTGGCTCCAGAAAATATTTAGCCACGCGTCCGCGGCAGCCCTCCGTAATTACTAATGAGCTTAGCTAGCCATCGTATACACAATATAAGTAATAAACACGCACAGTATCTAAAGATTTTTGAGACAAGTTTATTTTTATCGTGGTTTAATTTACAAATTGCTATTTTAGTGTAAAAGATTTAGGTGGGCTTCGTTTTGGGCGGGAATAAAACGTTGTTTTGTGTTAAAAGTGATTTTGAATCGGTTTCTAGTAAAATAAAAAGATAATACACCTCTAATTTCCTTTGGACATATTTTGGATTTTTTCCTGTTACATAGTTATTATAAGGATCATGTAAAGGAATCTAAAAGGTTGCGCACTTGACACGAAATGTCAAAGTACCGGGTTCGATTCCCTAGCTATGTTATCTTTTATGGTTTTCTATGTTTTCTTGTTTCGGTAAGTGTTTTATATTTTAAATTTTATATAAAGAAAATACATCTCTATCTATGTGTGGCTTAATATTAAGGCAGATTTAAGGAAAACAAATAGCAAGAAACACCTTATTAGCTTAAAGTGCATTGGTATTAGTACGGTACATCCCAACCACATGCATTCACCATTCTTGATGCCACATAATCGGTATAGCCATAAGAAAGTCAAATTGTTACAGCCATATCATTTCTATCTAAATATGTAAGTATACCATTTCATTCGAAGAAGTAGGCTGCGACTCCGCCGGGGAGGCGACGGAAAAATAAGAGGAAATTCTCCAAGAGCAAATTAGAGGCCGGAGCTCGTAATAAGAGTGGACCAGGAAGGCCCTGATAACAGGGGCCCACATTGTTGTATTATTTTTTCATCTTCCCGAGGCCGAATGCTTGATATTTCGCGTTCCTTTTCGTTCACAGTCCGCGAAATATGCCCGGCGATATTGCTCTGCTTAGCGAAATTAGAATGCGGTCTATGTTGTCTGTACATACGCGAATGATAAACCCAAATCGATCGTAATTTGTGTTATTTTAAGACTTACCGCCGCACAACCTAAGCCTATCAAATGTCGAAGTTCAACAATCTATCTCGAACGTTGGTTGCGAAATTATTGAGTGAAACTTCAGAACAAAAGCTTTCCATGTATAATTAGTTATATCGAAGAGGCCGTAGCTCATCGGTCACATTAATTTCCCAGCAATTATTAAATACGGGCATTTCGACAATTAATTGGTGCAAAAAGAGCCGGGGCGCCGGTATGGAATCGCAGCGGAATCGCGGCGGGATCGCAGTAAATCACCGCGCACAATGCTGGCAGGTGGCGTCGGCGTCGGCGATAAAGCTCGCGTTTAATTACGCGGAATAATTAGTGAACGGAATATTTTCCGGGCCCTAACTATCTCCACCGTCTTCCGGCGATAACTAGGCGGTAATTGCGGATTAACCTCGCATTCAGAATTTAATAGGTGCTCGAATAGACGGCAGCCAGTCGAACCCCAATGACGCTATTTGTTTAGCGACGCCGAATTAATTGTTTACCGGAAAGCATTCCGCACTCGCTGTAATGTGTGCTGGGATTATTTGCTTATTAATTCGATATACGCAGTTCAGTGTCGGCGTGTGCGTTGCTGTGTACTTACCTACACAGCGAGAATCTAGCCGCACGCAGACACTGTCCCACTGTCACTCGGGAGAATTTATCGGAAACGGCACGATGACAATGTAAACGTTTTTTAATATCGTAAAGTGAGCTCTATTGTAAAATTCCAATATTTTAAATTCATCGTCGGGGAGGCTTTGTTTTTGGAAGAGCTGGCGCTGGCAATATTGCGGACGTCACGGCGGCGCGGGCGGCACGTGCTAGCCATGTAATTCGCGCTTTATGGCACGTGAATAATTCCAAATCCCTCAGTAGGTGGGACCCAGGAACGCGTCGCCCCGACAACCTTTGAACTCTAATAGAAGGTGCAAAAATAATAATATAAGCGCATTTGTCACCTGCGACTCTCGGCACTAGGCGCCGGGGAGGCTAGTTGAGCGTGAACTTTGATATCGGCGCGAAATATTAATTTCTCGATGGCAATAAACGGCGAGGCGTGCGTAATGCCGGCAAATTAAACTGAGTGCCTTTAATATGAATTTTGTTGAACATTTTAATTACGCGACTGATTTTCCTCATGTTCGGATTTAATTTAGAGACACCTCGAAAAGTGTTGTATTAAATTAATAATCTTGTGCTGGCATAGTAACCGAATTTTGTCCTGTTATGATTGCGTAGCAATTATCAATATTAGTTGTCGCGGCGCGCGCCAGATGGCGTTGGGGCGATCGTTTAAAAATCACTGCACATTGTTCAGTGCAACTAATTGCAGGGAGCCACGAGGGTCCATGGACCCAGACTAAATCATTTTCTAATGGGGGAGCTTGATTAATTTTTATTTTGCCAAATATTATTGAGAGGGTACCTGTTGTTGATGTGATGTGATTGCTTGCGGATGATTTATTTTACATTTTATTTGATTAAAATTTACTTACATACTTATCTAGGATTATATTGAAAACAGTCCTATTTCTCGACCTTTAGTTAAATAACTTTACTTTTTTTAAGTAATTTTTTTTTTGCTATTTTCGTTCTTACTTACACCTTAGATAATTTTAAAGCAAGGGCTTTTATGTATTGATTTAGCAAGGCAAGGGCTTTTAGTCTACGATTACTGAATTTTAGCGCGTTTCCACTTTGACCAATCACAGCAGTGCTCGTAATCGTTTCCACCGAGGCAGAATGGAAATTTGAACCTGGTACCTCAGCTGCCCTAGCACGGAAAATTTTATAGACTAATTCGTCACTTTCCAAGAATACGCAAATGCGAGAGGGACAAATGCTTTATGACGCCGATAAACGTCAGTTTACGTAGGTATGCTAGGGGCTCAGGTTTCGTAGCTAGGTACTAAAACCACACTAGCTAAATTTTTATCCAAGCCTAGGTTTCACGAACATCAATTCAACGAATCCGCAATCGATATCAAGTTGGAAAACGATTAATTCTCATATGCAAGCAGTAGTTAAAAGGTTAAACCGTCGATGGCTGAATGCCGACAATGGCGGCCAATTGAATCAATGTCCTACTTCCTGCATCAGATTCATTTCCTTTTTACCAGTCGATGCTCATTTGTCATTGTACTTGTACCACCAAGCCGTTTAATTTGTTGATTGGTTTTCATTTCAATAAACAGGTCGAGCACTTTATAATGTTGTCTTTATAGAATGTTGAATAGAAAGAAATGTGAGCTGAAACGCTGAAATAAGCAATCATTACTGACTACCTAGATGCTTTCGATCGCGCGGTGCAGGGCAAGATTCGTACTCGTAGAACATGTAGGTACAATACAGCCATAGCTTATGGTTAATCGTGTAATTTATTTTCATTAGTAGAGAAAGAAGCCATGAATAGCTCCGAGAAAAGATACAAAAAAACCTCTAGCACAAAAGTTATGGAATCATAATATTTTGAATCATGAATCACTATAACTATTATATTTTTTATAAACTCACTGAAACATGAATACACAGAAAAAAAAAACCAGAAAAATATATATGTCCAGCCGTGGTGTAGGGAAAAGGCACACGACCCGGAGTGTCGAGGATCCGGGTTCGATTCCCGGGGTTGGCATTTTTCTGGTTTTTTTCTGTGTATTCATGTTTCAGTGAGTTTATAAAAAAATATAATTGATATTCACGGGAACACCGTAAAAATAAAAAATTGGGAGAAAAAATACAAAAAGATACTCCTAATGAGATCACACTATAACTACTTTAATTAAATTTGACGACATTTTATTTGCACATAATATTTAATAGTTTTAGTAGTGCGTGCGTCGTGTCGCCATAGTTCGTGTTTAATCCATTGTTATGGCAGAGGCTGTGGAAGCCAAGTTATATGGCGGTCTCCACTCTGGCAAAAATAATAAAATACACATTGTAAATAGCAATAACTTCTGAACGCTGTACTGTAAGGCAGGTTGCACAAGTAGTTGTCAGATAAAATTTTTAGTCTGTTTGTGGATATTACATTTCACGTTTTCGTACCGTTATGACGCGCTATTTTCTTCCAAAACAAAATAGGCTTTACCTATAGGTAAAGTCTAAAAGTTAATGTTGTTAGTTCATAAATGTCTACTCCCAAAAGTCCCAAATTCCCATAAAAATGCCCAACTGAAGGCATTTTTTAAATGAGTAAGCACCTATAAAAAACGTAGTTTTGTGTTTTCCCGTTCTCTTCCTTTTTTATATGCACTTTGCCATTGTTATTGAAGCGCATGCGAATTGTCTCCGTTTCGTCAAAAATTCTTACGTATGTCCGTCCGACTGTCCGTCTAATTTTTTAACCGGTTCTAAACAGTGGAGTGCAAAAGGAGAGTTTGTACACATACCTAAGCACAGTAGGCAGAGAACGAAGTTTACGAATCCTGCGTAACGTAACGTTATCGTATCGTAACCGAGAAACCATACTTGCAAAATTTTTGTTCGAAATACGCTCACGAGCGGGCGCTGTTCCAAACTTTCTACAAATTCTCGATAACGTTTACTACTCGATTACGTTACGCAGGTTTCGAATATTTGTACTCGGGCCTCTGTTTTGTTTAAAGTCACGCTAAATCACGTTCCTTACGATACGGCTCTGCGTAGTAACCAAGATAATCTCGCGTGTGGGAATTCCCTCGCTTCCGCGCCATCACCGTCCGAATGCTTTTTTAGCCAAAAAGCTTTATCACTTCCGTGGGGACATGGGCTAGGGGCTACGGAGTTAGAGTTGTTGGCTGGAACTGACGAAAAGAAACTTTAACTGGCTTTTGAAGTGAAGTTAGGCGACTGAAGGTGCCTTTGCTGGTCTTAAATTACAATATGAGGAACATCTTGATCTAATGGATCAATAATAATATTAGATGGGTGCTTAAGGAGCTTATCATCACAGGAGGTTATCACAGATATAAGCTATTTCTATAGATACCTATGAGACGGGTTCAAAGGTTTGCTGCAATTAATTTGGACTGTATTTTAATTTAAAATCATATAGGTAAGCTCAGGTAGCCAGTCTTAATTCTTAATCTTTTACCCTGTTATTCATAAACCTATTTTAACGAAAATGCCGTTAAAGTTCGTTTGTCCTTTTTTATTACATTAACGTTTCCATTAGTAAGAAGAAGACCAAACCTATTTAGCTAATAGAGGCTTGAGTGACGTTTATGAATAAAAAAAGTATCATCTTCAAATACGACATGAGGCCCGTTTGCAGATAAAGTTCCTGGGTAAAATACATAGTTGAAAATATTATCAGATTTATTTAATTGGGGGATGATCAATAGCATAACGAAATTAGCGTAACGAGTTGATGACTTGTAGGCCTCAACCACGCTCAGCTTTCCCTGTAAACCACGTCCTTCTCCCATCCAGCACCACTACCTGCTAACTCCTCGGCACCGTCCAACGAGCAACGGTGCAGAATGCAGGCACTGGATCACTTTTATGGCCGGATGCCGTAAAATAAATGTCGTGGTCCATCGCTGGCCCCAGCTAATGATATCCTACGGACTGTAAACATAGTTGATATAGTTGAGATCGAGGGAGATGCGGTAGTAAAACATTGGCTTGTATCGTTTGTTTACTTGGGTTTTTGATAGAGATTTGAGATTGGAGGGAGTTTAAGCCGATGATCTTTTGCAATGAAATTCAAGTTGCTGCGACTAGTTATAATAAAATTAATAAAACATCTGGCATGGAAATTAAAAATTAGTAAAGCAGTAGTTAATCTGTTAGGAATATTTTGCGTACGTTGATAAGCCAAATTATGCCGTGAGATTATTTTTAACATTATTAATGATTGTGGGAACCGCTTTTAAAATATCGTGCAAAAATCATGCATTTATGCGTTGTACGAAAGTCCATTTGTTTCCTCGTCAACTTTGTACACTGATTCATCTGAGCTACTTTACTACGTTTTGTCCGGCAGCCACCGAGTGCGTATGCGTCGGTTTTGAATACACAAATCACCGGCATACGGCGCCTTATCGAGGGTTATTTACGCGGCCGGCTATCGCAATATATTACCGATTTCCGGCCGCCGCGGCCGAGTAATACGCATCCGGAACGCCCCGGACCGCCCCGTACGCGGTCCGGACCGGACGGTAAGAAAATTTACGCGCGTCATTATAAAGGAACTGTAAGAAAATTTACGCGCAAATTTGTTAGAGGGCCGAAGAGCTTAGAATTAGAGCAGTGTTTGACTGCTTATGTATTGTCGACATCGGACCGGATTTTAATAGCGGTAATCAGTAGCAGTCTTTAACTAACGAATCTGCTATCCCACTAGTGTTGTGGTTGTTTGCGCAGCACGGATCAGGCGTCAGTCATCACAAGGGTGATACATTAGGTTGTTACCGACCTGTTTTTATGGGTCTAAAAACAAAATGGAGGTATGCTTTCAGCCGTTTTAAAAATACACTCTTTTCTTTGGGCACTCGTGTAAAAAAGGAGGAGGTTCTCAATTCGTCGGAATATCTTTTTTTTTGCATAAAATAGTTTTATAGACAAACTTACCGTACAAAGAGACGGAAATTGACACAGACTGTACAAGCTCAAAGTATTTTACTGTCGTGCGTAAAAACAAAACAATCAATCAGCAAAAGAATGTCTTTCCGTTCGTGGCCCACAAATTATGTATCACATATTTCAGGGATGTAATTTTTCACTGGGTACGCATTAAGCATCCGGATGTCGATGGGACCCTACATAAGAACATTCCACGGTCAATCGACGATGAATGAATGACCCTTACGTAACTCCGACTGGTGAGAACAAACTCAAGTTATTTTAGAAATAATACGGGTTACACGTATACGTATAAGGACCAATTTGTAGAATTGAAATTCAGATAGATTCTACACATCTATAGGCTGGTAAAATAAATAATGTAAGCCCCAGCCATTCTTATGCGTAAGGCAACTTGAATGTTCTGCTCCTGTGGCGTGCGGCAAATGATACGTATGAGACCGCTTTCTAGGAGAGAAAGACTGCGTCCAGAACTTTAGATTTGGCAGCCATTTTTATTATTTAGGAAGAAACAACAAAGTCTAGTCAGATAAGTCAAAATGGACATCACATCATCATCATTTAACTAAGGGGACGTACTTATACGTAGAGTGGAGATGAGGTATACCCACGAAATAATGTCTTAAAATCCAGCATTTGTAACGTCACGGCGCGAGCGTGACCGTGTCACCTGCCAGCGAATTTCCGCCTCGCGATTAATCACTCCTTCGCCGACGGCTCCCTTTGTCCGTCTATCTGTTATCGAAGATTTAAAAACCACGCCTAATGAATGGCTGAAATAATTACGTTGTTTTGGTCAAAGTTTACCCGGAATCAGATCAGATTTGTGTGTTCTATTGCGTGATGTCTGCAGCGCTACTTATCCAGTAGTGCTGAGACATCCTACCTTTCTGTCAATTGTAATAGGCGGTGATAAGGTTCTTCTTCTTTGGCGGCTTCTCGGGCATGTGCCGATGTCATAAAAAACTTGACAGTAAAAAACATGTCGATCGGTTAAGCTAAACTGAATAAACCTTCTCCCGTGTCGGGTTATTAGGTAACCATTGGTCAATGACGTTCCACGAATTGGCCAGGAAATCATTGACCGATGCCCAGGGTTGACCAGCCCAAGTACTCTCTTCCCCCCGGAGGTGTCCAGAAGGAAACTGTAGCTCTTGGGCACACTAGGTGGTAACTCGACACGCACATCGGTAATAAGGTTACTCAAAGGCTTCGGGGTTAAAGTGTCAAAATTGTTGTCATTATATTACCTACTGAAAAGTGACCTGTGCCATAAGAATAAATAATAACATTCTACTAACGGAATCTATATATACCTACTTCCCCCTTCACGTCGTTACACCCCTCTGTCATCCAGGCGTGTTGCTAGGGTTGCTTGCTGTTAAATATTAGGTACTTACGTCTAAAGATAATATCACTAATACATAAGTTTTTCTTTGCTTTATTCCAGTTATACAAAATATGAGATCTATAAATCATTTACGTACCTACATATTTATAGACACTTCTAAATAAGAAGTTATTATAAGTGCCATACCAAATGAAGCCATTTAAGGTGATTTAAGTAAGTATTACTTACCTACAAATACAAAATAAAATACATACAGGCTCACGTAAAACTATTATAACCAAATTTATAAACAATAAAACGCGCGTGCGGCGACGCCGGCCGTGACAGCCTGACTGAGTAGTCTGTTTAACGAATACTCTAATATCGTGACCTTGAGCCCGTCCGGACCGGGAGTTTCCGTTCTATTTATTCTTATGCCTGTGCGTTGATTCTCGTGAACAAGGTACCCAGAATATCTGAACTTGCTTTTCTTAACTGACAATGTTCCACACTATGGAACTTTGATACTATATATTATGTTGACATTGGCGCACCGTAATAATGGAATACCATTCGAACTAAAGATCCACATTTTTGGTGAATCAGGATTTTAAAACTATTAGTAAATGCTATTTTTGACGGCCGCAGAATGCCACCTTATAATTTTAAGAGGGCATTTTGTTTCCAATTATAAATTATCACAACCTATGTTAGTTTCTGTTTTTTTAACTTACTTAAAACTAAATACATGGGTAGAACAATAAAATGTACTTTAATAAAAACATAACGTGGAACTAAAATAAAACTAGCTACAATTCAGACCATTCAGTCCATAGCTAAACGCTACAGGCACTCTTAAATATGAATAAGAAAATGTTAACAAGCGATGTTAGTCTAATTTGGCGCGGGGCTAGCACGTGGCTTTGAGAGCTCTCGACCACTCCTAATTGCCTTATTGATTGGCTACACACCGTAAATAGTGGACAGTGCTTGGCCTGCGCAGGGAGGGGGAAAAGGGGGTAGTGTTTTTCCACTGAAACACATACAGTTTTTTTTTCAATTGAAGACCATGCAAAACAGTTGATAAATGTTTTTACATGTGAAAGTGTTTATGACCTGGATGACATTGTTTTTTTTTTATACAACGAGGAAGGCAAGCGAGCAAGTGGGTCACCTGATAGTAAGTGATCACCACTGCCCATCCCCGCAACCCCCCCCCCCCCCCCCCTCCGGAGGGTTTGCAGATGCGTTGCCAACCTAGAGGGCTAAGATGAAATGGCCTCTTGTGCCCGTAATTACACCGGCTGTCTTACTCTCCACACCGGAACACAACAGTGCAAGCACTGCTGCTTAGCGGCAGGATTAACGAGTAAGATGGTGGTAGCGATCCGGACGGACCTCGCACAAGGTCCTAGCACCCGGTTTTTGCCCAACCTGTGGAAAATTTTCACTATACCTATACCAGAGGGTCGAGCACGACTTGTCGAATCCTGCGTAACTTTACGGTCATCGTATCGAGATCGAGAAACCTCATACTAAATTTTAGTTGCTGTTCCAAACGTCATACAAACTCGACAACGTTTACTATTCGATTTTACGTGACGCAGGTTTCGAAAAGTCGTGCTCGACCCTATGATAATTAAAATGAAACGACAGGAGAAAAAACACTAGATAGCTATTCTCAGGTAGTCCATGGGTATTTACAAGAAATATTTATTGCTCTGTATCGGTTATTATTGACATTCATTGCAATTAATGTGTATTTTATGCTTATGTTATGTATTTTGGCATTGCAGCATATATATTGAAGCAGAAATCCTTAATTTGACAACATACGCCACAGTTATCATGATCTAAAGTCTGCCTTTTTGTATTTTTTAACCAACATAACTGTTAAGTCAAGGAGGCTGGATGTGCCGAGATATTATGGAAATCGATTAATTAAGTATAAGGGATGAAAACTACTTTTCTTTCCACGGAGGCGAAAGCCATAGGAACATCAAGTACAGTATACGCCACAGCATTACGTTTTCACATTTTCCCTACGTCCTGCTTAAGTATGTAGGAGAATTCGAAATCGAAAGATGGATACGTTATTTCATAATTTGTTAATTTACTTGTTATTTATTAATTTGTTGTTTAGGCGTTACTTTGCGATGGACCTCCCGTTTGAGGAGGTCCATGTTTAGCAGTAGTATAGTGAAATCGTGGCATGTTGAACGGTTGTTGTTTTGCTTCGTTAATGGCCTCGTGGAGAGTGCTGAAACGCGTCAGCGTTTAGTTTAGTGGTGGTGGTGATAGTTGGGTCTGTGTGGCATGTGTTGATTTGTGTAGCAGTGGAGGTGGAGGTGTTGCGTGGAAACATACATTTGCCGCATTATTTTTCACTTGTGGTCGCGGGTGAGCAAAGTAATTGTTTTTAGTTTAGGTACTTGGGGAAACAATATGTTTTAGTATTTTTATAAAAATATTGACCAATTTATATGGTAAGTAATGTTATTACCAAATAAATTGGTCAATATTTTTTTATTAATAAACTATAAAATTAATATTATCATTACAGCACTATCAAGTGTCATTTTGATGTCGCAATGTTGTTTATATAAAAGCACCCTGTAAGTGAGTTTGCGTCACAATGACGTCACCGGCACCAAAGTTACGCTCCCTGCGCATGAGGCAACAATCGTAACGGTCCAGGAACAAAAAGGCTTGCCGGCTACGCGGGGATGATTGATACCTACCTACAGCTAGGGTTACCATATCTCAGGATTTGACCGGAGATCTCAGGTTTATGCTCTTCTCGGGATTGCGGCCGGCTTTTGGAAATCTCAGGGTTTTTAGAATTTTCAACAAAATGGAGTCATCATCATCATCATCATGTCCTGTTATCCCTAATCAGGGACATAGGACTCTCAGCATTTTCCTCCATTTGGAACGATCCCGCGCTACGACCTCTTGCCAGCTCATGCCCAGGGATTGGATCTCCTTTTCAACCGAACGCTGCCATATTGTCTTGAGCCGACCACGTCTTCTCACTCCAGGCAGGCGCCAATAAAATAGAGTCGATTTTTTAAAACACATGTTTTTTTAAGTTTACTAACACAAAACATGGGTAGTCTTCTTTATCATACTCTCTCGTATCCGACTCCTACTCGCTCGACACGCAGCGCAGTCTAGTCTACTTATCCCCCGCGCGACCGGTGCACTACCCAATAATTTGTCTTTTTTGTACGTTCGTGAGGAATTTGCTAAATCTCAAGCTTTTTCTCCGGACTTTAAAATTTTCCATCTGGTAACCCTCTAGATACAGCAGGATAGCAATGCTCGCTCGCTATCCAAAAAAACTCGGCTCCTAATGATAGGCTTTTAAAACGATGCGATACTCGTCACCTCGGGCTAATGGCGTCGATATGTTACTCTATTCTGGCCGCGTCTGCGCCGCGGTATCTAATTAATTATGGTAATTAAACAGCGTAGCTCGATGTGCGCTAAAGCTGTGCACACAAGTGCAAGTGTCCGTTGGCTGTCTACGATATACCAAAATCATTACCATCAGCATCATCATCACGAGCCTTTTTTTACGTACCACTGCTTGGCTCAGGCCTCCTCTCACTCTCACTAGTTAATTAATTAAGTAGAATTAGGAACTTCACACACACCATTGAATTACTTCGCAGGAGTGTGCAGGTTTCCTAGCGATGTTTTCCTTCATTGAATATAAATTAGCACATGAATTCCGAAAAACTCAAGAGAGAGGAGAGAGAGAGGTGAGAGTCGGGGCCGTAGTCAAAGTTATTATGTTTCATATTCAATTATGTACAACTGTACCATCAACTATCAGTAGTAGCCGTAGTAGTCGCGCGAGCTGAGCCTTGACACTCAGTGTGCGTCGCGCTGCCGTTGAGTCGTGCACTCTCAAAGGAAGGACTACGAATTAGTCCAAAGTATGTCGGGCTAAACTCGACTTATATAACTACGTGAGTGATAAGTTTATTTCACTATAAGTCTCACGGTAGTATCATGTTAAAAGTGTACCATCATTCATAACGTTTACATTTCTGTGCTTAAACAACTATCTTGTATACGATAATAATCCATTAACTAGTCGTATTAAAACAGCGTGATCATGTATACACAAAACAGACAGATTATTAAGCTGAGAAATGGGAATGAGTGAAAATCGGAAAGTTAAAGTCTTCTACACATCTTTTTTCCACACCGTGAACAAGGCTTTACGGCCGCGCCAACTGGCAAGCCTAGCATATATGCAGTTCTTTATTTCTCATTCACTGCGTCTCTTTCAGATTGGCTTAGTTGGAAAGCGATGCACTGAGCGATAAACAAATGAAAACTCGTCGTGCTAGTCATTACAGGTTTTCCACGTGACTTTATCCAGCGGATTTGTACATTCAGGTAGGTATAATGATAACACGAATTAAAATCTGCTAAGAGAAGCGGATACTAACAATTTGATGCGACTATATATTGGGATATTGGTTTAGTGGTTCAGTAGTACTTACCTACATGAACTTGCACAGAAATCGAAAACAAAATTCAAAAAATTCAAAATTCAAAATTTTATTCAGCAAATAGGCAGTTGAATGCTCTTTTACTCGTCATTTTTTTTGAGTCTACCAGCGCTTTCGGAAAGACCATGATTGCCAAGATGAATGCGCCGCAAGAAACTTGGCACAAAGTAATTTTTTCTAAAAACAAGTTACATTAGCTCTTACAATACGTACTTACAAAACGTTGCCATAGATCTTGACACCGCTTATACAGACTGCAATAGACTATAAAGCCAATGACGAATACCTACATGAAATTGGGACAGTATAGTAGGTCATTTGGTGCTCAAAAAGTTGGTGAATTTATAGAGCTCTTTCCGAATTATCGAACTGCACTTTTGAAAAACGGCGTATTCAAACAGTTCTTGATAAAACGGCAGCGTATAGGATAAATGAAGCAATAAAACTACCTTTACCGTGTGTACTTGTACTTAATCCGGTAAATATATTAGAAAATTAAAGGTAAATAGCGAAAACTTAAAGTATTTGTGTATATAAGAACACTTACATAGAAGGTACGACGTACGCCGTACGCCATGTGGGAAGTGAATGACGCAGAGTATAAGCGGTAGTGTACTTGCTTAATTTATTACCTAAGTACATACCTTCTTCTTTTGCGCAATAGCTTAGATTATTTCTAAATTGAACAGACGGATGGACGGTATAATGTACATTACCAAAAGCATGAATAAACAGTAACGTCTCTTGCTTGCTTCGGGCAAAAATAAAATAATGTACGTGTTGTATTAAGATAACTATGATGAGCTTGTGGAAAAAATGATCGCGGGATCGCGCTGGATGCAGAAAGCACAAGACCGATCTGAGTGGAGAGTCTTGGGGGAGGTCTATGTTCAGCAGTGGACGTCTTTCGGCTGACATGAAGATCATGTCATCTGCACGCCCAAAATGAAGCGCAGAAAAGGCTACAATAATTGTAGGCTCTTTGGCCTCAATCGCTCTCAAATAAAGTTCAAACTTGCGCGCAAATGTCAACATGTTCGGAACATGTTTTTCGATTGTTTTGTGAGCATATGACGTATCTTTACTTGTAACATCATTGAGCATACATGATTTTTTTACACAAACTCCAAGGGGCATCTGGAGTTGTTCAGGCCGTGGGAGGGGTGTCGAGGTCTCACGTTACCGTTAGTCTCTGTGTCTCGCTTCCTCTACAAGTAACTGACTTTACTCCAGAGGCATTTAAGTTTGACGCATACTTTTCTTCTCTCTCTCATTTATCCGATTGTCACCAGAGCCCTCCACTAGCGCAGACTGCAGTCCCCTGTGCAACCCGCGCCATCTCCCAACTTGTGCCTCAACACATTCTTGACGAAGAGTGATGCTTTCGGCGGCCGCGCGAGTAGGTAGAGCTTTGTTCGAGTGATTAAGTGCCTCGGAACGGCGTTCCTAAACCCTTCAGCTAATGAGTCGAGAGCCAGTATTAATCATGGGATGACGAACCGGCGGACGCTCGTGGGTGGTTGTCATTGTGGTTTCAAAGTTAGAGCTAAGTCCGGGACGGTAATGATCGGAGCCACCAGCTACTAGTCATCAATGAGGGAATCGTATTTGATTAGTTACATTCCTTGCATCTAAAATATATTTTTTTTATAGTCAAAAGCCTATATTTAAGTGTGATACCTACTTACCGTGTTGCCAACGAGTATACTTAATTTGTAACTTTAGGGAAGTTTCAGAAGGATTTTTTGTAATTATAATTACACAACTATATTATCCTAGGTAGGTTTTTGACAGAAATAGAAACTGAGACACTTAGACAAAATAGGTATTTATTTTTATGCAATAAACATGAACTTTTCTAATAGGGATTCGCAATTGAATTACAGCACAGCCCAATGAAGAGTTATAGGAACATGAGATGAAGATCGATCAGGTAAGTGAACAATAGGCTCGTCATCGTCAGTAATCGTGACTCCAATGGCCAGCAAGACACTGTACATATCCATTATGTACCTTACCGAATGCAATAACGCGGGTAAATAAATATAATGAATATGCAAATATTCAAAGCGAACGCCTGCCCCGATCACAGTCAGGATCAAAATCAAATCGTCATTAGTTCACGTCTTGAGACTATAATAAATAACTTCAGTAAAGTACGCTTTCAATGACAGCAGACGTGATGGCCGCCTCGACACGCGGATGACTGATCCGTCGCGCAAACTAATGTTCTTTTTTAACCTTTTTATTTTTTAAACCTCACAAAAGCCTAAGACCCGTGAGTTATGCCGACTTGTAGTTTTTAATATACATCTCGGATTAAAAATTTATACAATTTTATTCCTTCTCTACGCTCAGACGTACGTGACGGCATGTGACATTAAAATGACAAATTGGCTAATTATTCTTAATCCGGCTGAATGCTTTGATTGTGAGTAAGTATTTTATGGAGTGATGTGCCATCAAGTCGACACGTCGTCGCTTGCTCTCATTGTGCTTGAATGGTGATTTGCGATAATCTACGTGTCAAGTTCATTGTCATTGGGAAAAGGTTCATCGCATTCCGTCGACTTTATTCTGCTAGGCTGGCTTAATTAGCTTAATTAAGGTCTAATTACGGCAATACTTGTGAAAACTGGAGCTCCGGGGGTTGAATGGACGTGAATGGGAGCGCAGGGGAAAAATCCGCGAATGTTTCGACGGCAGCGCGTATTTTGTGCATTATTGTGGGAATAACGAGCATTACCCGTTTAGCCTGCTACGGATGCGCTATTTCTCGTCGCCAAGCTGGGGTGAGCCGACAACGAACGGTACAGCGACGCCGGCGTTTTAATATTTTGTGCAGAAAGCTATGCTAATGTCTTCTTTAACGTATTTGTTACTCCTTAATACAAAGGTGCTAGTAACATTAGTGTTTTTGGCTGTTTACGCTTTTGGCTTTTTACTTGACTCGTTTTTAAAAACATCTAACCAATTGAACATAAGGAGACGGGGACCGTAATTTCATTTTAGATTGTAAGATTTTTCTTTTTTCTTAATGTTACGCAACTCTAGGCTTCTATTTCTAAGACAAGCCAGTCAACAAGACAAGCAACCTTAATAACACACTCAAAAACAATGAAGTCAGGCCGAATTCGTAGAGATATTTATGAAAAGTCAACCCAATTTCATGGAATGAGTGTAATATATTTTTTTAATACAAGCCAAATATCAAAACTAACAGATCCCTGCACAATAGGCAGGCACAACGCAGCGTCTCGGAGGTAGACGGCGGAAACTTGGCGAATATGAAAATCCACTTTTTACCCTCCCAGCCTCGAACCTTACCCAAATGAACAAGCCCAAAACCCACATTATGAAGTTCACTATAAGGTCGACTTTAAAACGAAGCTATTTGGAAAGATACGAGGTTGAAGAAGTAAGTGGTTGGAATAGCGGCTAAGAATAGAAATGGGAGCCAGTGCGTTCGTCTAACGACGGCCTAATGAGATTGACCTACGTTATTCTTATTGTTGGCATTTTTATGCAAATTGAAAAACAAAACATACCTACTTATGTGATGAATGTTGGTTAAAAATTTCACAGGAACCAGATTAAAAAAAATAGCAGTTAGGTACTTATAGGGAGCTAATCTTAGTAACTTTTGATAATTTTAGCAATCATAACGAAATTAACAGCTGTTTTCGCACAGGAAGATCCTAAAATTTTACGATTTTAATACTTGCATGAGAAACCAAATCGCCGAGACAAAAAAAGCTGTAGGTACTTAAGCATAACAGTTTTAACAGTTAATGAATGAGAAAAAACGAATAATGGCCTGTCTAAGCATAAGTCTCGAAGAGCAGCGCTGATTTTCTGTGTAATGTGAATATCATCTCGAAATCTGGAGATCTCTTAAGCCCAGTAATTGTAGACAGTATAGATTGCAATTTTGTCACAGAAACTGTTTGCTGGACACCAGGCCTTTCATCAGTATTCAGATCACAAAGCATTGTTCCTGGATCTCTGGTCCTTGTAAACGCGCGCTCAATACCACGCATGTGCACAAACGGTCAATCATAATCGTCAATGTAACAAGCACTATTGGGATCTTTGTTATAGATGGTTATAGTATACGTATACAGGTAGGTGTGTAGGTATATGTAGGGTCCCTTTGTGTTATTGACCGTTGTAGGCACTTGTGTTGTATAATTAGCGTGGAGCAATTAATTAATAGGTAATGTGTATGTGTGAATTTATGCCCGTCTCTGGTTATAGCCGTCTTAACTATTGTTATGGCGGGCCAATATTCGAGTTATGGGCGCTTTGTTAACTCGGCCGGTTAATTCACGTTGAATATTGGCTAGCGAAAGCATTTGGACTTGGTTATTGAGTATTGCTGTGCCCTAAGCACGACTTGTCGAATCCTGCGTCACGTAAAATCGAATAGTAAGCTATAACGAGTTTGTATGACGTTTGGAACAGTGCCCTAAGCACGACTTGTCGAATCCTGCGTTACGTTACGGTTATCGTATCGAGATCGAGAAATCTCATACTAAATTTTAGTTCCAAATACGCTCACGGGCGGGCGCTGTTCCAAACGTCATACAAACTCGTTATAGTTTACTATTCGATTTTACGTGACGCAGGATTCGACAAGTCGTGCTTAGGGCACTGTAGTGTTTGTTTGTATGAATTAAATGTGACGTTTCCAACTATTGGGGCAGTGTCGGGCATCTAGACATTTACCTAATTAGGTACCAAAAAAAACCGAATTAGTTTCTCGCGAAGGAAAATATTGTGCTGATGAATAGAAATGAAAACCAAGATTTTTTCACCAATAGAAATGAGTTTGGGAAGTCTGACGAAGAATTGAAAAGGTTCTACTCTAACAAAGTCGGAAGCAGTTCCTGGATGCTCCCGAAAAAAATCAATGGATTTAAAAATCTTATTAGTTAAGCCGATTCTACACTGTCCAACATGGTAGCACAAAGAGGCGACACCTAGACGACCACTTCTCAGATCCACCTATTGGTTCAATAGGTCAATGTTACAAGGAGTTTAGCGAAACACACTTTGGTGGCTGAATGGCAGGCGGGCCATTGTCACGGACAAAGAACTTATGCGCGATTGAATCGTTTGGATGCGACTTGCTGGATCTAAAGTGAGTGTTGGGCCGTGTATAGAGGCTGTAAGATGACAAGGTGAATAAAGACAATTAAGATCTACTCATAAATAGTATTAAAAAAATGGTCTAGGCAGCTCCGTACCTACATTATAAGAATAAGCCTACATTATGCACGGAAAGTGACCCGTTTTGTTTCCTAATGAAGTGTACCAATTTAGTTTGTTTCATATCGTATTGAACATGTATCTAATTAGGAAAGTGTTGCTGTTTGATGTGAAGTCAAACCTCGGGATTCTTCTAAGCGACAAATTTTCAAGACGTAGATAGGTATCTGACTTGAAATAGAACTATTTATTTTACGACTTCTTAACATTTTGTGTACGTTCAACAAAAAGTTGATTTGTGGTGAAAACATATCAGGATTTTATACGCTGAGTTCAATACTTATCCGCTACACAAACAAACATTGATTAAATTCTTCAGAACAGACAGCCAGGTATACTTTACCAACTGCGTCAACAATTGACAGATGCGGAGTTTCTATTACCTGTCCAATGTTTTCAACAAAGTAAACTACAACCTACAACAACATCCGAAAACACACGGGACTCATATCAGGCATATTTCAGTAAATATTCCCAGAGTCAACGTTTGCCGAGACACGCTACTGGTTGTCCGAACAAAAGGCTGCTTCCCTCAAACCCACTTAACATGGGGCTGACAGGTTAGTTCAATCACTATTATACACCCCGGGGCCAGCAATTGGAGCTTATTTCTTTCTCAATAATATATTTTTTTCTCGTTGACTTGGACCGTAAATCGGAGCAATTTTTGTGGGAGCTTCTCACGGTGGTAATGAAGCTCGATTCGTACGGACAGAGCCAAATGGGTTTTGTGGTAGATATATCGCAGCAGGCACGGTGCTACAAAACGTCTGAATGATATTTTAGCCATACAGATCATGACCAAGTATTTTGTTGTATAACACTACCTATATCTGATGTAAGCTTAATCTAGATTTAAAAGGAAAAATTAAGCTTGTTCTTGTTACGCTGCGGCAATTTTCGTCAAGTCTCATTAAGTTGAGTTTTAGTTAAAACGGACTTTTTTCTATTAAAACAATCAATTCACTTTTTCGTTTCTTGGAATTGTTTCTTTGATTACATAATACATATACAAGTAATCACGTGATAAATAGAAACGGTTAGACGGTAACGATCGAAGCTGTTACGTTCTAAACTCGTCTTGTAATATTACCAGTTGAAATCCTGAAATAGGAAGCCGAATTCTAAAAACAAAAACGTAATAAAAATAGCTGAACAAGGTTAAGGTATAAAACGCAACTGTTATGAAACGGCGACGTCACGGGCGGCTAATCGATCGCCAGAACAATGCCACGTAATAGAGAGGGGGGGGGGGGGGGGGTGTCCCGCGGGAGGGGGACTCGCAGTCCAAATATTTACCCCGGCATATGTTTGGTTTCTTTTCCTTGCCTCATATATTTTTACTTTGATCGAGTAATGGGGCCCGGAGGCGGCCCCGATTTGTCCGAGATTAATTTCGTCCTCCCGGACGCTGCAACAATCGCCCGGAATAAAATAAATTGTTTACCGAACGAGACCCGACTCTATAAATATCGAGTTCATTATTTTTAATGCTTCATTGTTGAGTGCGGGTCGAGTGGGGCTGAAAAATTGTTGCTTAACACGATTATTGCTTTACACGATTATTGCTTACTCGATTCGATTTACTTAATTCGTCTCGTCACCGTTAGTCGAGTGTGCACCGACGCGGAGATCGAATATAATTATGCAATTAAATTTTCGTTCCTCGTGTGTGACCACACTTTTGCAATTACTCAAACAACGAAGTACTTTAAATCGATTGTTAAAGAACTACATATACTTAGGTACGTCGTATTTGTTGCAAATAGATTGAAAAACTCACAACAAGAAGCTATAACATGTCAAGGGATACAATCGGCGCAGTGCAAAACGATCCCTTCAATTTCTTAACAATGTCCCACGAAACTGGTTCAGCGCAGGCACTGCAGAGGGGCGAGTGCACACTTGAACTGCACGTTTAATGAATTGCATTAATATTGCATTAACGGCTAACTAGCCCCACGGTAAACAATCATTAGGGAACGTCGAACGTCAAGCTGTTTGCGACCAGGATTTGTTTGCGAATACAAATTGTCATTAAGGCGTTTGACCTTTTCACTGAGTTCATGCTCTTGTTTGTTGCAATTTTCGATTTCCGTGCTGAAGTGTATAGTTTGCAACGTTGCGAGATGGGGAATCGGTTATTCTCGTTGTGTGCGCTGTTGTGTAAGCGCCAGAGTAGGTATTGATAAATCTGAATGAAAGGTTTGTTTGATTGTTTTATATTGTTTTAATAGTTTTCTCATGCTCAAGTAATATCTAGTCACATTTCACTAATGCGGCTTAGTACGTTTGCTTGTTGCAAAAGGGCGAGCTAATACGACGAGAAATTCTAGTCTAACTCACTGCTTAGTACTTAACATTGAGTTAAAATTCCAATTATAAACAAATGCCAGCTCAATACGTCCACTATGCGGCCAGGTTGTCCGCCGAACTAATGCCACCCGTCGCAACCGGAAAATTGGACATCGCCGTCTACCCAATCATACGCGACACTCCACGCAGATTAGTACGCTCGACCACTGCCCAGCCGCCTCGCACTACAAAACCGCCGCACACGCAAAATTCACGCCAACCCGCCATTCATTGAACCTTCAACACTAGCCAGCACTACATGCATACGCACAAATCAACATTGAACATCGAATATTGGCTGTCACCACGTTCACGTACGAAACTGTACACACCTTTCCGCCCCTGTCTGCGCTGAAATGATTAGTGAGTATCGACGTATTCTGTCTTTCAATCAGTACACGGCAGTAAATTCGACTATGTGATCTATTACAATTGATATCTTTGAGCGCGGCTTATAATCCAAGGGATATCGTAGGAACTGCCATTTGCCACTATAAATTGGTAACATAGGCTAACTACGAGCTCGTGGAACAAGCCTAAGCTGTGAGTGTCGAAAATGTGTTCATTATGGTAATAGATACCTATTCAGTCGGAGCACATCAAGTTTTGTTTTCGTGCATTAGCTTATTGGTTCAAACGGCACAGACTGCTCCACATCCTAAACTGGGGCTCATTAATCGATTTCTCTAAACTGAAAGGAAGTCACTGACCGACTTTCGAACCGAAAATATTAAGCAGCGGACGTGACACACCAATCGGTCTCGCGTCACACTCAATGTTGCTCTGCATTCTAATGCAGACAAATTTAAGGCCATTGACTCCCCTCGCGCTAATGTTTGCGTAAATCTGTTACTTTATAAACTCGCCAGTTAAGGTAGGCACTTGTGGGCTTTCATCGTCATGCAAATAGCTATAAGCTGTATTGATTTTGTATTTTGTTTAGTTCGGCAAAACGTCGCAATAACTTAATAGGATATGTTAACAATTATTAGATACTTCACTTCACTTCACTTAGCGAAGTTGGACAAATTTATTACGCGTAGGTAGGTGTACCGTCAGTCGATGTGTCTTCGTTATTTACCGCTCACGCCACCGCGATTGGAAAAGGTGCCAATGTGTCTATAATTAATTACGAAGGTCTTTAAAAATCTCGAACCCTAAACCTCGTGAATGTACAATTTAATCTTCTGTGCTATTTTTTGAGGCATAGCTCCCAATTTCAACTGGAGGTGCTACACCTTGGCTTAGGTTCTCATTCAGTATAAATTACAGCGACCGTCGGTTGTATTTACTCCATTACCCGGCGAGGTCGTGGCCCGTATCAACTATTTATAGTGTTTGAGGCGCTTCATAAATATGCAACGGTAGGCACCCGCCTTGCCGACACCAGCTATTCAGAGCGAGCTGAAAGATTGCCACAAGGGATAGGAGAAGGCGGATTGAGATTACATATCTTTTCTCAAAAACTTTGTCGTGTTAACTGCTTAGTAGAAGGTGAAGTGCGTTGTTTATCCTGGTTAGCCAATTTTTTTAATAAAACATTGCAGGAATGATAAATACCAATTCAGTTATCTAGTCTAGTTCACAATTAGTACCTGTCTAAAATATCTAAGACGGATTAAATTGCGTCGGTGACTCTTTTTTGATTGGACAGAAAGGGAATGAACTTTATGTTGTTTTTGTAAACAGTCATGGTAGAGCTAAAGTAATGCCATAGAGTGATACAATCAAGTCAAGTATTACTTTACCCTATATTGCCTATATCCACGCTTTTAATGATACATGACTTCGGCTAAATCAACTAACTACCTACTGATAAGTCTCAATAGCCTACTTACGGTACAGTCTACTTGTGACCACGGCACTTGAAATACTTCTGAAACGGCGAGGTAATAAAAAAATGTAGTCACTACATGTCCAACATATTTACGACCCACTGCTGGGAACACACATTGGGAACTTCACGCATATATACCATCGAATTGCTTCGCAAGAATGTGCTACACTTCCTCGCGTGTTTCTTCACCGAAAAGCTCATGATAAATTTTATTACAAATGCAATTTCGCACAGAAACTCACAAAAAGTCAGAGATGCGAGGCAGGGCTCGAATCCACGACCCTCTTCTTGAGAGGCCATAGGTTAAACCACTAGGCTAATCACGGCTTTGACTTTGCGTTTTTTCAGGATTAAGTCCTGAAATATTATTTGCAGAGGGAAATTTTGAACTAAGTGTACTTTATCACGACCCTCTTCTTGAGAGGCCATAGGTTAAACCACTAGGCTAATCACGGCTTTGACTTTGCGTTTTTTCAGGATTAAGTCCTGAAATATTATTTGCAGAGGGAAATTTTGAACTAAGTGTACTTTATCACGAGTCAAAAAGTACTTATGCTTAAAAACTGTGAAGTTCAATCATAAAAAAAAACCATAGAAAAAAAAAACGTAAAATAATCCTCTAAAATAATGATAAATAAATAAAATAAAATAAAATGCGTTTATTTCTGACAACAGAAACTAAAGCCTAAAGTTTTATGGCCTAGCACTAAGCAGCAGAAATATAAAGCGGAATATTCTTTAAATGAATATTCCGCTCGCACCGCACCGACTTCATATATCTGCTGCTTAGTGCTAGGCCATAAAACTTTAGGCTTTAGTTTGTGCTGTCAGAAATAAACGCATTTTATTTTATTTTATTTGTTTATCATTATTTTAGAGGATTATTTTACGTTTTTTTTTT
Source organism: Clepsis dumicolana (assembly GCA_963691665.1). Classification (NCBI taxonomy): domain Eukaryota; kingdom Metazoa; phylum Arthropoda; class Insecta; order Lepidoptera; family Tortricidae; genus Clepsis; species Clepsis dumicolana. The sequence continues at coordinate 14,498,212 of OY829507.1, read as the reverse complement.
GAAGGCGGTTTTACTTTTTTGTTAAAAGATTTTTATTTCACAATTTTACGTTGATTTAACATTTTCATAATTATCCTCCAACTCCTAACCGTTAAGGAGTTGTACCTTCCATCATCAGCTCATCAACATAAGATGATGACTACCAAACGGAAATACTTGAATAACCTTAGAAAATATATGAAACACATAGTACGTGCCAGTAAAATTTGAGGGTTGCCCTCGATTTCCCTGGGATCCCATCATCAGATCATGACTTGGTGACAATGGGACCACCTCAGAAGTATACCCTTTCAAATAAATAAAAAAAATTGAAAATCGGTTTACAATTGACGGAGTAATCGATGTATATACATAAAAAACAAAAACAAAAAATACATACAGTGGAACGTAGAATCTCCTCCTTTTTTTGAAGTCGGTTAATAAATGGATCACTCACTTATGTCAGTCGAGTACAGTCTGACACGTATCAAACTAACCGTAATCGTTTCATTTCGCTACCGCCGAAGCATGTGTTCCTAGAGGAAGGACTACGGACTAGTCCGAAACATACCGAGCTATAGGTACGCGATTGCCATGCGTGACGTGAGTGATCCGTTTATTTCACTATATAAAAAAAAACCATATCCAACTATCGCAGCCATTATGCCCTACAAAACCGCAAAACTCTCCAAAACGTTCCCGCTACCCTCCTATCCCTTGTCCCGCGTCCCTAGCTCCACGGTTGGTTAGGTGCAACGCGCCGTGCGTTACCTCACTCTGAACAGAAACTTCGCGATGTACTTTCCAGTGCATTTTTTAGTGTGTCCCTTTTGTAGGCCTCGTTTGTTTTTTCAAACCGTACCTACTAGAAACAGTTGTGTGTGTACGCCGTTTTTCATTACGCCGTACCTAAATGCAAGTTACTTAAGCCTAATGAACGAAAGACCACAGATTTGAATAATGGATGAAGTAAATAGGTTGCTGTATTTGTGCTTTTGCTAAGTTTGAAAAGAATAAAAGATTAGCCAGTGCTTTTAAATTAGGCCGCGCATTCAATTCTTGCTAAATCTGGTACATACAGTCATACAATGCTTACATTATGCAAAAGAAAAAACAATTATGATTACGAAATACTACGCAGTGACATTTGTACATTAAATTAAATGGCAGAAATACTGGATTATGGTGATATTTATTGTGAAAAGGTTCACAATGTCCGTAGTATTCCTCGATAATGACAGTGTTTTGATTTTTTGTTATCATACTGCCTATACATATACTAAGTTTTTTAATAGCTATTTCTTTTCTTTTCAGGTTTTGGATTTTAACGGAATTAATCTGATAAAAAGGTGAGTCGAGTACATCATAATAATGCTTCTTTAATTAAAAGGCATATTTCAAAGTCACCTATAAAACTAAAAGTTGCTTGTTTTAAAATACTGCTAATAATGTAATCTAAAGCGATACTTAAGGCCACCAAAATTGTACTTACAGATTTAAATTAATTATTTAATGCTTCGATATTTGAAAGATTATTTTGGTCAATACTTTACAGCAATTAAGAATCAATTGGCTCTATAGGATAGAGCCACGTTAAAATTGGTATTAAGTAAGTTTGTTTCTAATACATTCTTTTAAGCAATGAAAAATCTCGTGTTTCGTTCGTGTAACCGAAAGTTACGTAACGGTTATCCCACAAAGTCCGCTAGTCATTTTCCTTGCTTGCTTTCCGTCACGTGGAAAATGTGATTTGTAGTCGCGTGATGAGCTATATATAGGTACATTCTTCGGGATGAGGGAGCACGTTGAATCTCGTGTCGCCATTTGTTAGGCGTTTTGGTGACTTTGTACAAACTTTTGCTTCTATTTATTAAGCTTTTATGGTAAATACCCAAAAATACACGGGAGCTGAATCTTTTTTCTAGTGCTAGTGATTTTTTTACCGACTTCAAGAAATCAATTTGACTGTACGTTTTTTGTATGTTTATCTACACACATATCATGCGTCCTGTATAATGAGTTCAGAAAATAACCGACAGCGCGAGCCCAGCACCACCCACCATCACCAGCAGTAAAGTAATAGTCATTACGACATCGAATTCGATATCGTAATGACTTTTTGATATCGAATTCAATGTTTCGAATTTGAAAACCAACGTAATTTACAATCATAGTGAAATAAAACGGATCACTCACGTACATAAGTCGAGTTCAGTCCGACATGTATAAATAATAATGTGATATATTTTTTTTACCATAAAAAAAAACTGTTTACGAAACGTCAACTCGGTATGTTTGTCTATGATTAAAAAAAACAGTCAATTTCGTGACAGGTATGGGTATGATATATGCCTTCGGCTTCTGAACCCATCTTAGAGTACTTATAATATGTGTGTAGATAAAGTAATGTATGCAACTCCACATAATTAGGCCTTAAAACACTCGTGTGATCCTATTATGAAACTCAGTTTCGCCTTGTTTCATAAAAACACACTCGTGTTTTAAGGACCCTCATTATGTAGCAGTTGCATAAACTACTATTGTTACACTATTACTCCACTAATTATGAATTGATTTTGATGATTCTTTTTTTGTTTGAAAGGATATATATTTTAGAAGTGGTCCCATATACATTGTATCAAAATGGGTTCAGTAGTTTTGTTTAACGCATAATAGTCAAATATTTAATGTTTGTTACCCGAAAACGTTTGAAAGGGTTTACTTTTGAGGTGATTCCATATTTATCAAAATCATTATATTTACATTTGAAGTCGATTAATTTTCCGGTTTTAGGGAAAAAGTTATTAATATTTTGACGCCGTGTTTGTGCACCATCAATTGAAGTTAGTTTATGGCGTTTTTACTGGTTAGGTAAAGCAACCAACCTCTTCGTAAAAAAACATTCCACCAAAATGTCTTTATATTATCGCATCAACTTACATCAACCATTGAGGTCACGTCGCCATTCACAGGGTTGACATCTCACCTGTCACTAACCTCTTACGATAATCATCGAAAACCCATTCACAAAAGCAATTGTTCGATTCTAAACCGCCCACGATCTCTAAAGGGTTGATAAATATATTAAAAGACTTTTTTCCGCGGTTAGTTTGGACACCTGTTTTTTTATTATTATAAACATTTGGTTCTATTGTGGAGACAATCGAGCACAGACATCGATAATCGACATTCGACAGTCGATATCGACTCGTAAGTCGATGCCGAGCCCTCCCGCGAACGCGACAATGGAAGATGACAAGTGTGCCGTCAAGTGATTTGAAAGATATCGCGATCACAATAAAGGCTTATGTGGCTTTGAATTAACTTGCTACGAAGTTTGTTTGTATTGAAATTATTTGTTTGGTTGAGTTTATTTATCGAATGAAGAAAAAAGCTTTATACCCTTATACCAGAATATCAGCGCTGCGGCAGTAATGCCGACAGCACACGCTGAGTCGGCGCCTTTTCGCGGCTATGCCGTGACAAATTTCCGTGTGTGTATAGCTTGTAAGATACCTGTTTTACTGTATTTGTCATAGTCATGTTGTCGAATAAAGTTTTTTATTATTTAGCTATCTATCTATATTTACCTTATCCGATGTCACATTGTAGCTGATAGTCTCTATTAACTGTTCAGTCATTCTTTTATTTATTCTATAGTTCAATTATATTATCTGCCGGCCTTTCCAGCATAAATGTGGCGCCTCTTCTTGAGCCTCCCGGCCTTTTATAAATAAATAAATTAATATCATGGGACAATTGACACCAATAGACCTAGCCCCAAACTAGGCAAAGCCTGTACTATGGGTACTAGACAACGGATAAACATACTTATATAGATAAATACATCATCATCAAAAATTCAAAAAATTCGAATTCAAAAAATTCTAAATTTTATTCAGCAAATAGGCAGTTGAATGCTCTTTTAGACGTCATTTTTTTGAGTCTACCAGCGCTTTCGAAAAGACCATGATTGCCAAGAAGAATGCGCCACAAGAAACTTGGCAGTAAGTCATTTTTTCTAAAAACAAGTTACATTAACTCTTACAATACGTAACCACAGACAAATTACACAAAGAAACCTCACTCTGTCATTAAAAGATTAAGAGAGAAAAAAAAATACCGCATTTTAGAAACAAGTGTAAAAAGTAATTATTAGAACAGCAAAACCAGAACACTTTACTTTACTGGCACGTTTTAATTGAGCAGGAGATGTATAGGGTCTCCAGGTCAAATATCTGTGAAAATTTAAATTACAAAGGGATGTATAGGGTCCCAGAATTAATACTATAATATAATACTTAATCTAAATGGCTTAGAGATGTATAGTCTCTAGGGTCAATTTAAACTAAATATAAAATCAGCAGAGGTGTAAAACGCCTCCACGGTCAAATAATAAGTATAATAATACGTATACATAAACTGGATATGTATATGGTCTCCAAATGTCAAATAACAAAAATTTATGAAATATACATTTCATATCATTATGTCAAATAAATAAAACATTATTTATGTCAATTGTAAGTATTACAATTAGTACGCAGCGGACAACGGCAACAGAGCCGGACACCATACACGAATATCTTCGGGACGCAGCCAGGTCACATTGATGTCCTAATTATCTTCTGTTTTCAGCCTTGGCCAGGTGGTGCCATCACATAAGTATTCATCCACTTTGTAGTATGCTTTTTTTCAAGAGAGCGGTCTTTATGTATCTTTTAAATGAATTGTGAGGCAATTCCCATGCATCTACAGGCACTTTATTGTAGAACCTCACGCAATTTCCCAAAAAAGACTTACTGACTTTTCGTAGACGAAATTTAGGGACGGCAAGTTTATGCTTATTCCGAGTGTTGAAACCATGCACATCCGACACTTTCTTGAAAGATTTGATGTTCTTGTGTGTATACAATATTACATCTATATATACTGAGAAGCTACTGTAAGGATGCCGATTTCTTTAAAGCGTTCTCTAAGTGAATCTCGGGAGCCAAGATTGTAAATAGACCGGACCGCCCTCTTCTGCAGGATAAAGATCGTCTCTATGTCGGCCGCCTTGCCCCAAATTAGGATGCCATAAGACATAATGCTGTGAAAATAACTGAAGTAAACTAACCGCGCAGTTTCTACATTGGTGAATTGCCGGATTCTTCGTACAGCATAAGCGGCAGAGCTCAATCTACCAGCAAGACCAGATAAGTGTGGGCTCCATTGCAAATTGCGATCTAAGGTAAGCCCGAGAAAAACAGTCTCATCCACGAGGTTCAGCTTCTCTCCATTTAATCTGATAGTAGTGTCAACCTGTCTTACATTAGGCAACGAAAATTTTATACATTTCGTTTTAGCTGCATTCAATAGTAAATTGTTTGCAGTAAACCATTTCAGCACATCTCTTAGGGTCTCATTGATGTGACTTTGATCTTCTTGTTGCCTGTTGACTTTAAAAATGAGAGAGGTATCATCAGCGAACAGTACTATGTCACATTTGTGTTCTAGCAGCTGCGGCAAGTCATTTATGTACACCAAGAAGAGAAACGGACCCAAAATAGAACCCTGTGGTACTCCAAGCTTCACCGGTGATCCACATGACTGCACTCTATGTATGTCTACTTTCTGGATTCTCTGACTGAGATAGGACATAACAAGGTTCAGTGCATTAGTTGTGAGTCCGTAGTGTTCAAGTTTGCGGATAAGCGTCTCGTGTTCCACGCAATCAAATGCCTTGGAGAGGTCGCAAAATATTCCTATTGCATCTTGCGATTGTTCCCATGCGTCATAAATGTGCTTCATGAGATTTGCAGCCGCATCCATTGTCGAGCGGCCCTTCGTAAACCCAAATTGCTGACTGTGAAATAGTTCATTAATATTGAAGTGATGAAGCAATTGATTTAGCATAATTTTCTCAAACACTTTACTTAGTACAGGAAGCACGGAAACCGGTCGAAAGTTACCAGGCTCAGATGAGCTGCCAGCTTTGAATAAAGGAATAACTTTACTGTACTTCATTAAGTCAGGGAACACACACTCATCGACGCAGTTGTTAAACACGACGGCCAGATATGGTGCCACAATATGGATGACAGATTGCATTACTTTAACTGAAATACCCCAAAGATCCTCTGTGTTCTTAATTTTCAAAGATTTAATCATCATCATCATCAGCCTATTTACGTCCCACTGCTGGGCACAGGCCTCCTCTCAGAATGAGAGGGCTTGGGCTATAGTTCCCATGCGGGCCCAGTGCGGATTGGGAACTTCACACACACCATTGAATTGCTTCGCAGGAGTGTGCAGGTTTCCTCACGATGTTTTCCTTCACCGTAAGCTCATGATAAATTACAAATATGATTTCTCACATAAATTCCGAAAAACTCAGAGGTGCGAGCCGGGGTTTGAACCCTCGACCCTCTGCTTCAGAGGCGATAGGTCAAACCACTAGGCTATCACGGCTTCTTTAGATAAATACATACTTATTACATATTAAACATCCAAGACCCGAGAACAAACATTCGTATTCATAATACAAACATCTGCCCCTACCGGGGTTCGAACCGGGTACCTCAAGCTTCATAGTCAGGGTCTCTAACCACTAGGCTATTCGGTCGTCAAAATTGCCCATAATGATGGCATGAGACCTGACAGACGGGCCCTTTTGCCATGGGCCATGGGCGACATGGGATGGGATATTTGGGATACCACATGTGTGGCTACCCTAGCGGCGTCCCATTTAACTTGATCTTCAGCGAAGGCAATGCAGCACAAACCTTGAAAAGCAAACTGGGCTCAAAGGAGACTATACGTGTTTGTGGCATTTCTTGCAGAAACTTGGGTTGGTGGAACCTGGACGCACTTGTTTCGGCCAAATAAAAGCTAAATTGTATAAAATTACCCGTGACCATGGTGATGGGATCTTACCCAACGCATTGGCATCGGTGGTGATGGGTTATCTGGCAGATTTTCTCGGGGAGAAAAGAATAGTGACGTAAGTAGTCAATTTAATTTTGGCGTATTTTTCGTTGTTTTATTTATGATAGATCAATAAATAAAAATTGTTACAACAAAAAGAAACGTCCTGGTTTCTGATAACACTTTTTCACCAAAACAAATACCTAATTGTAGAATACCATGGTATTTAGAGCATAACTTTGATTATGACTTTGTAAATCTTACGCATTCATAACAAATTCTATAATTGTACTTTGCAAATATTTTCGTCCCTTTTTTAGACATTGCGAAATCGTTCAGGTTTTGTTAAAAATTGCGTAAAAATAAATCCCAGGTAGGTATTACCATTTCCATACCTTTCTCTTGGTCACAACAATACTTTCTGGAATTCCGCGTAAAAAAAGAATTTATCTAGTTGAGATGCTTCGGTCTCATCGAGATTTCTCAAGAAATGTTTGCGCAACCAAATGCTTGGGCCACGTTTATAGATAGGTACAGTGGGAGTAAAATCATGCGAGTAGCAAGCCATTGTCGGTCAGCCAGGCCAACAACTTACAAGTGATTGATTGAAAGGCGCAGTGTAATGCTATACTTACACTCTTTTCCTCTCACCACGTAAACAGAGGCCTTATTGTATTACGCGCTTGACTTCGCTATGGCATACGCCATCTCTTTCTTGCACGATCTTGTACCGTTTCACAGAAAAGGATGACGAATGCCAAAGCAAAGTCGAGCGCGTTAGACACTAAGCCCAATGCCTTAGCTTAGGGCTTGGTAACAATTATGTGACTATTTTCGTGTTTTGCAAGACTCGGCGACTTTATTTGAAACAATGCGATTGCGGAATATTTGAAGAAAATATTAATGTAACCATTAATTTGAGCGTGGCTAGGCGGTTTCGTAAGATGCCAGGAATAGCTCTCGGTATAAATGAAGAAACCCAATTAAAAGTTAAAAATGTTACGCGGCTCACGTGAATGGCGCGTAACGACTTATTTTGGATTAAGTAAGAGGTATTTTTGTGGCTTTGATGGCAGTTATTTGCAAGATTTGATACGTTACTTTTGGTAATCTGCGGTCACGGTCGTTGGTATTACGTAGCGGTTTATTTGAGAGTTTTAGCTTATTTTTAACATAATTCAGTCAGTACCTATGTAATATTGTTGACGTACTTTAATTTCACTAGAGCTCAGCAACTAAGGAACTTCTGTCGTTAAGTATGCAAGAGATGCACCTATTATCCCCGAGGTCGACTTGCTCTTGAGCTTTTTTCTTCTACCAACCTGTTATTTAACTTGAACGAAATTTCTAACCATTTCATGTCCGTGTCACAATATACTTAAGACTTTTTAAGACACGATGTTCAGATTAATTGCGTGTTAAAATTCATAGGCATTTTTGTGTAGGCATTTCATCTTAGCTCTCTAGGTTGGCAACGCATCGGCAAACCCTCCGGGGTTGCGGGTGTCTATGGGCAGTGGTGATCACTTACCATCAGGTGACCCACTTGCTCTTTTGCCTTCCTCGTCGCATAAAAAAAAATACAATGGCTATAACGATATTAACTTAAAAAACCGGCCAAGTACGAGTCGGACTAGCGCATCGAGGGTGTCGTATCCGTAAAAATATTTTTCCCGCTTTTCCCCATTGTTTTAAGTTGTCTAGTGTTAGCAGATCCCTGCTCCTGAGAAAAATGTACGCAGTGTGGGGTGGTACTTTATAATGGTCGCTGACACACAAACAGGCATAAAAATTTAAGGTTTTCAGATTTACCTGATTGATTGTGCTATAAGAGCTACCTTCAGGTTTTTTACACCATGGTAATTTGTATGGAAACACCCTTTTCAATGATTTTATCTTTTGATTGCGTTGGCTTAGAAGTTTGATTTTTTTTCACAACTTCAAGGGACTGCAGGCTTGAGTATTTTATATTAATTTCAGCATGCTACCTTCACGTATTCCAGAGAAAAAGGGTTTGGCAGACAGACAGACTGATAACAAAGTGATCCCATAATGGTTCAGTTTTTCCTTTTAAGGTACCGAACCCTAAAAGTGATTTTCGTGGTCAAATAATGACCAATGACAGGACTCGCTCATTGGTGAGAATACCCCTGAAGGTCGTGCATAAACCTGTCTGCTATAGTCACCATAACACATAAAGCCGCGCGAAGTGAGCGGGAGGCAGCGACAGGCTAATCACCACTTTATCGCGCCTGTCACCCGCAGCATTCAATTCAACCACCCTGTATACGACTGCCACTGTAACGGGACACCCTTGTTGTAAGGCAGTAAGGAGCACTTTGTATTGCGGAGGTTAATGTCTATAAACAAAGTTTAGATTTGGTTTTAAGTGGACTTGCAATGCCATTGTGATTACATCAGATGCATAGCTAGAGTATAGTAAATTTATACTAAACTAAACATAACAAATACTTATTTGAATTAATTTTATAAATGACTCAAAAGAACGTTTTGTTCCCAATTTAGTCAGGAAGTTAAAATATCTTCTCCATATAGCTCTCCGCCAGGATAAGGAACACATCACATCACATCACATTATAAATGTTATTGTGTCGTTCGTTACCTACATACAACATTTTGCAACCCCTTATGCATCATTCTAATACGAGTATATCTCTTTTCCATGCCGTTTAATTGAATGTAATATTTAGTAACGAAGAAAGAGCTAAATAAAGTTTTGGCAGCCGGAGTGACCATTTTGTTTCACTGCTGTCTCAGCTTCGAAATGTCAAAAGGTTGTAATTTGGTGCCAAAAATTGACACCAGCGCTCGAGGCTGCATTAGAGTATAGAATGACTGTTTATTAGCCTTACGCGTCTATCATCCCAATGTAGATTAGTTAGGCCTAACGGGACCCTAGCTCCAGTTTATCTCACCGCATAGGTATACAGAAGACAGCCAGTGGGCTAATCGGCACTCTGTCACAGCCGTCAGGCGCAGACGCGGCACGTGCTGTGGTGCGTGCAGCTACCTACCGCAGCGCGGCAGGGTGCGACCGCCATCTTACCGAATTTATAATTGGAGTTTTATTATGCACTCTGACGCATTCGAATTCAATTTTAAATGTTTAGTGAGGAAGTCAAACACTAGTTTCCGATTTAATTATCGCGTGGGAGTAAATATTACAAACTGTGTCTGTTTGTCCTTTTCAAGATAAAGCGGGTGCGGGTGGTAGGACCTTGTGCGAGGTCCGTCCGGATCGCTACCACCATCTTACTCGTTAATCCCGCCGCTAAGCAGCAGTGCTTGCACTGTTGTGTTCCGGTGTGGAGAGTAAGACAGCCAGTGTAATTACGGGCACAAGAGGCATTTCATCTTAGCCCTCTAGGTTGGCAACGCATCTGCAAACCCTCCGGAGTTGCGGGTGTCTATGGGCAGTGGTGATCACTTACTATCAGGTGACCCACTTGCTCGCTTGCCTTCCTGGTTGTATAAAAAAAAAAGCTTATGTGGAATTAATTACGTTTCTTACTTTTTCAGCAGTGTTTGTTTGAATTTTAAGACACAGGTTGTGTTGTGCCCAGTTGGGCTGGCTGTTTTTAGTTTAATGTATTTTTACAGGCTTTTATTGAACTTGCAAAGTTTGTATGTAACTATGTATGTTCGGGTCAAATCTTGCAACTGAAAAGCAGTATCCTCAATTAGTTGAGATGAAGTTTGGCATAGGTACTTATGATAGTCCGGTGACAATACAATAATCTGGTAGTGATACTCTGGGCCGTGTTTTATAAAGCTACAAGTTACAATTTACAAGCGGAAGTCTCTTTCTAACAAAAAGTGATAGAATGAGACTTCCGCTAGTAAATTGTAATTTATAGCTTTATAAAACATGGTCCTGGTGGTCCGGACCGGATAGTCTCCGCAGGTGGGAACTCTTCAACGGTTAATGGCTTTGAAATTTGGTATGGATATGTAAGTTGGATGACAATATATGTACAGTCAATAAAAAGTACAGTCGGAAAAAAGGCTTGTATTAAAAATGAAATTTCTTATTTGGTATACTGAAAAATGGAATATGCATTATTAAAAAAAACCCTTTACGGCCAAAACCCGTTGCGTATCTTCTGTATAGAGTGTTTTGACATAATAAATAACCTATTTTAATAGTCTCATGATCTTTTGAAAAATTATTGTACTTAGATAATAAACGAAAACGTTCTAATGGATTTACGCAACTCAAACAGAATCACAAGGAGTCTAATAAAATAAATAACTCCTAAAAAGTACAGTTACTACACCTTCATCAAACCTCACAAACTAGTTTAGTTCGCACTCCGACGAACCAATCTAATTTGATAAAATCAAAATTCCGGACGACCAACTCCGAGAGAAACAATTTGCAAACTCCCAAGCCAACTCGCCGAATAGTTTATCTAGGCGACGCGACATAAACATAGTCGTCGGGCAAAACAAGCAACTCGTGGCGTCTAGCCACCGCGCTACACAGATCCGTGTCCTTAAACTGTAGCTGCATCTCTCTCGCGCTAAGAAAATGAAACGGACCAATGAGGGGGAGGGGTGACACGCATTTCCGGGCCCGGCTCCAATCAGCTGCTAGAACAAAGGAGTCGCGATAGCTACTCACTTATAAGTAGCTACGGAGGGACTACTATAAGTGTACTGTGTTTCTAAGTTCACACACGGCCACTCGACACACACAGGGGTGATTTTTTACCTGCGTTTTTGTGTGCGTGGCTGCGTTTGTGTGGCGACGTCTAGCCGCGGCCGTGGCCGGGTGATCACTTGGCGGAGTTGCGAGTCGGAGTAATGGCTGGTATATATCGACTCGAGACAGCTCCGCACGCTGGAGCTTGAGTTGAGTAGGTACAATAACTGACGCGAATGAGGAAGCCGACTGAGTACTTACGCGTTGAGTTCACTGTACTCGAGCGGTCGACGACTAACATAAACGCATAGGCAGGCCGTACTAAGCTTTTCACGAGTGATGCATGCGTACATGATGAACCTCCGACTCTTGAGCGCATTTAAATAACGTCTAGCCTAGCTATTAAGACTTCCCCGCTCGACAGTCAAATATCCCTATGGAGACATTTTGTACGGATTCTAAAATCTTCCCAAAAGAAAATAAAACGAAAGAGGTATTATCCTGAACGACATCCTGTTACGGCTTATTTCTCCTCTCGACTCCCAGAATCCTCACATCGTTAAAGGTACATTTTTCTTTCGCAGTCCTCATGTGACGTACCTGCCGTTCCAAGGACCTTTCCGCCGCGTTTTGTAATCAAAACTGAGTCGTGCACGTTCGTAACAAAGTCGGGAATGTAATAATTTAAGTGTAACACGCCCTGTAAGACTACAATTTGACTATCACGAATTTCCTGCGTCTGTACGTGCGGGGCCGAAACGTTTGAAGATGGTGTGCCGTAATAAGGTGGAGTGGGTCGTGTTAGTTGTTTGTAGAGTTTGTTTTAGTTTGGAGGGTGGGGGCTGGTGAGAAACAAATCTGCGTAAGGTACGGGTGTCGAGTAACTCGTGTTCTTACCCTCCTTTGTAGGGGCCGGAAGAGCGAGCTAGAATTACATGCTCGACTCTGATGTGCGCTTATTTTTTACGGCGCTATATTGTGTTTGGCGGTAGTTATACAGTTCAACGGTGGAGACTGCGTTGAAGGACTAGCTCGTACTCATTACGTGTGTGCTGGGGATTAAGTGTTTACCTAATCACTTATGAGGTAGCTTAAACAGGGCAACTAGTAAAATGCTTGATTAATTATAATTTTCATTTGCGAATACTGCTACTTACTTTATTTCTACTTTTTTCTGGGCTATAAATTCACAATATGTTGCAGTCGCCAATATTTTCTTATCCCAATACATGTTACAATACAAAGCAAGCTCAAAAACATATCGACTTTCAAAATAAATAATTCAGGAGCGGAGGTTCAGGGCGGGCAGTTTCCCTTCGGGCTCATTGGTCCGTGCGCCGCCCGCATACTGATCCCGGCTAAATAACTCCGGCAACTATTTTACACAAAACCAGAGGCCATAATTAAAGTCCAGGCGAAAATGGGGAAAATCAAACGTCTTATCTGACCGGCGAGAAAAGCGTTTCTTCGCTGAATAGTTCGCTGAGTCGGGCGGGAGTGAGCGGAATAAATAATTATTGCTCCAATCTAAAGTTGCCGCTTGTAGAGATGCGGTTCTTTGGCGAGTGAGATAATGAACATAGTTTTCTATTGGCGCAGTCGGCTTAAGTTGAAAATGCGCGAGAGGGTTACGTTTCTTAATCTTGTTAAGGCGCGATAGAGTTTTCGTCAAGTTTTTAGAAAACAACTTATATTCACAGAATTGAGCAGGTTTTGGCCATCAAGTGTAAATAGGTACTGAAATGTCAAGAGCAAACGCAAATTATAAAATTCGTAGGTAGACGAAGGTACCTCAGATAAATAATCTACAATAGATCGCCGCTCCACAATAGACACTGCTTAAATCATTTTTTATGGATGGAAAAAGCCAGTGAAGATGATGATGCATAAGTATTTTCCTATTAAACTTCCACCTACTCTGTTAAAGTAATGACAAAATAAAATAATAGCCTTTAAAACTGCAAACTCCCTCCGAAGCACTCACGTATTTCACGCACGTCCTCACCCATCCGCCGAATTCGTGGCTCCACGTCCCAAAATCAATAATCATAAGGAAATACAATTCACTTTCACGGTGTCTGAAACTCTGAAATAAACCATTCTTTGCGTTGAAAGGGGAATAATCTCGCTGTAGCAGCGGGGGCTTAATCAGAATCCGTGAATTGCTTTAAATCGGGGAAAACGCAGGAAATATCCTTTGTGCGGCAATTTCCCGTGCGTGGAGCTAATGCGCTATCGGCGCGTAATGACTTCCTTAATTAATTCGCGATATTGCCTCGCGCCTCGGTGACGGCGAGGTCGCGGGACCTTGCGGGTGCAGGGTCTGGGGGGGGAGGGGTATGAGGCTCCTTATCAATGGAGAGTACAAGTACAAGCACGAGGTGCGTTAAGATCGTACATACCGTACCGTTTCATACGGTACCCGCATGTCTTTGATTGGCTTCGTCGATGACCTGAAGCTATTTACTACTTTTTGTAGTTAGAGGAAGTATTCTGTAGCTACACATGGTACTCAATTTAATTCAATAAGTTATAATAACCCGTTTTAGTGAATTTCAAATGACCTATTTAAAGTCACTGGGAGTCTTATCTGATTGTTTTTGATTTCTGTTGACAACATAATTTGTTCTTCATTGATCTTAGATCTTACATGCGGTTTTAGCGTGGCTCCCAATGAAAATAAACAAAAGAACGATTCGCCGTGCTCGTCAAAACGTCACGTCAGTAGTAAACAAAACACGATCGAATAAAAACCAAGATCAGCTACGGCAGCCGGGGCAGTCTTACATAACCGGCACATGCTTTCTATTTACCTAGTGGGTAACTAAGCTCGGCAATACCCGATCGAACAGAGGGCCGCGTTGCTATGGCGGCGGCAGTAAGAAGTTATTTTAAGGGGAATATTACGCGACATCAGAGGCTTATCTTTACGGCAGGTGTTCCGACCCTCGCGACAAATTTACGAAATATGCCGAGACTTATGCGGATCACGGGATGTTGGTGCAGTTACTGCTGCCTCAATCTGAGGGTAGAATTTGTAGAAAAAGATTCGTTGCACTCAATGGGCGGGTCAATCTAATTAAATAATAGACCTTAAAAGTTTTTTCATACAAAAAACAAGGTTAAGTGACCACCACTGTCCATAGACACCCGCGAGATCAGAGGGACCTAGAAGGCTGAGATGAAACTCTTCTTGTACTTCTACTTCTTGTACTTGTACTACTTCTTGGGATATAGTGGGTATGTATATTTATTAAAAGTAAGTAAAACCGGCTTATCACTGAATTTCTGGATAATAAATAAATAACAATCGAATATTTACCGAAGACAAATAATAAACATCACACGTGTTGAATGATTCTAAGGTACTTAATAATAATACCTAACACATGGGATAATTTGTAAATTGAACGAAGTTTAAAAAAATCTTTCAATGTGTTAGTTTAATTTGGCTTTAGCACTATATTTTACAGACGCTTTAATTTTGTTATACTTCAAGTTGCCAAACGAGATATAAAGTGCAATATCGATACGGTAAAGTTATTTAAAGTTTTACGAACTTCGAAGTGAGCGAGAGGTTAGCGAGGTAACTCCGCGGGCATAACTTAGAACTTTGTTAGATTTTCTTTCCATGTTCATAGTTTATTATTAAAATTGTTAGCTAAAATAATAGTCGATTGGTCGAAGTTACTAATAAAGTAATAACACTATCACTATCCGTCTCAGAAATTCTTAAGAAGTGTAGTATATTTTTGTGTGCATTCTAAAAACCTAGCACGAAGGTATGTCCCAGTAGATCCGATACTGTCCCAATACTTTGATACTTTTACTCTTAATTGGTAGCAATAATAGGAGAAGCAGCATATCAAATATTGGAATTAAGGAGACAATGGTTGGTACTTTTACCTTATTTAGGTAAACACATCGGTAACTTGCGGTATTCAGGTAGCACTTGACAGATTAGTGATGAGACAAGTTTTCTAAGTGTCTTTTCAGATAGGTAAGCCAAAATAATAAATGCACTATTGATATATGTACGTTAAATTATCCGACTAACTCAAATAAAAGTGGCAACGGCGCGTGGCAATACAAGTTGGTATCGCACACTCATGTAATTTCTCTCTGGATATTTCGTGTACACCAAACCCAACAAATTTGCTGCATGTACTCTGCATGTAACACATCGCGAAGCTTGTAACACACGTCAACTCTCACCCTCCCGTCAAAGCCTACATTAAGTAATACCCGATACGCGTGTATCGCGTAGACTTGTACCAATATCACGACGTTAATAAGCAATTAAATACGTTAATAAAGATATTTACGTCATTCTGCCAATTTGCCGTTGATCTGTAAAGGCTTTTGAATGGCTCTTTGATCTTGGGAGCTTATGATAGATCGATTTGTAGGCATTGTTTGACAGCCCCGAGACATCCCGGGATTCCTAATTGTTGCTGGAGATCGTAATGCGTAAGCTGATTAAACAAGGAGTCTTTTTGTGTTGTGATGATAATACAAAAGTTGATGGATACGATACGAGTGACAACGGACGTTGTGTACTGTGTGGATGCAATTTTGTGAATGACACCTTTCCTAATTCAAAATGTATTAATACCCATCGCATCGTTAAGTCACGGTTTTCGGTGATCAACAGATAGAACAAAACGTAAATATAGGTAGGCAAGCTGTTGCGCTCATCAGTTAAATAAAAATATGCAAGAAAAGTCCCCAGGGGAACGCCTCATTGTGAGACCACAATGAGCGCGCCTGATTGGCGGAAGGATGTTCTCACTAAATAAAAAATATCGACGCGTCATTTCGTACAATTTTCGTCGAATTTTCAAACGATAAAACCTGTCATTTCGCTGTTGACGCGCCTATAAAATATTCATGTAGACGGGCGAGAGATGAGCGATTTTTTTCTTCGATTTATGCGTCGAAATAAGATGTCATTTTCCGTATCATTAGCGGCGGTTGGGAGCGGCGCGACGCCACTATTTATACGCAAATACGATAAAAATGACGCCCGGCCGATCGACTGCTTGACGCGCCATTGATAAATTGCGCCCTTTTCAAATTCCTTATCTTTTTTGACGTTTTTTATTCATTTTTAAATTCTGATGGCAGTTTTCTTCGAGTTTCTTTCAATGTCTTGTTGAATTGTGTACAATTTGAGTAATGACGTCGTAATGGTAAGATATTGCGAATTTTGTTTATTGTTGCGGAACTGATGAAACGGCGAAGCTGTCGCTAGGTAATTTCGGGAAGCGTTGAACTTTTGATGACCATCGTTACCAATCGGCGCTGGGTGAGGCAAAGAGGGATTTTCAGTACCGCTTCGAGTGGAGCTATGTTTTTAAGAAGATTACTTTTATAGAGGTTTATTGGCACTCGTATTTCCATGGCGGGTAAATTCGATTGGAATAAAAGTCCCTCCGAATGGCTCGGGAGCGGCGCGTTGAGCGCTCTCTTTGCCGAGCGAAATCGCGCGGAGTAGTTTATCTCACCCGTTCACTTGCGCTATCGCTGCTCGCTCACAAAGGAATCTACTATGATAATCTGCAGATATATTTCATATCGATGTTCGATTAGGTATTTTATTCATATCTGTTTAACATTTGTCTATTCTTCACGTAGAATTATGTTAATGTTTTAAGCTGAAGTTAAATAGTCCACCTGACTATGCATTTTGTTAGATATGTAGGTATTAGGTACTAAGTTCAGGACTACATGAACTGAAGGAGTTGTTTATGGTTTTTGGTTTCTTACTCTATGTAAATTGTTTATTATCTAAATGTCGCTTAATTCTATTGTAATCTACTGAAACTACACCGGTCAATAAACGGCTTTACATATTTAAATAAATAAAATAAATAAATAAATAAATATCACGGGACAATTTGACACCAATTGACCTAGTCCCAAACTAGGCAAAGCCTGTACTATGGGTACTAGACAACGAATAAACATACTTATATAGATAAATACATACATATTACATACATATTAAACATCCAAGACCCGAGAACAAACATTCATATTCATCATACAAACATCTGCCCCGACCGGGATTTGAACCCGGGACCTCAAGCTTCATAGTCAGGGTCTCTAACCACTAGGCTATTCGGTCGTCGTTATTCTATTACCTTATATTTTCTTTAATGTAGTCAATAATAGTGCCTATAGCATTAAATTTAGTCCAGCGTCAATAACCGCGGTTGTTTGCTACATACGTACATCTTTAATTACGTATGTCTAGCCATTAGCCATCGATATTCTTCCCACACTTAAGATAAATAAAACAATCTTACTCCACATCGTTATTATCCGTCCAACTTCTGCCCAACTAAATCCTCTTATTCCTACCATTGAGAGCGCATAAAATAATTACTTACTTGCCAAAAATGTGGTCTCTAGCAAGCTGGGCTTACTCGCGCCCCCGGCCGGCACAATATTGCGCTCCGTGTCCCGACTAATCCCCTGGATTCATTTATTTTTGACAACGCAATACGATTTTATCTCACGGCTTCTGATGCTGTTTGGTGTTTGCCTTCTGTTATTATACTCCCGCCATATTCGAGCTACTTAATTATTTATTTAGCCACCCTTTATAGGGGCGATTTGGCTTTTAGTGCGCCACGTTTAGTGGCTGATTTGATTTAGACGTGTGTTGAAATAGTTACTTTTTAGCGTTATGGCTTTCTAAATTAAGTCATGAACGACATTTTTCTCGACGTTGTGATGAAAAACTATGTGCAGAAGTTTTCTCAAGCTCGGCTAGATTCGAATAGTCCCGATTAAATAGCTGACAAAACTGGCTGTATTAACTAGCTCTGGTAACAGCTTTACTATTGCCAATTTAGATTTTCTTATTTCAGTGATTTTACACTGTAGTTTAGTTATTTTAATAATAGCCAGATTATTTCCACTATGTACTCTTCTCTTTAAATGTAAAGACACCTACCTACTATCTTTAGTTTCCTGAAAATAAAAATTCAATAAAAATGTGAGCGAAATTGACTTCATCATACGATGACTGAAAATACCTAGTCTCGGCACTCGATGTAAGTGGGGCTAACTGTAAGTGACAGACGCTCGGCATTCCTGCTCTTAATTAATATTTTAATTTCCATCTCTTAATACTCAGTGGTAAGATAATTTTTAAAGCGGTAAAATTAACTGTCGGTCTTAGGGTAGGTACTTAACGATCTTTTGGAATCTGTAAAAGTTGCGATTGTGATTTTTGCTAAAACATATTCATTTACAACATTACAACAGATGGTTACTTCAGTTTTATAAATTGGTTTATCAAGTGTTTTTGTTGAATTTGAGAGTATGGGGCTGGACTAACTTCAGGAAATTTCGGTGGACGTCGTTCTAATTTTAAGCGAGGCACAGTGAGCCGTCTCTGTGAAGCCAACGCTTATCAACACTATGGTTGACGAGCCCCGCTATTTGCATATTTTATTAAAAACCTCGACGTCGGAGATAAAAATGAAAATGAGACACGTCAAAGAAAAAACAACTGCCAAAACGCACCAGACAATGGTTATTTTGGGCGATACGAAAAAACGAAGTTTTTGTCATGGAAATTTTTGGGTGGACACTTTGCATTTTCTTTCTCTTCCCCATTCATTGGGGCGTAGAAATCTGTTTTTTTAATTATCGTGTTTGGTAATTAGTTTCGAGGGAGATCGTTTTCTTCCGTTTCCTTCTTCTGGCGGACAACTTGTCTGCCGTTAATGATGCAATTAACACTACGCCGTGATTAACGGTCAGCGTATTTTCATTAAAACTTGAGTTTATCTCTAGAAACTTCAAAGATTTCTTAGATTCTGGTTTTAGTCTAGAAGCTTTACGCTCTGAATAAATATTGCTACCTTTTTGTATTTTTATTTTAAATTCTATTAATTTAATTTATGAAACGCTTTACCAATAACTCTTGCAAAACGAACCTGGGCCTATTGTTTACGATTAGTATAATTTCTGAAAGGCAATAAATTATTTGAGGATGCAAAGATGCAAAAAGCTTTTGAAGTGCCCAAACAAATTAGCGCAACACTTGGCAGGATTCGCGGCTTTATTCCCGCAAATGACACACGGGGACGGTCTTTTCTGGGCGGATTATATTGATTGAAGCTGCAATTGCGGGGCTTATAAAAATAGCCAGATAAATCTGTGCGCTTTTACTATTTTATCGAAGCTTCGGTCGTAGGATAAAATACATACTATACATATATCTACACCAATAAGACACAAGAGATTATTTTTACTGTTTTCAACAATAATACTTAACAGAAAACTGGATAGGATAATAGTACATAATGTATTGTTTTTAGTCCAAATAGGTATTAATTAAACATTTTAAACGGACATACCATCATTATAATTCCTTGATAGGTAAGTTTTTTAAAAATGTATTACAATGAAAATAATCGATTATTGATTATTTTTGTTTTTATTTTTATTCATTCATAGTATGAAATTCAACATACAGTGACAATGCAAAGAAAAACCTGTTAAGCAGCTGGACACCAGCTCCAGCAGCTGCAGGTGTCCAGCTGCTTAACAGATTTTTCTTTGCATTGTCACTGTATGTTTAAATGTAGGTATTACAAGCAAACATAAGAATTAACTATAAAAATAGTTTTCAGAGCAACATATTATTGACAATCGCTCACTGGAAACAATTGCTCCAATTCCCAGACAGTGTTAACCACGAGATCCGTCACATTAGTAACTCGAGTACCGAATCAATGTAAACGACACGCGGTCAGGGCCCTCTTGTTTTTCGGGTCCGTCCAATTCCAATATTACATAAGAGAGAGAGAAATAGAAAGTAGAGTTTTTCTATATCTCTCATTTATTATCCATAATTATAAATAGGACTGAGCTCGTTTTACTGAAAAAATATGTTCAAAAATAAGACCAAAAAATATTTTTTGACTAGTGGTCCGTCGTGTAATGTTTTTTTATTACTGGAAAGTTAAAGGTTTCACTTGCACGCTATTAACTGTTTCAATACAGCGAAACATGTTTTCAGAGCAACAAATTGTCAATCGCCTACTAAAATCAGTTGCTCCTGTTAACCACGAGATCCGTCACATCTGTAACTCGAGCACCGAATCAATGTAAGCGACACGCGGTGAGGGCCCTCTTGTTTTTACGGGCCACTATTTCTATTAATAAGAGAGAGAAATGGAGAGTAGTGTTTCAATACAGCGATACATATTTTTCAGGGCAACAAATTGTCAATCGCCTACTGGAATCAGTTACTCCTGTTAACCACGAGATCCGTCACATCTGTAACTCGAGCACCGAATCAATGTAAGCGACACGCGGTCAGGGCCCTCAGTTTTTTGTGCCCCTCTAATCCGTGCCTCCTCTAATGCGAAGTAATTTCGCGACCCCGGCACATCGCTGTTTACAGCCTCTTACGGACTTAATGTGTTCCTGTATGGCCTCTAAAATGTCTCTTTTGGTCACATTAACTTTGATGATTTTAATATTCTGCTGAGGGTAGTACTTATGTCGGGATTTGTTACGGAAAGGGTTCCGGAAATATGTTACGTAAGTTCTTCTACTGTTTTTTTATTGAAGTAAAATTATTTAAATCGAGATCTAAAGTTACCTACTCTTAGGTACCTAATGTGTGTGAAAATTAGTAAATTAAATATTAGAATAGCAGATACTTAGCTCTCAGGTATGAACAGTTTGAACATAAATTGAATATATGATAATATCTTAAATTGCTGTATTTTAAGATCGACGTGGTTATCTTTAAGTGCTAATGAAACCTCGTCAAGTCAAGGAAATTAAAAGTCTCAAACAGGGGGCAGTTACAGCAAATCCCAGCACTAAAACGTGTATATATCTCGGCGTTGTAAAAAATCATTGCCCCCGTCTACCCTTGGCCCTCGGCGAGGGGAAAAATCTAATCTGTGCATTTTTTGCGGGACCGCGATGCCACAAAGAATTTCATTTCCCAGTGTTCATCTATCTCTATTTCACTGACGGCTCTTGTTCTTGGCTCCCTCTCGCGCCCCCTCCCCTCGCCGAGGCCGTTTTTTAGTCTTCCTCGATCGGAGATAAGGTTAAGCGAGCTCTTCTTATTAGTGGTTTGTACGCGACATTCGCAGCCTCATTTCAATTTATTACGGCTGCATCGCGCCTCCTCGCTTGTTCTGATTAAATTACAGATACGAACCACATAAAGGCATATTAACTGCCTATTAACAAGTCGGAACGCATCGTGTAGTTAGTCGTGGTCGTAGTGGAAAACCAAATCCGACGGTCAATTGATACACAATAGCCGCACGGTGTGTTTATCATAATAATAAACACTACAAAGAAATCCGATAAGCGAAAGTCAACTTATAATTGTGTTACTAGCGGCACAATCAAAATGAGCCTCCACAAAAACAGAATTACACAATTGTACACAATTGACATTCAAATCTGAGGACACGGACGCTTTGTGCGTTTATTGCCTGTTATTGAGGCGTAATTGTCAATAAATTCCTACGGGATCGAAGTTTAATGTGGGTTTGGGTGAAAAAGTTATGTTATATTAATATTTTTACGAGAACGTTTAGGACGGGCGATAAGATCTGCGATTGGGAAGTTTTTTCTTTCAATTTCCGTTTCGATTTGTAGGCTCATTATTGATGAGGGCGATAGGGGCAGCAGTGGTCGCACGCTGCCACCGTCGCGCCCTCTCGCGGGCACTTGTGGAACACGATTTCAATGACGCTAGCCGCCGTTATGATTTATTTTCGGGGAAATTTATTACATAACAAGCGTTCGTCGGGCTATTTGTAAGACAAATTCGTGACTCGCTCGAGGAGAAGGCAGTGATTAATCGTTAACGTAAGTGAAAGTAAAAGAATATTAATAATATAATAATATTAAGTAAACGCGAATAGGTATTGCCATTAGAAACGTGTTTCAGTGAAACAGTCTTTGCGATTATTTCTTAAAGCTATTTAGCGCTATCGATTGCGGCTAGGTACTATAGAATCGTGAAGTTAGTTTGCCATGTAATAAAGTACCTCCACTATTAGTTAGCGCTTGAATTGGAGTCGTAATACAACAAGTTAGTCTGGTAGGTTATGGACAAATTACTTAGTTTCGTTTGACGTCACAGGGCTATGCTTATGAAAGAGACCTATTACGGTTGTCGTCAAAAGTCAGTGCTAACTTTGTCGACTTTCATGTTTTGTAACTATTTTCAAAAGGTCAACGAACCCGATTATATGACTTAATTGCTTAATATGGCAATCAGGCTACTTTACCACGCAGTTGAGCTTTTTTTAGAAGACTGCAAATGAAAGGATAACATCCACTAAACATACTTACATTTATTTTTAATTCGTGACGCAAAAGCATGGGTGTTGCATGTTTGACCTGTGCTAAGATGCGTGTATCAATCTAAATATATCTCCCAAACGGATGAACCGATTTGCGCACGGCTTTTCTTGATCGTAAGCTCTCTGTTAATGATTCTTAGCTAAGCTTTATTAAAATAAGTTAAGCCTATTTTGAGATATAGAACTTTAAAATTAAAAATGTAGTTGGTTAGGTTGTTCAGCTACTACTCCCTTGTTCTACAACGAAATATATGGGTACTGAATGATGCCTAAGCAAACATACATAGGTGGGGAGTAGGCACATAGGTGGGTCACATAGGGGATTAATTCCGGGCACGTAGGCTTGATAACTGATCTCGGGGGTCGGCTGCTTAATAATATAGCATTATTATTTGCTCAGTCCGCGAAGGAGATGTTAAAGAATGGCATTAGTTTGTAATAATCTACACTGTTGGAGCTTTGGAGGAAAGTAGAACGCCGCTGGACAGTCTTGGCAAATACTGGTTACATACGTAATGAAAATCGCGAAGGTTTGACATCATTTAAATGGTGAGTCATATAAAAATATCTAATGCGCGTGTATCAATGTTAGGATTAGTAAATGGTTGCCTTTCCCTTTCCACACAAAATATCGAAACTAGTTAAACGCAAAACTGGAATTACTTAGGTATCTATGAAACACACAATCCTAAACAAGGGAAGGGGAATTTACTTCATGGCTTGTCCGAATGACATTCAAAGGAAGCTACAAATAATTTAACTTCCCACTTAAATTTCACTTAGGTCGAGAAAATTGAAGAAAGTTGACTAATTGACTATTTTTTCACAGATTTTAATTCGATCGAAACAAAATTAGGTTCCTACCTACAAGGAAAGCGGTGTTTCTCTAAATAATTTATAGTACTTAATTATTCTCGCATCTCTACGATGTCCTACATGCGGTCGGGGCAGGACAAGATAACGCTTATTAAAACACGTCAGCCGCTGACAGTATCTACCCTCAATCTGTACAGAATGGAAAAATGTTCAGACGCACTTGTTCTTATCATTGTCGAATGATTGTGGTGATAGAGCGAAAGGTTAGGGTAGATGTGTTGTATTGATTTTGGAGGGCAGCGTGAATTTAAGGTGTTTTTTAGCTATAGTGGCAGACTTCAAGAATAATTTTCTTAAATAGGTATGGTGGAATATTTTAAGATACAATTTCTTTTTTAAAGTGTCTGATGTCTGTCAATTGCACGTAGGTACTTATGTCGGACTTTCATTATACTTAATCTGGAGTCACCTTCATCCCTTCGTCTGATGCAAAATTCACCATTCATTCGATAATCCTTCAATCTTTTGTTTTTTTATTATTGTGAAAGTTGCAACAATGCGTCACCTACGTGCTATTGGTACATAAAGACATGTAAAAAATATGTACCCAAAGGAAAAGGAACTTTTAATCCAACTTAAGTGAATATTTACATTCAAATATAGTTGAATTCTTCAATGTATCAAATAGCCATCCAAGAACTCTGTTATATTAACCCGCTCAAGGATTCTCGGGTCGCGAACGATATCAAAAAGTCCGCTCCGGGTTTTTAGCAATCATCAAATTGATCTGTCCGAGCGCCATCTGGCCCGTAACTAAAACGCTTTCGGCTTCCATCAGCCGAGGAATTAATTCACATAAAACATAATGTACTTCGTATAGACCCGAGGGGCGTGTGTATACCTATACAGCCTATTAGCAGTATTAAAGTAAAGTACAAGAGCTCGAGTAACATGAAAAGTAACTACACTAAACGTTGCAAATCTCATGTCAGGTTAGATTTCAGAAGCGAGTAGTATACGTACATTGTGTCCTTTGCCTTAAGTACTTAAGTAAGCACAGAAATGTGCATAGGTTCGCGTTAAAATGTTCCCCTGATGAAGAGGAAATTACAAAGCTTACGGTCTCTAGATAGCAATTACGAAACTACCAACATTTGTTCAAACAACCCAAAGCCGCAAATAACAACTAGCCAAACTATACTTGAAAAGTCATCGTGCGTGAAAACGTTAGTTTTTAGCAAAACATGTTTTCAACGGAGAGTTACAAAACATTTTCATATTCTACCTGAAAATTGTAACGTTTTACCCGGGCGCGGCTGGGCCGGCCGGGTATGCACGTGCGCTCATCAACTAATGGTCCGTGCGCGGCATTTGAACCGAGCCTACACTCGGCACACAAAACAACCGCCTGCTAGTCGCGAGCCTGCTTTCGGCACAAAATTATAACGTGTAAAACACGGTCGCTCCTTGCATTCCGCGCACGGGATTTTTATGAATGGCACGATTATTATTCGCATTTTAAACTCGAATGCTGAGCTGTTCTCCGCGAGACGTATAGCAATACTCGTAACGAGTTTTCTCAACGATGCTACCTAATTTTAGCGTCGAGGTCGGGAGCGGTCTGCAAAATCCAACAACTGTGTTGGGTGGGTGATGTAGTGCATAAGGTGGGAGTCCACTTGTCGCCGGAGCGGGGTGAGCGGCTTGCGGACGGTACATGCAATCGAATGCGATTGCAAATTTATTAGCGGGCGGACGTCGGCGCTCGCGTACTACGTATACGCGTACTTGTTTTCGCTCGCCGTGTATTTTTTTCTCGACGAGGCTCGGCTCTCCCCTTTTGTTCTCAAGTGGACCAGCTGTCATTATACGCCATGTTACTGTTTTTTTTTCGACGTTTTTATAGA
Source organism: Clepsis dumicolana (assembly GCA_963691665.1). NCBI lineage: Eukaryota > Metazoa > Arthropoda > Insecta > Lepidoptera > Tortricidae > Clepsis > Clepsis dumicolana. The sequence continues at coordinate 14,472,566 of OY829507.1, read as the reverse complement.
GTTTTGCGTCGGGAGGCGTTCGGTTCGGAAAAATGTTCGTTTTGCGTGCGTCCTGGAGAGTTTGCGTGTCGAGTGATGTCGACGCCGCCAATTGAAAATGAGTTATGGAATTTGTTTCAGTTTTCGCTTCCGCATTTCAGGCTGGGAGGTTTTGTTTTACAATTACAATGCTTCAGGAAAACAAAGTGAACGTACTAGCATTCCAATATCAATTAAGCGTGGAAGTAAAGTTATTTAGGTTCATATAAGGCTAATACCCTTAATAATTCTTTTGTACGGCATCCTGATGAATCCTATGTACAAGACGTACATCAAGTAGATAGCTATAATATAGCTATAGAGTTGTATACTTGTCAGTTGCACGCTTAACACCGACGCGAGAGGTCACGAACCTACTTTATGTATATTTTGGAATACAGTTTATTATTAAATTCTCACATGTTTCATTGTGCCTGAAACATGTAATGGTCCTTCGAACCTTCAAAATTATTCAAGCCCTCGCGGAAGTCCTGTGCAGTGCTCAGGAGAAGAATCGGCGCCGAACTCAAGTGGCGGGCGGACTCCATTTTGCTTGCCGCGTTGTCGTCGAAGTGTGCAACTCACCCAATAACTTTTGCAAAGTTTGCAATTTGTAAACATTATTTTTTCCCGATTAAGTGCAGTGCGCTCGATTGTGTAAAAAACTAATTTACGTGTGTGCTCCGTGTAGCACAAGTTGTGTAACTCGCGTGTGCAGTGCTCCCGAGGACGTCAACTAAAATCCCTGTCTGCAAGTTGTAGCGGGACTTGTTTTTTTATCACGTGTGTGCTGTGCTCCCGTGAACATTATAATTTACTGCTTCGGTCAATACCGTTTACGCATTTTTTTCCTGTCTGCGAGTTGTAGCAGGACTTTTTTAATCACGCGTGTGCCGTGCTCCCGTGAACATTTTCATTTACTGGATACCATTTATCCATTTCTTTCTCTTGTCCGCAAGTTGCGGCAAACTTATCCCGTGCGTGCAGTGCTCCCGTGGATATTTTTTCCCTTTGGTGGATGCTATAATCCATTAGCTACAAGTTGTAGCATTTCGTTTCCGTGTGCGTGCAGTGCTCCCGCGGACATTTTTAATTTTAATTAAGGGTTTCGGCTTGCGAAACATACATATTTTACGGCTTTTAGCCCCTTAACGTATTTTTGCAAGTTGCAGAAATCAGTTCAATTCATAATTTTACTTATAACTCGTAGAGTGAACCGTGTTCACTTCACAGCTCGACGTTCGAGTGCAGTGCCTAGCCTACGTTATTAAAAGTTCTTAGTGACTCCTTTATTTGTGCACCTAAGAATAAAAATAAACTATTGTGTTCGGTTTGGACAGCTATAAGACATTTCATCGATGTTCTGTTTTTAAACTGTGACTTTTAACACATTTATTTGTGCTATTCGCAAATAATTAACATTTTGTTACGTAACGCATGAGTTGGCAAAATATCTCATCTCATTCATCAGTGTGTTTAAGTCAAATCAGGAAACCATTCGAAGTTAAAAATAAAAACAACTAATTTAACCGGTCACTCCGGTCACTTTGCGTTTCGGTTTACTTCAACAACTTCAACATTGTCTTCGGAACGTCGTTCTACTCTACGCAGTTGTCATCGTGCGTGAGCGCCTTGCGCCGCGCATCTTGCAGGAACGGAACGCCTGTTCAACGACAACTTCGGGCGACAGGAACAAGCGAATCAGGCGATCCAATCGGAACTGAGCTGCGCATCGACTCGCACCCCGACCGGACCGCACCGCTCCGCCATTTTGTGTTGCGAATCATTCCATTGTCTTGTTCATGTACTCTGCGCTTTCGCCTTGCTTGAGTTGTTTATTCGATTGTTATTGTTGAGTTGAACACTAAAATTAGTTTAAAGAGTGCCACAGTTATTGAAAATTGTTACCTTTTATTGAATTAAGTTGTTTAGCGGTACAGTGTACCAGCAATATAATAATATAATTGTGCAAGTTGCACATTCGACTAATATAAATAAAATTACGACAGCGTCATCAGGTGTGTCGCGTCGTATTGTATTAATAAATCATTAAATTTGTGCAACAATGGAAGACGATTTAAAGCGACTCATAGCGGCCAGGGGTCAACTAAAGGCAGCCATAACGCGTATGATGACTTATAAAAGGAGCATAGAAGCCGATTCAGGTACCGTAGACGCAGATCCCATACTTATGAAGCAAAAAAGGGATCGACTTTTAAAGATTTTCTCCGACTATAATGAGGCTAACTTAGAAATTTTATTGTTAGATCCTGGCGATAGCGAGTGCATTGGGGACAGCGAGGAAAAGGTCGATGAGCTCAACGGATTTTATTCGCGCATCATTGAGGGCGCGACGTCCGGCATTCCCCTGACGCGTTCCCCTGGTTCTGTTCCTCCCGCTTCCGACTTTGTTTCTCCCGGCCGGGAAGGTGCAGGCTTCAGGCTTCCGCGCATTCAATTGCACAAGTTTAATGGCGAGGTAGGTGACTACCAAAGCTTTATTGCACTATTTAACAGTGTCATTGACGCTGACATAAAATTAAAGCCTTGTGAAAAGTTGTATTATTTAAAAACGCACTTGGATGGTGAAGCTTTAGCACTAATAAATTATTTGCCACTCACGGCTGAAAGCTATTCTGTCGCGCTTGATCTTCTAAAGCAGAGGTACGACAACAAAAGGCAGCTAGTTAATCATCATATACTTTCGATGCTAGACTTGCCTCCCATGCAAAGAACGTCTGCCACATGCATGCGCAACTTAGTTTCTTGTGTTAGGCAGCACATGGGTGCCTTAAACAATTTAGGTGCTCCCACTTCGCATTGGGACTTAATTATTATAGCAATTTTATACAAAAAAATTGACTCATATACATTACGGGCTTATCATTTAGAAAACCAGAGCAGCAATGACCTGCCAGTGCTTAATGATTTTTTAAACTTTCTAGAAAGCCGTGCTGCAGCCCTGGAAACATTGGGGGAGGGTGTGCCCAACAGGCGTCGTTCTAGTTTAGTTTCTATTAATAATCCTAAGCCTGTCAAGCTTGTAAAATGTAAGTACTGCCAGTCTCATATTCACAAACTACATCAATGCTCAAGCTTTAAGCTTGCTGACCCTCAAAAGAGGCAGCAATTTGTCATTTCAAACCGCTTATGTAAGATTTGTTTAAACGACCATTCTGGTCACAAGTGTTTATTCGCATTTAAATGTTCAATATGCAAGGGTAAGCATAACACCCTGCTCCATGAGGAAGTTCCTCAACAATCAGCGACCGTGTCGCATGGGGAAGATATTCAGGGTAAAAGTGCGGGGCAAATTAGCCTATTAACCAATAGCAGTGACAATGTTTTATTGCCTACAAAAAAGGTCAAATTATATGATAGGAACGGACAAGCTATGTATGTTCGTTGTCTCTTGGACTCAGGGAGCCAGGTTTCATTTGTACTGCGTGAGATAGCAGACCAGCTAGGATGTAATTTGCAGGCTAGCAATTCTATAATTACAGGAGTATGTGATGGCGTTAAAATGACAACAGAACAAACCACATTAAATATACATGCTACTGCTACCAATTTTAGCATTCCAGTGACATGCCATGTTGTAAAAAATATTACTTGTAACATGCCTCAGTTCCTTGTAAGACATGAAACGATAGATTTCCCCTCCAATATTAAGTTAGCTGACAACAATTTCTATGTGTGTGACAAAATAGGAATACTCCTAGGTGCGGACGTGTTCTTTCAGGTCCTATTACGAGAGCAGCTGCCGGTGTTACAGGGCGAGCTGGTCTTACAAAACACTCGCTTTGGGTACGTCGCGGCTGGGAGGCTCCGTGACCGCGGGAACACAGCATCCACGTTATGTCTAGCTTCAAATCATTGTTGCGAGCAGCAAATAACCTATGATTCTATGAGTAGGTTGGAAAAAAGCGTCACACAATTTTGGGAAACCGAAAAGGTACCAGAAATTTACACAGAGGCAAATTCCGAGCATGAGCTTGCTGAAAAAATATTTAAGGAGACTGTCGTGTTAAAAGATAATAAATTTCAGGTATCTTTACCTCTTACACAAGATATTTCAGCCTTACACTTGGGAAATTCTTTAACATGTGCATTGAAACGGTTCTTAAATTTAGAATCTAGGTTTAAACGGGATAGCAATTTATTTTTAAAGTACAAGGCATTTATTGATGAGTATGTTCAATTAGGGCATGCAAAATATGTCGACATTTCTGAGTATAATATGGAGGAAGAGGCAGTGTTCTTCTTACCTCATCACCCTGTTTTCAATGAGAGCAGTCAAACTACTAAGTTAAGGGTAGTTTTTGATGGTAGCATGTCTTCATTAGCGAAAGTTTCACTAAATGATGTTTTGTTAAATGGTTCTGTTGTTCAAAACGATTTATTCAGTATACTGATTTTATTCAGGCTGTTCAAGTATATTTTAAATTGCGACATTCGCAAAATGTTTAGAGCCATTACTTTAACGCCATCGCATCGGCCTTTGCAAAACATTTTGTGGAGACCAGCTCTAAATGCTGACATTCAATGTCTCCAACTTCAAACCGTCACGTACGGCCTTAAAAGCTCATCCTTTCTAGCAACACGTTGTTTGCTTGAGTTAGTACATAGGTATGGAGACTGTTTACCCCTGGCTGCCGATGCGCTATTGCATCACACATACGTCGATGACGTCAATTTAATAAATAATAATGTAAACGAGCTTGTAGAAGCTAAGAGCCAATTGATAACCATGTTAAGCAAAGCTGGTTTTGATCTGCACAAATGGTGCTCAAATAATAAACAATTATTAAATGATATACCAATTGACTCTCAAGCTAAAGGTTATGTACATTTTACAGAAAAAGAAGATTGCATTGTTAAAACTTTAGGCATTAAATGCGACCTAGAGTCAGATACACTTATAATCAGCTCCCCTTGGCAAGCGCTTCGAGAAATTTACACGAGGAGAGATGTACTGTCATTCGTTAGCAAGCTTTTTGATCCGTTAGGATTGGTCGGACCCGTAGTTGTGAGTGCAAAGCTACTGGTACAACAAACCTGGTTGGAAAAAACCGGATGGGATAATCCTTTATCTAAAGACCTCAACAATAGATTCAGAAAGTTTGCTGACAGCTTAAATCAGATGAATAATATTGTCATTAAAAGAAATCTAGACACGTCTGAGGCCAAGTTTATTGATATTGTTGGTTATGCCGATGCTAGCAACAAAGCGCAAGGATGCTGTGTGTATCTAAGAATTGTAGACTCTAAAAATAATGTAAAGGTTGACTTATTGTGTTCAAAGTCGCGTGTCAATCCATTAACACAGTTAACGACGCCTCGTTTAGAATTAAATAGTGCCTTGCTGTTAGCTAAGTTAGTTAAAAAGGTTTATGATATTATTAAGCCGAGGTTTGATGTAAAGGTTTATTTATTTATTGATTCGCAAGTCGTGCTTGCTTGGCTGACAACAAACCCGCTGAAGCTCAGTGTATATGTTGCGAATAGGGTAAAATGTATTGGCGGATTGACGCAAGGTTTCACTTGGCATTATGTTAACACGTCTGAGAACCCAGCTGATTGTTTATCACGCGGAGTCGAGCCTCACTTATTGCGAGGCAACGAGTTGTGGTTCCACGGACCTGCAGCCTTAAGAAGGCTAGATTTTCAGCCTAAAAACGGCTTTGAAATGCCCAGTGAAATACCTGAAATGAGAACCCATGTCGTTAGTAATAATGAGCCTGAGGAGCTGGCCTTATTCAGCCAATGTTCTAGCATTAATAAAATAAAACGTGTAGTCGCGTTTATTTATAGGTTTATAAACAATTGTAAATGTCAATTACAAAATAGACAGTTTGGTAATTTAACACCTGAAGAGCTGGATCATTCTTTGAAGATTGTACTCAAGTGCGAACAGATAAAATTCTTCAGTGAAGAAATAAAATGTTTAAATTCTAAATTGCCTATAAAGTCAAATCTTCGGGCGTTGAATCCATTCTTGGATGGTAAGAACATTATGCGTGTGGGCGGTCGTCTGCAGCATGCCGACATTCCATATGCTACCAAGCACCCTATCATACTGCCAAAAGGGTCTAAAATTGTACACTATTTAATAGAAAATGAACATAAGATGTTGATGCATGCTGGAGCGAAGCTTGTGCTATCTAATTTAAGCCAAACATACCATATTGTTAACGGTATTAGGGAGGTCAAGCATGTATTAGTTAAATGTATTGTTTGCTTTAAATTGAAGAAAAAACATGCAGAGCAATTAATGGGTTCGCTTCCTTATGACAGAGTTAATCCTTGTCGTGTATTTGAAAAAGTTGGCATGGATTATGGTGGGCCTTTCAGTGTAAAAATGTTAAGAGTTAGAAAGCCTGTCATACAGAAGGCATACATTTTGCTATTCGTTTGTTTCACGACAAAGGCTATTCATGTCGAATTAGTCACAGACTTAACCACAGATTGTTTTTTAAATGCTTTGAAAAGATTCATTGCTCGCAGAAACAAACCTTTAGTAATCTATTGCGATAATGCAAGTACATATAAGGGAGCTCATAACCTGTTGAATAAATTGTACCAGTTACAGTCTACCACTGACCATCAAAATGCAGTAGAACGTTACGCTGCCGATGCAGGCATAACATTTAAATTCATTCCAAGTTACTCAGCAATCTTTGCTGGTCTGTGGGAAGCTGGAATTAAAGGTCTTAAGCACCATTTGAAGAGAGTTGTTGGTGAAACTGTCATGACATATGAAGAGTTGAATACTGTTATAATTCAAATTGAAAGCATTTTAAACTCGCGTCCACTGACGGCGTTGCCGACAACAGACAATAATGAAATGCCCTACCTCACTCCGGGACATTTTTTAACAGGTGCACCTCTCACGACGTTCCCTGAGAGGAATTGTATAGATGCCCCTATAAGTAGAGTTAAGTTTTGGGATCAGTGTAACCGCATGGTCCAACTGTTTTGGAAACAGTGGCATAAACAATATCTTGTTCAATTGCAGAATAGGCCAAAATGGCGCTATCCTCGTGACAATATTAAAGTAGGAACTTTAGTTATTGTTAAAAATGACAATGTTACACCTTTAAGGTGGCCTATGGCCCGTGTAGTAGAAGTATTCCCTGGTGCAGATGGCAAAGTAAGAGCACTTTCCATTAGGACGCCTAAAGGGTCTGTCATTAGAACTAGTATTTATAAGGTCTGTGTACTGCCTATAGAAAGTTAAAATAGGTTTATTGCTAGACAATTAGATGTAGTTTTTTCTAAGTGAGGTCAAGTAGAGGATCTTGTGTACCTTACACTATTTTTCTTATGCTAGAAGACTTAATATTGTGTACTGTACTAGTGTATACAAAAATAAATAAAACAAAATTGTAACAAGGCAGTCTTTAATAGCATAATTTAATTTTAAGGTCGTAGTATGGTTAAATCCTTCCCCTGTTGGGAATATGTACAAGACGTACATCAAGTAGATAGCTATAATATAGCTATAGAGTTGTATACTTGTCAGTTGCACGCTTAACACCGACGCGAGAGGTCACGAACCTACTTTATGTATATTTTGGAATACAGTTTATTATTAAATTCTCACATGTTTCATTGTGCCTGAAACATCCTATTGATTTAATAGTACCTATGGGCAGCGTTTAACTAGCGTGGTTCATTACACAGGGTGTGCTAGTGACCAACGATTAACTTCAGAGGTCTGATAGAGCAAGTCTTAAAAAACTCTACTATTTAGTATTGACAATCAGCAGAGGCAATGAATTATAAGAGATTTTTTTTTTAAACTTCTTATTTTATGGGTCTTCACAGGGGGGGGGGGGGGGGGGATCAGCCCTCTGAGTTTTATCGTTGGTCATTGTGGGACACCCTGTACGCCTACGCACTTAGAAACAACTGTACACCAGCATACAAATTAATGCTAAAATGTTAACATGTGTCATTGCAGTTTTCAAGTGGCTTCTGTTGATAATCTAAGCGAACCCTTTCAGAGGGTTCCTCGAGTGTGTAATCAATGAAAGACGTGGTTTGTTTCTATCTATGTATATTAGTGTATTGATCCCGTTGTGAGTACTGCTGGGGCTTCGTTCGATGCCTTGTTTTTGAATCGTCGTGTTCTTCAATTGTCGATTGTTTGTGTATTTTGTGATATTAGTAAATACGCCAGCGCTACGCCGTAGCGCTCGTAGAGGGTTACAAATACTAAAACCGCTACGGTTTATTTCCATTGTTGCCTACTTTTGCAGGAATTAATTGTTTCATGTTAACATTGATATCGATGTTATTATGGGCATTACACAGTTCCACACTGCACAGCTAGTGGAATTTAAGTCCCGAAATGGTGAGGCAAGCCGTATTTATAGGATTGCTTAATTTATGAAAAATTAAAAATGCTTAAATTGTCGTTAATGGCTTATAATGATGACAATGATTTTATTTGACCAAGTGCGACCAGCAAAATTTCGCATTCGTTAAAATGAATTATTTCTCGATAGCTCCTGAGTTTTAATAACAATGTATACAAAAATGTTATTTAATTTATTTCGCAGTATTCTTCTTGTCCATAATTCTTGACCATCTCTATTTTAACAAGCGTCCTTATTTGCGATGTTTTTGCTCTGCGATTGGCAAGATGAGACCGCTTGAGTGGCCTCACGAGTAGGGTTACCGTGCGTTCGGATTTTCCTGGACATGTAGGTAGGACATTATTATATCTGGTTCACCATTGGGTCACACTGAAAACCAGCGCTACGGATTGCCGTAGCATCGTGCTGAGGGTAACCCTTTTAGTGCTATTCGGCACATATTTTTAATCGTTCGTCGTATTTGTTAATTAATAGCGTCTGTTTTGATTATTGTTTTATTTTTTGTTTATTTATTATTTTATTTTATTTATTCTCAAAAGGTACCTACATAGTTTATGTTACATCACTAATTTCGCTAAACTATGACGTTTCGAAGGGGTGTTATAAGTTTGAGTGCTATGTGTGTATGTGTGTGTGTGTGTGTGTGTGTGTTTGTGTGTGTGCGTGTGTGTCTGTGTGTGTGCTGCGGCACCGTAGGTCTTAAACGAGTGAACGTTTTTATTTGAAAGCATGTTTTCTAACGGTGGTTCTTAGCTAAGTTTTATAAAAGTCCGTTCAACTGTTTATGAGATATTCAATCAATCAATCAATCAATCAATAAATCATTTATTGTGTGTGGAATTCAGGTTACATTCTATACAGATATTGTTGCACAAAATATGGTTTCACTAAACTCTACCATTTCAGGTGTACACACATTTTAATAGAATTTAAATATACAGATATTAAATTAAATCAAATAGATTATGGATCAAGTCAAAATTAAATGTTGAAATTAATATACAAGAATAAAATAAAATCGAATTCATTATTAAACAGATGTCATTGTTAAAAATTTCATTAATACAATATAATAAAATAGAATACAGAATAGGTACAAACATTTTACTTATTAAATAGTTGTCATTGTTAAAAAATCATTAATACAATAAAAACATTTTTCTACAAGCCACTCTTTTGTTCTTTTCTTAAAAATACTTAATTTGTCGTCCTTAAAAGCATCTGGTAACTTATTATAAATTGTAATGCACATCATATATGAGTTTTTGGAGTTTAAGGCGAGTCGAACAGGAGGCTTGTACAATTTGTGCATATACTGAAGTCGTACAGTGTGAGTGCATATGTCTTGCCTTTGAATAAACGGGTTTTTGTGTTTGTACAAAAATACCAACATCTAGAATATACAAACTTGCAACGGTGACAATTTTGTGTTTCAAGAAATATGGGCGGCATGAGTCTATCTGTTTGATGTTAAATATTGCTCTAATACAGCGCTTCTGCATCCTAAATACTTTTTCTTTGTCCACGCTGTTACCCCAAATAACTATACCATATCGAAGAACAGAATGAACATAGCCATTATATGCAATCAAGGCAGCTTGCGTGGATACAGCTCGACTTCATTTCCTTAGGGCAAATACAAAACTGTTTACTTTTGAACAGACGTTATCAATATGAATCTTCCAGTTAAGGTTACAGTCAACTCCTAAAAATTTGGCTTGACGCACCTCTTTTACTGACTCATTATTAAAGCTCACAGTTAACGCTTGACACCTTTACATGTATGGAACTAGATATACTGTGTTTTACTAACATTTGCTTTTAAATTATTTACCTCTAACCATTTCATTGATTTTTCCTAAATATCATTTATGTCTTTATTGTAAGTCGCTGAATCATAACCCTTTATAATAATAGAGGTGTCATCTGCGAATAAAACACACTCATGACTAAGGCAATTGGGTAAATCATTTATGTACATAAGAAACATTAATGGACCCAAAATGCTGCCTTGAGGCACCCCATAGTTATTGTTGGTATAAGATGACCTATATGTTTTTAGTAATTTAGAACTAGGACAGTATCTTACAGTCTCAACACACTGTGTTCGGTTAGAGAGATATGATTTTATCCAATCAAGTGCAGGACCTCTTATGCCGTATCGAGATAATCTTGTTGTAAGACGTTTGTGGCACACAAAGTCAAACGCCTTACTAATGTCCATAAATAACACTGTTACAGGGACTTTGTTTTCCATGCAATCTATTACAGTTTTTGTAAGTTTAAAGATGGCAAGTGAAGTGCTATATGACTTTCTAAATCCATGCTGCTCTTCATTTACTATATTGTTACTTTACCAATATGGTGTACATTGCGTTTTCATAGATTTTTGAAAATACAGGTGTGAGAGTTGCAGGTCGGTAGTTACCTGGGTTGTCCTTTGAACTTAGAAATGAAAACCTCGGGGGCTTTTCAACTTTTCAAAGTTGGTTAGGTTACCTTTTCCGTTCTAATCATGACCAACTTATAAATTACTCAAATTTCTGACCAAGTGTCAATGTCTGTATGCACCACTTCCCCCGCTTTATTGATATTAAATGCTGCAGGATTTTTACTATTTAATTTTGACACTGAAATTACTTCTTGAATATCCAGATTTTTTCGCACTTTTCAATAGTTTTTAACACGATGCAAAGCAAACGAGCAAGTGAGTCGTTGGGTAAACTACTGAACACACCAGGGCCCCGTTTCTCGAAGACATTAGACTAATAATATTAAGGAATGTTTTGTCTCGCAAATGAAAACAACACAAATATTATTAGTCTAATAAGCTTCGTGAAATGGGGCCCAGAAGGATGCTGATTCTTTGCGTAGAGGACTACAATACGAAATACTTCTTGCGCCAGTTATTTATTTCAAAATGGTCACCCTCCTCACGAGTAGACTTGCGATATTGCCCCACGAAGTACTCAACCGCCGAACACAATGCCCCGATCCAGATCTATGCGTTATTAAAATACTGAAATTCATGTTATGCAGTTTACCTATGTCGACAGAAGATTAAGTCTTAGCTCCGAGCCAGACGCCGGTGCTGATTCAGGTTAAATCAGGCATCGAGATTGTCTTTGCAATTTTGATCGACGGTTCGCCACACTGGCCACTTTGAATAACATCAATTTCATAGATAAAGATTTATTTATTATGCGGATTGGGATCATCGCAATTGAAACTTAATGCCCTTTAATTTAGTGAAACAGCATTAGGTGTAACAATTCTGCATACATCCACAATCAGGGATTATCACTCGGTCATTGGGAAACTTTGTAGGAGTCTTTCTAATGCTCCGCTTTACAACGAAGCTTCAATTAAGTCAAACTATCCAAGGTACAAACAGACAGTGGCCCTCTTACACTAAAAGAGGATCTATCGACATGGTTAATACGAAAAAGTCGCCAAATCAAATAAACGTCACTCACTCACCAACCAAATCATTTTCCACAAATTCCTATACGAATATCTTCAGAGTTGCCGTACTCGTAATAAACTAAATTGATGTGGCCCTGTGAAAACTACTCAAATAAATCAAGGGTCTGTCCCATCTCAATCCAGTGCATTTTAGGAAATTATTCCTCCATCACATTACGGGGTATTGGTGCCCGCCGACCGCGCCCTCTGGCGCGTGAGGGCCCGCCGACCCTTCCCTCGTCTCCGTACAAACTCGCTATACTTTGGTACTTGGCTGTATTTGACGGAGTTTGTGTTCATTGGCACAGGTAGGTGGGAGGTACTGAGGTGATTGGCACTGAGGTGGTTGAATCTAGAGCACCAGTGGCATTTACATACGAGTACTTTAGTGTAACGCTGGACTCTACTTCCGACGTTTGTTTAGTTGAATGTGCCTTAATAATATTCACATACTTTAGTCATTGCTTGCTACTCGTAGGTACCAATAGTTTGTTGCAAATATTTCACAAATGTCTTGAATATTCCTTGAAGTAATTCTGGTGATAATCTGATGGAATTAAATAATTGGATTCTGTAAATTCTGTTTCCTCAGTTTCAGGATATAATTTAAATGTACACAAATACGAACAGATTATTGAACTAAAAGAAAGTTAGTTTAAATTAAAATTATACAGAAGTTCCACACTTTTCACTGGAATTATCACCAGAATTTACCTAAGCCTACCTTAAAAAATACACACGAGTCGAAAAACTCTACCTTTTATAAATTTCCTTAAATTATTTCCATGAATCATCCTATAAAATTTAACAATCTACATGTTATGTAATACTATAACACTCATGGTCAACAGTCCGTGCCGTAATGGTACACCTCCCAACTAGAACTAGTTCATTTGAAGAGATTAGGCCCGCGACCGTGATTCGTGCGGTCATTGTGGACGGCACTCGGTGCTTACTTATTCCGAGACTAGGCGTTACTTTATGCTGAAATAAATCGTGACTAGGTTGTTATTGTATAAGATTTAATGTAGTGTAAGTGATGGTGTGATTAATTAGTCAAGTGTTTGTTAATAAAATATTGTTAGAGATTATTTTATTGAATCCATAATATCAATGAACTGGAAACAATTAACTTACTACTGCGTAGTACTCGTTATTGTTAACGACGTGTTGCTTTACCCCTGACGCGAAAAGAGGGGTTTTGTAAGGTTCATGGCTGTATTTGTGTGTCTGTCTGTGTTTTTCAACTATTCCAAGTTGTTAGTAAGTTCATACATAGCAGCTATTAATTGGTCTTATTAGCACTGCAATGTGTATGTCAATGTAATAATAATACCATATTGTTTTGCCTCTTTTTATGTATGTTAGCCATAAAACGATGCACTATAGAAACAAATTTCAGGAGTATTATGTAAAGGGAAAATAAAGCTAATAAAATCATAACTATCGAATAAAACGTACATTTCCAAATGGTATATGTAATAAACAACAACGAATGCATTGTTCTCAAGTAAAGTATCTACGGGGTATCTGGCTGCTATTCTGTAAGTATTTCACAAAATAACCAAATGTAGAGACTTCCATCTTTTGTTTTTCTTTATTCACATTTGACATTTCGTCACATTTCGAATCTAGATTGCAATACATTAGCCGGTATAGCATTTAGACTCATGCGTTCTGTCTATGCCAAATAATATATAGGTATACATATACCCCTCTGAATGTATGTATGGAACGTTACACAGTATAGTATATAGTACTATTGGTACCAGTCTAAAGGCGGCTCACGGCTGTCTTGATACGATTACGTCGGACCCTCGCCGACGTGACGGATGCCCGGTATATATGTAGCTCTACTTTGTATATATGTATGTAGACTGAGCCTCTATTCGACACGTCCTACGTGATAGAAGCAGTAAGAAAACCAGATCGTATATTTAACTCTAATCCATCTGAGGGTCGAGCACGACTTTACGAATGCTGCGTAACGTAAAATCGAATAGTAAACGTTGTCGAGTTTGTATGACGTTTGGAACAGCGCCCGCCCGTGAGCGTATTTGGAACTAAAATTTAGTATGAGGTTTCTCGATCTCGATACGATAACCGCAACGTTACGAAGCATTCGAAAAGTCGTGCTCGACCCTCAGTGCCCTAAGCACGACTTGTCGAATCCTGCGTCATGTAAAATCGAATAGTAAACTATAACGAGTTTGTATGACGTTTGGAACAGCGCCCGCCCGTGAGCGTATTTGGAACTAAAATTTAGTATGAGATTTCTCGATCTCGATACGATAACCGTAACGTAACGCAGGATTCGACGAGTCGTGCTTAGGGCACTGGTAAGTCCCTATGTTCTCATAAGTAGGTAGTGTACTTGCCGTGTATAAGGCTAGACAGAAAACAGGCCTAACTAGTCCAAGACCAAGTCGTAGTTTAGTACTTTTTTAGGGTTCCGTAGTCAAAATGGCAAAAATGGAACCATTGTAGTTTCGTCATGTCTGTCCGTAGGTCACAGGAATTTTACTCAAAAACTACAAAACGTATATTGATAAACGTATTTTGAATATAGGTGTCTTGTAGAAGCCGCTAAATTCGGTAAATATTTTAGGAAGGGTACTCCATGCATGAAACAAAAGCTGATTTTTTTTACTTATATAAGTGTGGCACATATTTCGACAGCTCTTTTAAAAACACCTTGAGGTTTCCAAGCAACTTTTTTGAGTAAGTGAATGTTTTCGGAAATAATCGCTCCGAAAGTAGCATAAATTGTTTTTCCCCTACCCCTATATTGTAAAATTTTTGGATTACATTTTCATTTGTGATTTTTATCTGTATTTATCCAGACCCAGCCAGTTTCAGTTAGAAACGCGATGAAATAATAAGTCGCCAACAGACCGCATGCGTTTATCCTGTACAAAACGGTATGGTATTACTGAAAAGATGACGTGTGACATTGTTTTTCCCAACGATGTATCATTGACTTGTGCCAGTCCGTTACGAATTACCCAGACACGACACTGTCAGCGTGTTCAACGTGACACCTCCCTTCGGTCGTCCGACACTCTCGTCCCCAGACATACGACTTAGAACGTCGTGATCAAAAGACTTGTTAGGCAGTTCAGCGTAAGTGGAATATTATTCGAGAGACGAGTTCGCCGAGCGACGGCCCCTGCATACAGATGATATGTGAGTCACGTTTTTCACGCGTCACTAACTACTAATTTATGTTAATTGCGACTGAGAAATAAGCCATAACTATGTGCGGCACGTAGGTATTTAGTTAAGTTTGCCTCGAGTTGCCCGGGACGTGTTCAATGACGGTGAGAAAATGGCAGCTTAGCCTCCATCTCGTTCGACCGTAAGCAGACTATTATACCTACCTACTATGTGTTCACATGAAAATCTGAAGGAATTGAAGCTATTTCTATAGATACACAATACTTACTGTAATATATAATAATACATGCGATGTTTGTTATACTAATCAAATGGATCTCAGATGTAAAATCTAAGGTCCCAATCACAAAGAGCTTAGTTTTCCACAATTTCTCTAATGAGTCATTATCGTTTTACAGCCCCATAAATTCTTACAAGTTAATAATAAAAATCAATGATTTTTGCAATCCCTTGCTCTTCGTTTGTCTATGAGCCCACACGCCATATTTTAGAACATTTGCCCCAGTTACCGCGGGCATTATCCCTCCAACAATAACCGTCCTGATAGCCGGCCGCGGCGTGACACGACACCGGCAACAACATTTAGGGCTACGATTTTCCACATCTCAGACACTGTAATGTCAGTTATACAATGGAGCATTCCCCGTCGAGTGGGAGGCTCTTATCGATCTACAGGGACGTCATCGGGCGATAGCGACCGCGACGCAAAAAGCGTGTCGTGGTGTCAGTGTGGCGCGCACAAAGGCTTTGTGGCGGGACCGGACGCCGCTCGCCGCCGCCGCTAGCTTTGTTTGATGTTTAGTACTCACTAGACACTAAAAGTGGCGATTTTAGTGTCTGCACTCTGTTGGCTGAAGCTGTGTTTAGACTTTAGTGCGCTAATGGTTGTAACGGCGGCGAGCGAGTGCGCGTTAACTGTTGTTGTTTCCTAGTTGATAATTAACTGACAAGCGACGAGAATAGAAAGGACAGAGGTAGCAGTAATTGAGAAGCTAAGTCTCTGTATACAACGTGTTGATGAGATAAGTGTTGTAGGAATGATGTTCTTAACGGATCCTTGAGCCGTAGGAAAACTAAAGTATTATGTATAGTTAAGATATGTTGGACGCCAATGACATCGACGCTCTAAACGCAAAGTTCTAATCACAGTATGTTTTCGAAGTCAGTTCATATTGAAGTCCGTTACAGTTTTGCTTCTTGGGTATATCGAATCGAAGTAGTTTCAAACCACAACTGTTAGTTACCATACTATTCTCAAAGGCCTCTCTTGCAGCTTCGAGCGCTAGCTTCACTTTTCGGTACTAAATGACAACCGATTTGGCACTTCAACGCTCAAATGCGCCACGAATGACCTTAGAGGATAACACCCTAGTTTCATAAAGAATAAAAACAAATAGGTATAAGTTATTGAAACTGAAATAATTATCAAGAAGCCTTGTATAAATATACGTATAAGGCGATGTTGATCGGGCTCCGTCCCCTCCGACCGCCAACTTGCTGCGAGGCGACGAAACTCCGAGATGTTTTCACTCAAATAATAAGTTCCAAGTCAATTTTTTACAAAACTCGGTGTAATGGATTGTTGAAAACTTCGATAACTTTCGGAAGTCGCTCTTCGATTTTATTTGCTAAGGATTTTTTAGCCAATTTCTCTCGGATGAAGTTAGAAATCTTCCAGTCACCCTTGAGCGGAATGTATAAATATTAGGCGTCTTGATTTATTTAGCGCATTCTTTCATTCAGATCTCTTATCATTTAGGAGCACACTTAGTTATGTATTCATTTTCCATTGCATCTTCAAACTTGGAAAATTTAGTTTATCATAATGAAGTAAACGGAACACTCAGTTGAGTTTACGTTTAGTTTTCACCTACCTGCACTGCATCTACAAAGAACTTAGCAAAGCACGCAATGAGCCAATTATTCATTCCCGTTCTATGCCTACTTGGTAACATTTAGCTGTGAAATCATCGATATATCATCAAATAATGAACCGCATTTTCCCCGTATCCCCATACAAACCCCAAAAATTTAAACCAA
Source organism: Clepsis dumicolana (assembly GCA_963691665.1). Classification (NCBI taxonomy): domain Eukaryota; kingdom Metazoa; phylum Arthropoda; class Insecta; order Lepidoptera; family Tortricidae; genus Clepsis; species Clepsis dumicolana. The sequence continues at coordinate 14,455,482 of OY829507.1, read as the reverse complement.
GCACTCGCTTGCCCCACGACTGCGCTTGGCACTTTGATGGCGCGTAAAACAAATACTATAACACTCCATCCGTCAGCGGGGAGCGAAAGTTAATAAAATTCATGTATCGGAAACTTATAGGCGTGAAATATTGTTTGTGCGGTAAGTGAAAAGGGTGCAGCCCCCAGATTTGTATAAGAATGCTTCAAGATACCTCGCTTTACAGCGTTATTGTGTTTTACGGTTAATAACTTTTGCAATTGGTATGGATTTTGCATTAACAGTGGTTCGAATTGAGTGACAGCTAGCCTAGAGCTATATCGAATTGCACAATTGACTTTATAAATTACCTAGGTACAGTCAAGTGCAAAAATATGTCCCTTGGCTCTTATGTCGCCCAATTAACGTTGTGGTATGGTAGTGAAATAAACGGAACCCTCACGTATGTCAGTCGAGTATAGCTCGACTTGTTTCGGATGTTTACGTCTCGCCACCGGCGTGGCGTGTGCTCCCAGAGGAAGGACTACAGATTAGTCCGAAACATGCCAAGCTATACTCGATAGACATACGTGAGTGATCCGTTTATTTCACTATGATTGAGTCTCACGATAGTTTCATGTTTGTGGTATGGTATTAATTTGATACATATTTTTGCACTTGAACGTACTTGCTGATAAAGTGCCGTTGTATTGTACGAGTAAGTAGATAAACATTGACACATATCATCGGCATGCCTGACATACTCACTAGGAGAATTCAAATTCTTATTAGGTATCTAGGTAGGTACATAATGTTCATAACAACACCGTCTACTAGGTCACCATCCAAAATTACTGGCAGAACGTCTGCAGATTAGTTCGCCCGAGACACTGCGGCACCGACGGTATCAGCATTAAAATAAAAATAAGTGTGGCCATAAATAGCCAGCACAAAGACAAGATATACGGTTATAGTGGACGCTGACCATTCGCGCACGGAACCACTGAACTTAGCTTGTACCTAACTAGGTACATGTTTTTTTTGCTTGCAAAGGCGCGGGGTCTGTTTGGGGTTGAACTGCTAATTTTAGCTAGAATGTAGCATAGCCCTTTCGGCCCGGCCAAATACAATCGTGCGGGTTGATTACCTACATGTCGTTGTCAATTTAATTACACATGTAATGATGTAGTGATACTTCACTTTACTTTAGCATGGCCCACTTTTTCAGGTCTGATAATATCTGATAGGGAATTAAATGACTATTTATAACCTTCAGACTAGCTATTTTCTGTAGGTACAGTCGAGTTCTCCAATATCTGTACAGCCAACGGTTCATAAATATCTAAACACGGACTTGTAACTGGCAATAAGATCTGCGTAAGATATTTTTGAACTGTTGATTGTATAGATATTGGACAACTCGACTGTACTATTCCAAAGTAGGTTTTTGGACGAATTACTGGAGATTCTTTGGGTGCTCCCAAATAATGGGCCACTTTATATAGAACTCTCCATAGCCACTTACTACTTAGTTGCTTTTGGCAATTGTGGTTGCCAAAAATACCTACATAATTTAGCAATTCAATTTACATATCTTAAAAAAACATACAATTGTATATGACGTATGTATAAATACATACAATGCAGAATTAGGAACTATACCTAAATCGCTTATTAACGGAACGGCATTGGTCATCAATCATTATATAAAATGATACACCTAACCATAATGCTGCGATTCTCGCGACGTTCCAGCCAATTTCCTACATCCACCAGCTCATTTACCCCGTCCTCGAACAGATGCGAAAAAGTCTATAACGAAATTGAAAATCCTCCATCACCTGTAACCAACTTCCCCTTACCTGTCCTATCGGTCATCGTGACCCATACGTCCCCACTCTCCCCTCGGAAAGGTCATTCTTCCCAGTATTTTCGACGCCAAGAGGGCAAGGAATAAAATAAGAAAGGCTTCAATCGCTGTCGACCCCGGTCTACCCTTTTAAAAGCTAGATGATAGATGATCACTGTTAGTTACGGCGACGCAAATATAAATTAACGGTGACACTGCACGTGCTTGTGGGTTTTTCGGTTAATCGGTCCGCGGATTGAAAGGGCGACTAAAATGGGTAAAAATAAACAGCTTGCAGGAATAAAGAGTGTCACTTCTTTTGCAAGCACTTTATTCTCTAAGGATATACACAGCTGTTTCAGTGTTGAAGTGCCATATTAGCTGTCATAATAGTATCGAAAACAGCCCTCAATTCAACGCTGTCACCTTAGTTAGAGAATAGAAATTACAAAAATAGCATACTTAATACCAGAGACTGAATCTTCATACTAACTTGCCTAGCTCAGAAATATAAGGTGACTAGATGACGTTAATGGCCCGGCTAAACAACGCCCTCTAGTGAACCTTATATTTCGGAGCTACGTAGTTTTTATTAATAGTAATTCCGAGATAATCAGCTGGGACGGACAGATGAACTGAGTCACAGTACAAGGGTTCCATTTTACCGTTCGGTTTCGGACGTTCGGAACCCTAAAACACTACTATTACAGCTCTACATATATGCGCAATATTTTCATCTCCCATTTTAAATACGTCCACTCCACACCCCTTTATTCACCGCGGTAAAATAAGTAATGGATAAGTCATGTTGCGTGAACGGACTTCCGAAGCGATCGGACGTCGCGTATTGCCTCACTTGTGAGGGGACAGCTTAAAAAATATGCGATACACATGATTTGCGGGGGTTGAAAATTAAAAATATGCTTCGCGGTGTTTTTGAATAAGTAGTTTCAAAGTTAAATGGAATTAAAGCTATTCGTTTCAAGAAACAAGAAGATCTGACGCAAAGTTGGACAGCGCAGGGTTACTGCTGTCCTTTGTGTTCGGTCGGAACCCTGTTTAAAAATAAAAGTACCTGTGATATGATTTTACCATCTTGTTTTAAATTTTTTTTTGACTCCTTGAATTGATTAGAGTTCCATGCTGCTCTTATTAATGTTTCCTGTTCTTTGCTCCAGTCGCACTTTAATGTCACCGTTAGAATTAGATATTTTAAAGCTACTTTTAAAATTCTAATTCTAATGCCGGGAAAAAGATTCATTCTAACTTCAACGGTCACAAGCATAGGTTAGTCATTATAATGTGTGCAAAAGTTATCCCACCATCCTTGGTCAAATACGTCTAATGAATAATATCAGCACTCTTATATGTTATGTATATGTGTTCTTTAACACCCACAAAGTCCATCGGAACCAAGACGATTACCACAAGTACTGCACTCCGAGCGTTATTAAGGCTTTTACAAGTGTCCTACAAAAACGACCGTTCGGTTAATAGTCGGAAATTGTAGCCATTATCGGCGCACTGGCACTAAAATTATCATTGTTCGGAAAAGTAGCCATTTAGCGGATGATTGCAGCGGAGTGGCCGCTGCAGGAGTTCTTTGAGGACTGTGGAAAAACTGGACAGTGGGTTGTTTTAGAAGAATTTTGCTTCATAAGTCATATGATCAAAATAATGCGTCGCGCAAAACCATGCCAAATCTAATCTATGCTTATCACGTGCAGGGAAATAAAATTATCAATTTTAGCAATTTTTAGTTTAGCATTAGTTTTAGTAATTAGATACATATTTAATCTGCTGCTTTTTCTGTTTGTTTTGTATTTAACAATCTGAGTATTCTAATTAAGCCTCCGAACATTCAGTATTTTTTGACTACCTTAGTTAGGTGACTGAACAATTTTTTGTCAAAGTTCACAGAGTCCCGTGTAAATGTTTATTTCTCTCGAAAAAGGTCACCTTCCACGAACACCTCATTAGCAGCGCGGTCACATCTCAAATTAAAAATCCTCATTCGGAGCAATCAACGCTCGAGAGAAACTTAAAAATACGTCACAGTTACCCTCCGTCCTCAGGGCCCTTGGCTTCCGGTTATCGCAGCACAAAGAGGACCGGCCCTCCCCGCGGCCCTCCCGGAACCGGAAATACTACCCTTCTATCGCGAGACCTACCCGCACCCACGTCACGTTATTTTAAAAAAGTTTTTTGCCTTCGGCCTTGAAATGACAAATTGCTCGAGGAACTTCCTCGCTTTTTGGAACTAATGTTAGAAGTCTTGAAATTTAATTTGGATGCAAGAACTAAAAATTTGGTTGGACTTGTCGAGTTTATTTATCAGTTTATAGCAAGGATTCAAACAGCCAAACAGTCAACCAGCAATCAACAAGGTAGACAGTCAAACCTTTTACTGAAAAAAATCAGACTTCCTTAAAATTTGGGCCTCGTCTGTAGTTTGTCTGTCTGTACTTGTAAAAATCGGCACAATGAAAAATTTTTTATTTTGACATCTTGTTAGAGTATGCAGGTTTTTAGATGTTAGTATGTTTTTGTTTAGGTCAGTGTTGAGTGTGAGGTACTGGTATTATTGTTTAGTTTAGTTTAATGTATGTCTATAATATTAAGGATATAAAATTTTAACATCTTATCCATTACTATCCTGAACTTGCTGTAATGGCCTAGACATAGGAGACTTTCAAACATTTCTTGTCATTTTGTCTTTTGGCAGAATATCTGTACATAAAATTTTGGCAAGACTACGAGACGATTTTCGTTTTGAAACATCTTTACGCTGCTCAAATCAAACCAACAACCTCGTCCCTTATCACTACTCACTGGGAAAAGTCCACCGCGTTCGATAAAGTATAGTAAAAATCGGAGGGCGTCCCCGGAAGCGATGCTAATGCATCCCGAATGCACCCCTGCACGCGATCAATTCATTAGCTATGTATTGTTGCCAGACTCCGGCTGGAATTGTTGTGTATGCCAATTAAAGGTTGCTAAACTCTGGACGTGATTGTTAGAGTTCGAATTTGGATTGATTTGGATGTGATTAAAAGTTGCTGTCCAGATAGAGTTTTTACCAAGACTCGAAAAGTAACGTTATCGTACCGGAAGTTTGTATGAAAAAACGATATTTTCAAAGTTACGATCATAAAACTTGGACAAGGGATAGGGAGAGAAAGGAGTTCTGCCACGGGAGCGAAGCCGCGAGCGAAAGCTAGTCAAAGAATAAATTTGTAAACCCTCTCCTCGCTACACTTGTATGTCTTATCTATTAGGCAAGAATTTGCGTTTCTGTTATTTTTTTTAATTTTTTTTTTTATACAACGAGGAAGGCAAGCGAGCAAGTGGGTCACCTGATGGTAAGCGATCACCACTGCTCATAGACACCCCCAACTCCGGAGGGTTTGCAGATGCGTAGCCAACTTAGAGGGCTAAGATGAAATGCCTCTTGTGCCCGTAATTACACCGGCTGTCTTACGCAGATAACTCGTAAATTAATTACCAAAAATATGCTCAAAAATCATACAACTTGTACATTGTTCGGCCTTGTCCCGCGGAGGTTGTGTAAATATTTTCATAATTTCGGGCGGGCCGTGACCCGTGCTGTAAAACAAAATGTCCGCCGGCGTATAAGTTGTCGCTAGTGACGTCACACGCCGATGTCGATGAAATAGAACAATTCGTTATTGAACGAGTATTGTACGTAGGTCATTATATTGTAAATATTCACTGAAACAAGAACACATGGAAAACCAGAAAAATGTGACTAACTCTGGAAACCGAAACCGGATACTTGGCATTCCGTATCACGCGCCATACCACCACACACCACAGCCAGTACTGACAATTTTTCCATGCATTCAAGTTGCAGCTCGTTTATTGTGGTGAATAGCGCCATCTGTGTGAAATTGGAGAAAAAGTACTAAAAGATACTCCTTTGAGATCCTAAAGGTCATAATATGTATTGTATACTGTATGTATGTAATGTATGTGGCCGTCAATATTTTGGATCGACGATAAGTTTAATAAACGTTATGAAATTTGGTAGACGAGTAGTTGGTATAAATATAATTACAATCCAAACCTGGAAATAATAAGGGGCGCCACCTTCTATGACGTACGTAGAGTTTAACGTAAAAATTTGTTCGCGAGGTCGTGGCGAAACACTAGTATTAAAACGTAGTGACGATGACGTTTCGAAGGTCCTTATAAAAATCTCTTAGGGCCTGAATTAGTTCGTAAGTCAACTTAATTAGTTAGCTACCAAACGACGAAATATTCGTGAGGCGATAACTTGAGTTAAGTATCGTAAATTCACTAAGATTAATGATGTAGGAATCAGAACACTACCTACAGTAAGAGTCAGTTTAATTAAGCTAAAATGTCTACTATTACTACGTAAACTAAGATTCTCAAGATGAAAATAATTACCACAGTTCGTGTAAGTTCGTGCTCAACCTAATAGATGGCGCGAGTGAATAACTTTCCAAAAAGGGTAAAACTAAAATAGCCCACAGTATCACACATTAAGCATACCTATTGAACCTGCTGTAAATAAGTACACATATTACGAGACAAAATAAATCGACAGCGCGCCACCATCTCTACGCCCGCATCCGAAGCGGGGCCACGATTTGATAAATATTTGCGATTTATTTTATTCCTGGAGCCATTTTTTGAGAACGCGCCCGTAAAGGCAAAATGGCGTTGCGCGCCAAACCACCAGAGCGGCACTGAAGTTTCGGCGGGAAAATAAAAACGCGTTTAACTTTGTGTTAATATTATATTGTGCCATTATTGCGCCATTTATTAGAATCCCGCTGCAGGGATGGGGTTGAGGCGAGTTTAATGGACGTTTTGTTTGGTGGAATATAATTTTTAACCAGTCTGACGATTTTGGGGTAAACCTTTCGGAAGAGGAATCATTTTTCAGTTGAATATTTAATTCTTTGTTATAAATGTGTTTTAGCCGGATGTAGAATAACGAAAGGTACGTTTAATTTGCTTATTCGGAAAGGGTTTATATTGAGTGGTTAGGATATGATATACCTAACAGAAATACAGAAGTAATCGAACTTAAGACTAACCGCGACCGAAGCACTAATTTAAATGAAATTCTAATTCAATTTTATCCTTCGAAAGCATACCTAATGTGAGGCTTGTGATTTATAGAAACAATTATACACACGATATAGAGTGAAGATACTCGAAATGAAGAGGGTACTGCTAACGGAACAGCGACCTAAATAATACTAAAATAAACCATTACATTGATTCGTTCTTCACAACCACTTGAGAACCAAAAATCATTAATTATAAAGTACCCCGCACGCGTTGCCCCCGGCCGTCATTACGGCGTGTAGAGTGGACCATGTCGCGGAGTGTGAGGGGGGCTTAAAGAACCCTTTAAAAAGCAAAGTAGTAGTCCTAGAGTCAGCATTAAACATCATAGCGAAGGTGACGAAAGTAATGCTAGTGAACTCGATTCGATAGGTACCTACTAAGACTAAATACTGTGGAAATAAAAACAAAGATAAATTTTGACTTATGTTTAAATAATCTATCTATACATATAATAAAATCGTAGACCCGGCACGTACATCGAAGATATTTGCAAAAAAAAAAATTGGGTCTCGTGGAATAATTAATAGAACACAAAACTGATTTTTTTGAATTTTTTGTCTGTTTGTCTGTTTATCTGTTTATCTGTTTGTCTGTTTGTTTGTGGAGGCATCACGCAAAAACCACTGGACAGATTGGAATGAAATTTGACATGGTAATAGTTTACAACCTGAAATAATATATAGGATACTTTTTATCCCGTTTCATTTCATGTTTTTTACTTTAATTATTGTTTAAATATACTTAAGTACATATTTTTTCATTGAAACTGTGCCCTAAGCACGGCTTGTCGAATCCTGCGTTACGTTACGGTTATCGTATCGAGATCGAGAAATCTCATACTAAATTTTAGTTCCAAATACGCTCACGGGCGGGCGCTGTTCCAAACGTCATACAAACTCGTTATAGTTTACTATTCGATTTTACGTGACGCAGGATTCGACAAGTCGTGCTTAGGGCACTGACCACATCACAGCTGATTCAGCTGTCATGGCTGTCACACCGTTGTTTTTTTCTTTCATTATGCCAAGCTCACATTAACAGCACACTAGGTACTTTACTAACTTTTTAAAAAGTCAAATAGACCATGGAAACATTGAGTGACATGTCTCATTCAGCCACATCGGTGGCTGTATGCAGGCGTTCTATTCGAAATTTAACATTTTTATCAATGTCTTAAATAGCTTGGTAAAATAAACTTTCTTAATAATAAAAAAAACGGCGGGAATATGTAAATAATGTAAATAACATTAACGCACTAAGTTTCGATTTATTTAAAGTAATGTAAATGATATTAAATTAACAGCTTTTAGTAACAAAATCGTGATCATTTGTTGTATTGGAGTCCACCATGATGAAAATAAGAGGAGAACTATTAACCAAAGCAAACTTAGTATAAATTTCAATGGAAAATTTTTAGTCGTTGTGAAACTAATATAAATAGGGGTAAGGAAATTAATGAATTTAGTTAGTTATTGAATATTTAATTAAGTAAAATATATTAATAATGACTCAGATGTAATATGTTGCAATAAATAATATTTAAGACACTGCCACAAATAGTAACAACAATGTCAGTTTTGGCTTGCTGTATTATAAGAGTTAATTAATAATTAAAAAATCCTTATTTCCTCTTAATGTTTGAGAAAAAATCTATATATAACTGCCACGGCTAGAATAGCAATTGCTGGACTCGTACTTTGATTGTTTGATTAGGTACTTATTTGATTGAAAATTTATTTTCTTGTGATTTTACGAATGTAACCATTTGAGTATAGAAAATGAACCGGACTTTTTGAGAGTTGTGGTAGGCAAATCGTATTTCAAGTTTAACAACAGAGTATGGAATATCGAGAAAGTTTATTCTTTCAGATTTGGAAGATGGTTATAGTCTCACTAGAAACAAAACTGGTACGTACATTTAATACAATATTAAACACAATGTATAGGAATTATGATCCCTTAACAATAAAGGAAATTTACTACTGGTGCTAGAGACTTGAAATTTGGCATAAATGTACCTAGAGTATCATAGAGGTGTACTAACGAAGGATTTTTCGAAATTCCCACGGGATAGAGAATAAATGGGATTTATATTTTCGAATCAAAATGACTATCTCCGTAACTATAATTATCAGATATTTCAAATTTGGCATGCAAGTAGGTAACAATGATAGCTAAAAACATTTTTCATGATTTTTCGAAATTTCCACGGGATATAGAACTAATAGTATTATTTTCATAATAACTGACTAGCGGATATAGAGACTTGAAAGTTTAACAGATATATTTCTTAAGGATCTTAGAGGTGTACTAAGACGGGATTTTTCGAAATTCCCACGGGATAGGGAAATACCTAAACTTCGTTTCTTTCTTTTTTTGTAGGGGGTAATATCTGAAACTTTTGCATTTTCCCGAGGAAAAATAGGTAGGTAGCCAATATCAGTCAAGAACTGGTAGCTTCTATAAGTAAGTGAAAGTTTTTTTATTAAATCGATCTAAAGAGTTAAAATGCAAAATTCCCGCGGGATAGAAATAAGTGAATTCAATTTCGGGACTGATTTAAAAAAATCACTAATAGGAAGCTATAACACTATCTCTGATTGACATTTTGATTGAATTTTTAAAATACGTATGTCTATCCCGCGGGAACTTTAATACACTTTTTCGAGATAAAGTAGCCTAATGTCAATCAGAAACAGTGTAGCTTTCTATTAGTGAAAGATTTTTTAATGGGTCTAAATGTATAATTTACTTATTTCTATCCTACGGGAATTTTTGCAAAAATAGTTAGTCATGACGGACAAGAACTGTATGTAGAATGTTAATGGTGTATGTACTTATAGTAGTTTTCAAGATTTAATTAAGTAGGTAGGTAGTTCAATTGGGTTCACAGACAAAAAACCAGCAACATCAACATCTTCTGTTAAAAACCTGTATTTGTATTAGGTACTTACGTTATTGTCTACGCGTACGAAGTCGCGGGCAAAAGCTAGTATGAAATAATTAAGTAATGTTAAATTTGTTAGTTTAACTGAAATTGTGAAGAGCATAATAAATAATATCTATGAATATGAGCCATTGTACATAGGTACTTATCTAGTTTTCTAGGTCTGCGGTCACGGCGATCTTTTCGTTGCTGTCAAAATTACCATGGTGTCTCGATAAAGCCATATGGGCTAGTATTTATTTCGCAACTATTTGTGCGCTATCCGGCCCTAAATCACGTAAGTTGAGCTAGAATAGTGTAGTTTACAACAAGTTTTTTAAAATATGTTTTTACGCGTGGCTTAAATTGGATTTAAAGAAACAATTTTGCATTAAAGCATGGCTCTTTTTGACCACGAGGGAAAGGAGCGGAGGTGTATGCGTTCGGGTTGAGAGATGTTTCGATTTGGGTGTTAGGTACTTTGCTCCTGTTTATCTCTTGAACAGTTTGTACGGTTTACTGTAAAGGGTTTGAAATTCAACGGCAATTTTTCTTCGATACCTATATCTTCTTTTAGTGACCTGAATGGTACCTAGTATAAGATGATAACTATCTACAATGATTACTTTAGCATTTCGTAAATTTAATTTAGTGACTGTGATGTTTTGTTTAAAAATATGTTGTTTATAACTTATAATGTGCCGTGCCTTGCCAGCCTACCAGGGTCCATGTAAAACAGTATAAGTCGCGCTAAAACATCTATACTGTACCATGGTTTCCAATAAATAAATATGAAATAGTCTTAAGTCACCAGGGGGCACTGCAATAAACATTTTTTGTCCCAAACAGTTTGGCTGATTCGGTCGCGGCTTATGAGATATTAGACTTTGAAATGAAAATGTTATGCATAGGCAGTGGCAGTGTCAGGTGGTGTCCATATTCTACCGTACTGTACCTAGGTACCTAGGTACCTACCTACATACCTAGGTATGCCAGGCACTCAAAGGCCGGCAAAGGCCTTCACGCGATCGGCGACACTGACGTGTCTCTCAGCCGATGACGCTTCGAGGCCACTTGAACCCTTCAAGGGCTATCGCTATGCATGCAGTTCTAATAGATAGGTTATAGAATGAAAATTTTAAATGGTGATTTTAGGACTAGTGTAAGGTATCATTTCAAAATGGAATGATGCCAACAATGATGATTGATGTCAATGTTGGTCAAAACGCCTGCATTCTTACCTACTGCAATAGTATAATGTCCATCTTGAATTAACGCCTGAACCCTAAAAACGCCAAGTACCTACACATCTCATGCGTAGGAGTATAATACTTACGTAAAGAAAGATGTGGTGTCTTACGATTTGAGGTGCCAGAGATCAATCATGGCTCCGAGATAAGAGACTTAATCGATTTATTTTAACCTTGCTTTTGCTAATTTGTTACATAAATAATTCTGCTTACTCTACCACTATACCTACACGATAACGTTTCGGTAAACTACAACGTTACCACCTTAAAGCCATATTCTACAGCTCCCCAGAAAAGTTCATCTCAGGAGCAGTATCCGCAGTGTCAGGGGCCCCCTGCTCGTTTGCCCCCTCTTATATAAAAAAAAGTATTCAATAAACATTCAAAGCACCGAAGCGTTTTTAAATGTAAGCAGCAGATATTAAGTAAGATGTATATATATTTGAATGATCACAATACTTACAGAATACTAATCCAAAAGCAACACACCGACAACCCCGGTTTTCTTCGCATGCTAATTATCATTAAAATCGGCTGCTAAGCAGAGACAAGGCCTGCCACCGTCAGTGCTGTGCCGTGGACAGGTAGACGCAAGACAGCTAGTGGCGGGCGAAAAAGACAAAACGATTGGACGAAGACCGCCTGCATTGTATGATGGTAGCGTTCTGTATTGCCAGTTATTGTTGAAATTTTAACTGTCATTAAGTATTGGAGGCTTTTATTGGTTCACTAGATTACGCCCGCGGATTTGCCCCCGTGGAAGAATAAAACTAGGCTAGTTCCGTGCTCCTTCGTGCTAACAAGGAATTTGTCTGTCAAATCTCATGTCTCTAGTTCTAGTGGTTTAAGCTGTGCGTTGTGTGTCAGTCACTTAGTAACGATGCTCCTTTATCCATAAATAAATTAGATTTAAGAAAACAATGGTAGACTCTGTGCTGGGGACAGGTAAACGTAAGACAGTGGCTGGCGCAGAAGACAAAACAAATGAACGAAGGTCGTCTGCCATCAGGACGCGCGGCGCTGTTACGGCAAAGCTATTTATTACATTGCGGGGTATCGACCAGTGTTGCCAGTTATTGCTGAAACTTTACTCACAGATTAAGTAAGTTTGAGTTTTAAATCTAAACATATAATACAGAAACGTGACTGACTGACTGATCTATCAACGCACAGCCTAAACCCCTAGACCTAGAAAGCAGAAATTTGGTATGTAGGTTCCTTTTATAATGTACGCCCGGGATAAGGCGGGATTTTTCGAAATTCCCACGGGAGCGAAGCCGCGGGCGAAAGCTAGTCATGGATAGGTAAACGCACACGCACCACAGTTTTGGCATATTATAGCTTGATGTTAAGCACAAACGCATTGTTAAATGTCACCCTAACTCACACTCACAAAGCACTAACTTGCAATCTGGATCCTGGACCCCCCACTTCACCTCCTTAGCGCACCCGCGTCACGTGCCAAAAATAATTTTACCACGAACTCAATTAACATAAAACTTAAGAGCAAACAAAATACGAAAATTAGTAAAAATCCCGGAAACAACACTTGCAATCTCTAGATTCCAGTCTAACCTGGACTCCTCCCACACCCCCACCGCACCCCCTCGCTCGCCCGTCACCTGCCACGTCTTTAATTGAATAATCCCAGTCATTAATCATGACACCCCGTCTGGAGAGAACTGGAATTATTTTGAGCGACTTCTTGTTAATAGGCGATAGATAAAGGTCCTGATGTGCTATGATTTTCGAGGCTGATGTGAGTGAACCTCGTGCCATCTCATCATTATCAATAGTTTTAAAATAAAATCCCCTATATTTACATTTCTTCATTTTTTAAATTAAGTTTATGATTTCCCATCAATTATTAATTGATATTAATTTATTTTGTTATACCTACTGCTTAACAATCACAAAGCCTTTAAACTACCTGCACTACTACGACGAGAAAAAGTAAACAAAATTCCTTAACCTATTTTACACAATTTCTTGCAAGCAGCAATCCGATAAAAATAAACAGTCCACTCCATCTCACATAGGTAGACAGGATATAAGGGCCGTACCTTTATCAAAATCAAGACCCCGTGCACGTTCGCAACTACCCACATGACCCGGCCCACGCCTCGCCTCGTAGGTATACGAATACACCTACATACAAACACAGGAAGCCCCAACTCCTTAACCCACACAAGCAAACAACGTCCGACGCTAAACTAAATCACACGCACACACGCTAACTCCCCTTTGTCTTAGCTAAGTGTCAACCAATAAAAACAAAGGATTCGAATATGGAACAAAAAGAGCTGGCCAATCGCGAGGGACGTCACGCGTGTTGATGCGCGGCTATTGGCTTGAAAAAAAAACCGTTTGCCTCCGATGACTCTGGCTAGACGCTGAGATTGATGCGGATGGACGACTTTATTTCCATTCACTTCACTGCATATTTACCTACGCAGATCTAGTAAGATAATACAAGATTTTAAATAAACTAGACAAGAATAGCTGTTTAAAATTATACTAGATCCACGTTAGAACAGGTATAAAGTTAACGCCAGCATTACTTAATATTAATTTAGCTTCTCAGTGTGTGTATGTAGACTATGTAGAGCTGCGTACATACCTATAGAAAATGTGTTTGAAATGAATAAAATGAGTCATTCTCCTCATTTTACCAGACCTTAACGGGGCTAAACAGACTTATAAAAGCTACTTAATAACTGTTATTCTGCAAAGTTGATCACCAGATTTGAACAAATTAGGCACTCACAATCAATATTCGTCGCGAGTTTTCCTTTAAAAACGTTTATCGCTTCTCGGCATTTACGGTTGAGGCTTAAGTAGACATCCAGTAAGGAGCATATCTCACGGCGTGTTCACGTGTGAACGGGGGTGAGGGGTGAAGCAAGGGGGGGAAGCGACGAGGGTCATTTATCATTCATATCATCTTCGCTCCACTTCGCTCGCCGCACCGCCGTAAATAAATAAGAACAGACTCATCTTTTACAGCCGTTTTAGAACACCGCATGCAAATAACTCCTCTATCCTGTAAGCATAGAGACCTATACTTCGCGCCGGTCACTCTGGCGTTTGTGCTATTATGTCATTGAGTGCTCTAGGTAAGCGTGTGTAGGTTATTACCCATGTGTCTTAGATGGGAATGGATAATAGATAGGTACTAGGTATATACGAATGGCTGTGTATACGACGCATTAGTTTTGAAGTACTTGGAGAAGTATGTTACGACCTACATTAATATTTGGGGACAAATGAAGTCACACAAGGCTCACGGCTGTTTTCTGTTGTACTTACAACAGGGTTCGTTCGTTATAAATAAAATAAAATAAATAAATAAAGTTTTATTTGCAGGAGTGACACCCATATATTTTAAAAAACACAGATAGGTACTTAAACATGTACTTAACACATGTACTTAACTTAATAATAAGTTAAGTTATAATGAAATAAGGGGTTAAGTAAGTCCAAGTGTAGTCAAGTTTTTGTTTTTTCAATAAAAAATCATTCTCTTAAATAAATAGTCAACCAGCACAGGCAACGAATGCATGGAAGAATTTTTTGTTTTTTTTTTTTTTCAAAATAAAAACCTTACAGATTTTAGACTGTTCATTTAGCCTTAATAACCACCCCTGGCTGAAGCCTTGAAAATCCATTAAAACGAACCATAGATGCATCAGTAATCAAAATCATACAGCAACAGCTCTGAGAACTTTATAATTATGGTAGATGTGATCCAAATTATACTTAGTTTATTTTATGAAGCCACCCGATGAGAGAAATTGACAATAATTTTGAGAAAAACATCTAAACCCATTGGCACGTTTGGGTTGTAAGCTTTTATTAATAGTATCAGTAGTTTTCCGAATAAGTTTCCTAAAATAGACAGGTTATGTAGAAACAAGGAACCCCAAACAATTGCAAATCCTTTTATTACCTAAGCATACCTATTAGGTGCTTAGATTCCAAATAATTCCGCTCGCTCCGCTCTAAGAAGATTAAGAACGATTGGATGTTCCGAGAAGGTCGCAATCCGGACATAATGGGTACCTAGTATAGGTACGGCTTAGAGAATGGCCCATCAATCCGCACAGGCTGCTATATCGATCACTGACCGCCTTGCTCTAATGCTGCTTGTACCTACCTCTATATATAAGTAAATAAATAGAAGTATTTCATTTAAATTTCTTCGTAGTGTGTTTTGGGTGTTGGTGAAACTTTGGTAATCAAGATGAGGAATGAAAACAAAGTCAGGTTTATGGAAGTTTATAATTATTTCTGATGGCATGTGAATAGAAAACTATTTAAAAGAACGTTTAATTACCCCTAATTTGGCAGTGTACAGCATGATGGACATAGACAGTACATAGCACAAACGTCATAAATGAATTTTTCTGCTCTTCAAAATTATGTCTTAATCCAAAGTCACTGAATGTCAAATATCAATAGCAATAAAAGTTTACTTAAAACATTTTTGTTTTGAACCATCGTCAATATTAATAGCAGTCTTTTTGTATTTTTATTTTGTTACACATTTTTAGTAGGTATAAAATCAGAAGAAACCATAATTCAGGTTTTCACTTTTCAGTTCTGCCAAATTAAGGGTTAAATATTAAAATGAAAGGTTCGGATTAACTATGTTTCTTAACCGCTCCGCTACAAATGTGCCATGAACATTAAAAATAATATAGGTAGGCAGAAAAGCAAAAAAATCTATAATTAAGCAATTAAATGTTAATAAACGTCTCGAAAGACCGTGTAAACGGCAAAGCTGCGTTTGTTTAGTCCGTCATAATTGCTCGGCTGCACCTCGAGCTGACGAGTCTCGCGGACAAAACCACCTAAATCCAGTTCATTAGGGCGCCATTCACATCTCACCCCTGGATGGAGATACGCGGTGATTACTGCAACCGCTCCCGACGGTACGAATAAAGACTGCATCATAATTTCAGATACACCCTCGTTACGTGCTATCGCGAATAATGGTTTTACACCCACGAGTTAAAGTTCCATTTAGTGTGAAGTACACCATGTCACTTGCACAAAGACATGTAAAAATAATGAACAAACTTGGCGCTCTGCGAAAGGAAATTTAGTCTTATCAGAAGGTATGAAAACTGATGTTTGTTTATTTAGCTGACTCAGAGATGTTTGTAAATTAATAGAAGGAAAAGTTTCGCGGGACGTCGCACCGGCAAGGTTGTCGCAGTTGTGATTCAATTTGGACGCTAATTTAATGATGCTGTCGTGATGCAAACAAATTGATATTCATATGGGACCATCGCGGGGCGTGCGTTTACCAAATTATGGAAACAGTGCTCATTTTATCTTTTGAGTCGCAATCAGCGCCGCAGTTTTATGCGAGGGTGAGATGTGAAGACTTTTACTGAAAAGTTAGGTACTAACCAGGTAACTAAGTTTTTTTTAATCACATACATACTTTTCCATTACACAGTAATAAAAAAACAAGCACTACATAATTTCATTTGCCATAATAAAAATCAACTGCGCAGCAGAATCGTGCGCTCCCAGAGGAAGAACTACGAATTAGTCCGAAATATTTCGGGTTAAATTCGACTTGTATATGGATAAATAGATAGATAGATACAAACTTTATTCTTCAAAACAATACATGACTTTATGACAAAAGGCAAATAAAAACGAAAATACAACACCAAAAATAAAATAACAATTAGACAGAGTTAACACAATAATAATCATAATATAGTTAATCAATATATGTGTAAGTGGTCCGTTTATTTCACTATAAACCGACCTGTCAGATCCTTTACTGTTATCACTTTGAATCTGAGTCATATTTTGATGTGACTAAGTAAGTATTCACATTTTACTGCCAGTCATATGTTACGTTACAAATGTGGCTCGACAAACATAAATGCCGATTGCTCCAGAGGCCCGAAGACGAACATTCGAAATCTGCGTAACGTAATCGAGTAAATAGTAAACGTTATCGAGAAATTTGTATGACGTTTGGAAAAGCGTCCGCCCGTCAGCGTATTTGGAACTAAAATTTAGTATGAGGTTTCTCGATTTCGATACCATAACGTCACCTTACACAGGATTCGTAAACTTCGTACTCGGCCTACAGTGCCTTGAATAACGGCGTCAAGCCACCTTGACTTATGCCTGGCAAGGGTTCCTTGTGTCCATCAGGTGTGCCATCCAGAACCCTTAGTGTATATTTGACTTCGCGAAAAACATTTTAACCCTTAATTTGGCAATGTACCTCATGATGGACATAGACAGTACATTAGCACAAACGACATTAATTATTATTTTTCTGTTCAAAATTATGTCATACTTAATAACTAATAATAACTCAAAGTCACTGAATGTCAAATATCATTAGCAATAGAAGTTTACTTAAAACAATGGGAATGGGCTGCGTGGATGTCCAGAGGCAGCATTGGTCCTGTCCGAGACGCGTACACCGAATCATACCTAAAGCTAGTGACCACTGGCCAGTCCAATTGTAATTCGCGCACCCCGTGGTTCCCAGCGCGCGCATCCGGCGCGTGATTGCGGCCGCGGCTGCGCATTGTTGGTGTCGTTACACCCTCGTTATCCAATCAGCGTCAGACGTTTGTTTCGTTTACGATCGAGGCTAATCTCGACGACTTCCAAGTGAGTAGAGAGCATGTGATTTCTAAGACTGCTCCTCGGTCAACAGGAGCTCATACCTCTAAAATAATAATAATAATAATATCATGGGACAAATTGACACCAATTGACCTAATCCCAAACTAGGCAATGGGTACTAGACATCGGATAAACATACTTATATAGATAAATATATACTTATATACATATTAAACGTCCAAGACCCGATAACAAACGTTCATATTCATCATACAAACATCTGCCCCGACTGGGATTCGAACCCGGGACCTCAAGCTTCATAGTCAGAGTCGCTAACCACTAGGCCATCCGGTCGTCCAAATGTTTCTGACTCATACCTTCTTTAAAAACCACACCCAAAATCAACCACAAAATCGCGAAATAAGTGATAAATACCACAGAATAAGTGATAAATAGTACAAGTTACTTCTTAATTTGGGATGCGTAAGTTATGATTTATGATTTGACGACCGGATGGTCCAGTGATTAGAGACCCTGACCAAGAAACTAGAGGTCCCGGGTTCGATCCCCGGCCGGGGCAGATGTTTGTATGGTGAATACGAATGTTTGTTCTGGGGTCTTGGATGTTTAATATGTATATAAGTATGTATTTATCTATATAAGTATGTTTATCCGTTGTCTAGTCCCATAGTACAGGCTTTGCCTAGTTTGGGACTAGGTCAATAGGTGTCAATCGTCCCATGATATTTATTTATTTATTTATTTATTATTTAAATGATACCTAAATTGATTGAAGTAGGTCTGTATGGATGGACATTAGTAATAGTAAAAATTCAAACAATCTGCACTAAGCGCCAACCATGGCTCTTCAGATGCCACTTGAAATTAGATGATATAAGTGGGACGTCGGTGGCAAACAGGCATGCGGTTCGCCTGGGTGATGCGTTAGTGGTTAGCGATTAGAGATTTTAACCATAATGGCCTACAAAAATGTACTTGGTAAATAGAAAGTCTTGAAATTTTCGAAAGCTTTGGATACGAAAACTTGATTTCAGTTTTATTTTATTTCCTACAAAAATAACTAAAATTCATTCCTAAAAAAAATTGATACTAGCCTCTAGATTTCGACATAGGTATTAAATTCACAGGTACCTGTAGAACTCGCGTGCATTCACCGGGAGGGTATTTAGGAGGCTAAGCCGCGCTGTAAGGTGCAGATAAACTCGCCCGAAGTAATCCTCTTTGTGTAAAAATGTCCCCAGTGTCGCCCCCTACCGGCAACTTTATTAAAAAGCACGTAATCCCCACTAGTGGACTGGGTAACGCGATTATGCTCTATATAACAACTCAATATGCCAACGGTGATATGAAATTGAATTTAAATCCGCGTGCGTTGATGACACCGTTTATATTTATACATCTGTTGTGGGAAGCGTCTATCGTTTGATGGATTTTAATTTGGATTTAATAAATACAGTCTAAATGAGATTTCCCGCTATTTCACATGAATCTATGTGTGGATCTGACGAGCGTTCATTGTTTGATTGTAACATTATGTATTCTGTGTTGTAACTCCGATTACTCTTGTGGATATCTTTTTGTCATTTAGCTTTAGCTATATATAGATATTGTGTACATACCTAATAACTATGGCTCTGCTTATCCGTTTAAGTGTTTTTTTTTTATTTGAAAAAAGCGACTGCCCTTAATGGTCTCTAATGCCGCTCTAATACGTTAATTGCGGCATCAGGAAGCACATTATTGCTCCTAAAAAATACGCGCCACAAATGCAACAGAAATCACAAAAAAGGAAATCGAATATCCACAACCGCATTTCTATGCAGCTAACCTAAACATCTGATGTCAACATGCAACATAGTTACAAACAAGCATAGGAGCCGAAAGATACCAAAGCCCAGGACATGCAAACAGAAGTTGTCTTGTCAGTGCCCGTATCTTGACACCCCGACAGCCAGGAAACGGGAGAGGTGGCACACTTCATTACTCGCACATCAAACAATCGCGCCGCCATCTTGCCGGAAGTGACGTCAGGACGTGTTGCCGCAATCGCTTTGATCCTTCGCAAAAATAACGCGTCAAGTTTCCAAGGCAAATGTAATTGCTTTTCGCGAGGTAGGTGTTAGCTGTAGTAGGTATCTCGTAGGCACGTTTGTCGTGGTGATTTGTACAGATGTGTAAACAACCATAGGTATCTTATGATCACGTGATCGTGATCATTAAGAACTTAGTTGTAATAATTTGGCATATTTTTGCCATTTTCAGTAGACCTGTAGACATTTTCAAGAAGAGTTATTCAAGTAAACCAATCTTAATATTACGTAGGTAGGTGTATTTTTAAACTCCCATAGTTTAAGGTCTTCTTTAAAAGGCAATAAAAAACATGAGGGCTCGAAATCCGAAGAGACCCTTTCATTCATTTTCAATATAAATTAAAACTGTTTGTCAAAGCCCCCACCCAGGTCCTATCACACATAATATTCAACACCCATGTAACAATAAATCGCCAAAACAACAAAACAGATCACACTAAATCATGCCACTATTCAAAACAGTGACTTCTTAAAGCGGAAAAAATAAATAAAAAAATGTGGCATCTCCTATCAGAAGACAAAGGGTGACCCTTAATTGACAGTAAAAAGGGCCGAAGAGCACAAAGGCGTTAGATGTCATGCCTTATCAACGGAATTAAGGGCATATTATGCACGTTGAAAGGATTACACAGGTGTCCTGGTGTCGGCTTCGTGTTACGAGACGTAAAAACTCGAGAAGTGGACGCGTAGGGGTGTATGTGGGATTATTTCTCTTTCGGATGTTACCAAACTTGGATGAGAAAGGAAGGAATCTGATAACAACAAGGTCAATACAGGTCATTGTCCAATGAATCAATGGGGTGCTAAAAAGCTCTCTCGAATAAGTCATTTGAGAATTTTTCGCCGAGATAGTTAAATGAGACATAAAAAGCAGGCAACCCAGTAAGTATTGGGTAGGTATTAATTAACTACTTGGGCTAAAAACAATTCCTCTCAAAGTTCAAATAAACATAAAGTTAAAAGTTGAGTTATTACTTAGGTACCCTAATAAAATTATTTGTGCGTTCATAGAGTTGTGCGTAAGCTAAAAATGTACACCATGTATTAGTTTCACTTTGAGTACCAATTTCAATGAAAACCGCTAAGAATGGCCACTAAATGGTCCCCGTCACGAACCTCACTTTCCATCGGCTGTGTTTCATCAAGTTGCATCCATCGGCGCGCCGTCAATGTACGCCATTAACCCCCGTCAAGGAAACTCATTCACGAATGTCATCTACGATGCACTTTGTCTCGCGTGTCGCGTTACCTGCCAGGACGCAGCCATTAATGTCGTGACCCCAACTTACCCCTGGGGGAAAGTTACCTCCGTCTTGGCACAACGCCAACTTCCAAAACAGCTAAGTTCCATTCCCATCGACTAAGCGCCCAATCGATAAGGTCCCCTTTCGCGGATCATTCGATTTCGCCGCGGATGGCGATTTTTGCACATGACCCAAAACTTCTCATTTGCTCTATGATTACTTGCCTCATAGCCGTATGGAGCGCTGACATGCGACATCTGTTATTATTAGAGTGTCGGTTTCAGTCACATTGAGATTATGTCCAAGCTTTGTACTGGACATTTAACTCTCATTTTTGTAATTTGGGTAGAACTGTGTCTGTGATAAAACTATGAGGCAATAATATTTAGAGGCACAATGCCACGACAGCGTAATTTCATTTAGCACCTCCAGCGCCGCCCATTATTAAGCCAGCCGTGAGAAGTCGTTGTGAAAGTGTCAAAAAAATCATAAATTCCTTTACGCGACACGGCTTGCTGCAACGCGGGCAGAATCTTCTGCGGCTTTTATGCCCCTGTTGCCTCAGGAAATGATAATTATTTTTGGTTCAATCCATAAGGGCGGAGAGAATGGGTCTTCTTTCACACGCGCAAAATACCTTGAAGTCCTTTGTATGCGCGGACACGACATGACACAAAAAAACACCCATTCACAAATATAGGTTAGTCGCGAAATGTTCATACAGAGCACGGTTTGTAAGGACTTATGTGCTCAGTTAAAAACGTTTAATTCATCCTTACTACGAGCGAATTTGTATTCAGAATGCATCACATGCGTAAGAGATCCATTCAGAAAAGTTGACAGTTTCAATGTAATTTCTAAAGACGTCAGGCAAGTGACACGTAACTTTACCAGTCACCCAAAACACCTGTAACTTGAAACTACTGATAACTTTAATATTTTATACTTATCTAAGCATCCATTGGGTCTTTACACTTACCCAAACACCAATACCCGGTCGGTACTCAAATCTGAATCACGAGATAGTTACGAGTATATCATAATGATTATAATGAACCCACGTAATAATGATTACTTGCCATAATGAGGTATATTGCTGTAGGTATATTATTAGAGGCTGGC
This sequence comes from Clepsis dumicolana, assembly GCA_963691665.1. Lineage (NCBI taxonomy): Eukaryota > Metazoa > Arthropoda > Insecta > Lepidoptera > Tortricidae > Clepsis > Clepsis dumicolana. Next base: position 14,433,283 of record OY829507.1, on the reverse strand, counting down.
ATAGAGCTCGGAGCGATCAAAATAAAAAAAGCGTGTGAAGGAACAATGCCACGCTGTCTGCTGGCGGACAGGTATATGACGGGGCGCATTTTATTGGTTTTCCGAACATTCCCTGGCCTATTAATAAATGAGTGGCGGGAAAAAAAGTCGTAGAATCCATTTGTCAGGAGCCCAGTGATTTATGGGTAAGGACTTTTGGTGTTCCTAGAAGAAGGGCGAGTTTTGTACTATTTGCTTACCTGTCAGATTGATTTAGAAGGGATGTGTTTCGGCATTAAGTAGCTTTGCCTCTAGCTAGAGTATGCTTGTAGTTGCATATACATATACATATTAAGCATCCCTGTGGATTGCAAAAAGGAATTCCTATTTATCACGCGTATTTTCTCCGCCGTCCACAAGTAAGTACTTTCTTTTAATTAAATTTTCAGTAACGGTAATTTAATTATGTTCATGAGTTACGCATCAAAATTCTGAAATCTGAAGAAATCTGAAGTTATCTATACAGTAAGCTCTAACAGCCTCAAATTCATTATTATGCTTAACATTAAAATTTGTCACAAAAACATTTCATTGACTCTAAACGCGAAACCTTTTCGAGTCCATTACCTGCTTTTTCTCACGTCTCGCAATAAATTACTCCACAAATTATCGGCTGAACGATTTCGAAAATTCTCAGGTAGCTCACACGTGGCATAAAAACGATGGTATCGACAAAATAGTTAGAATAGCTTCGAGCGATGACTCATCGGAAACGATGGTAATGACTCTTGCCTCTACATCTAGGCCTTGTTAAAAATATGCATTAGCTGTAAACTCTATTTAGTCATTGGTTAAGACGCTTTCCTTAGCGTTGAAGAAAATTAGGTACCTACTTAGTGTTGTTTGCATGAAAGTTGTTAAAATCTTTTTCTTTAGTTGGCATATTCTTTTATTTATTCATGATAACAAATTTCACAAGCAATCATGCTTAATTTCAAAATCAAACGCAAGAAAGATTTTAACAGCCCGTCTGCACTCTAAATATGATCTGATTTATACAAAAAAAACTTAACCAGATAATGACACATTAGATTCACAGCATTCCTGTTCTCGGACAGTTCATGGACTTCAAATTACCGATATGGCCAGTCATGGCGATACGATCGATGTGTCGGCATCGCGGTATCAGACCGCGATCGCGCCGCGAAAGTGCTGGCTCACGTAGGTGCGAGGTGCGAGCCGATTGTCGAGCGGTGCCCGGAATACACCCGCGTCTTAAGTAAATTAGAACGAGTAACTTTATCAACAGTTTTTGGAAAAGTTTTTAACGAATTTTCTGCTGATTTGGACCTACGTAATTAAAAAACCTGAACGAATCTTAAGGGCAGATATTATCGTGTCTTGGATGTAGTATGTTCATCCATTGTCTAGTACCAATAACACATGCTCTGCGTAATTTGGGACTAAGATTAATTGGTGTCAATTGTCCCACGATATTATTATTAGTTTGGATCTTAGAGATGAACAGCGATCTTCGTCACTGATTATACTGAGCAACTGAGTCTCCGTGTGACATAACAGATTAAGAATAGTGTGCAACTCCACATTTCCCAAGAAAAGTCGATCGGCACTGATCCCCACGCGAAACCGCTCCGGTCCCCGGAAGCCCATTGTTCTCAGATATATCGAATCGCGCCAAATCTCTAGTTAAATCGATGTTTCAAATTTTATGACAAAAAACGCCAACTAATCCGCCGCGGCCTCTTTGACTCCGCATCCGAGGCTTAGAAAATATATTTGTTTCTTCACGTACCTATATACTAAAAAAGCTTGGGATTATTGATTTCGGCGAAAAGTCGTTGGGCCGTGAGGATAATGTTCCCTTACGGGACGGGAACGAATTACTCGTTGAAGGATAAACTCACCTCTAATTTCGGCAGAAAAATCGTAATCTCGCGTTCGGTAATCCGAGAAAAGATTACCTGAGTACTCTGTTTTTGTTATGCTTAAGCAGGAAAGAACCTCACCGATGAAGTGGGCATTTCGATCTGATGACTTTTTCTGTTACACAATTCACGAATATTGACGTTGTATATGTCTCGTATTATTACTGTATACCATTTAAGTAAATTATACCATCAGATGAACGATTAAGCGGACAAAAACGATAGGAATACCTCAAGCGTTTAAAGTTTTTGCGAAATATTTAAGTAGGTATTATACTAGCCGTAGCAATTGGCTTTACAAGCGAAGCTTACAATAATCTCGAATCCAATCACGCGCAACCATTAGCCGACGAATCATTAACAAACTGCATAACACCGCGTCTGATCCGACATGGAAATCCTTAATGAAATAAGACGTAGCGTAATCGATCAAAATAATAATTAATAATAGAGCCGCCCGATGGGCACCGCACTTAGTCATCGTGTTTAATTAAAACAGTCTAAATTAACGGGTACATGATATTTTCGAGTGTCGTCATTAACTCGGTGTTACAACATTAGTAACTTGCATGTAGGTGTACCTATGTGTCGCTAACTGGCCGCTTCTGGCACGTAATGCCTGCGGCACTTAGGTTACGCATCCACCAAAGCTGTGCCAGGTGTGCGGGGAAAATCCACCAATAGGACAGCAGCGCTGGGTGAGGCTGGAAAATTTAAGTAACATACAATGACAATGCAAAGAAAAATCTGTTAAGCAGCTGGACTTGAACCAGCAACCTCGGTAATCCATACCACGCTCCACCAATTAAGCTATACTTAACATTGGTGCACCTAACGAATTTTTCAATGCATTGTGTTATTTTTTTTGTATACATTTTTTTAATTTAAGTAATCCTATTGGTCAATTTTTTCTAGCTCCACGTTGGTGTAAAATTCAACAATTCTGTTAAAACAAGATTTCTACGGATCACAAGGTTTTGTGTTAACGGCTACCAAATCTTGTCAAGTTGACACAGACAGCAGGTATTCTGATTCTGGTAGTCGGTCGTGGAACTAGCTGATGGTTGCGAAATTCACATGGCGGCCTAAAAATAAATTTTTGAACCAACTTCAAAAAAAGAGGAGGTTCTCAATTCGCCGGAACATTTTTTTTAGCGAATGTTGTCTTCATCGCTAAAGTAAACTTCTCGCGAGTAACAATTATTAAAAAATAATGTTATGTTAAAATTAGACACGTAAATGCATTTCTTAGTTGGGTAAGCCCAAGGACCATAAAACCAAGAGGACTGCCAGTGTCTATATACGATGTCGCGTTCCTTTGATATAATAAGCCTGCTGTAGCTAGTTTTACTAAGGAGGGGTCTCTGTACCATTCATTTGGTATGACATTTAGACCTCTGGCTAACACAATAGCGCCATCTAAATTCGTTTTTTCTTTCAGTTCATAGATAGCGCTATTGTGTTAGCCAAAGGTCTAAGTGTCATACAAAATTAATAGTACAGAGACCTCTCTATAGTGAAACTAGCTACAGCAGGGTCATTATTTTACAGGAACGCGACATTGTATAGCCATTGGCAGTCCTCTTGGTTTTAACGTCCTTGGTAAGCCGTTATTGTTTGTACATTTTTCTTTTGTTCACTATCCTGACTCAAGACCCTTAGTTTTAGGTATGATAAGAAATCTTTTATAAAACAAAAAACCGACCGTTTTTCCACAGTTTCTAGGGATTGCAGGTTTGAGTCTATGCTTCCTCCACGCGTTGCAGGGAAAAAGGGTCTTGACAGACAGACAAACAACACAGTGATACTATAAGGGTTCCGTTTTTCCTTCTGAAATACGGAACCCTACAAAATAAAAAAACACTCTGTTGTCATTATGGTAAACGTCCTAATGATTGACACGTTAGTTTCAATAATTGACACCCTGCTAGTCACCTTTATTGCAATAAAATTATGATTCCGAATAACCGAATAGGATAATAATAACCCACTTACATGTAAACTTTTAACGATGCTAATCTAAAAAATCTTGATATAGACATTTAGGTACTATCAAACCAGCTGAATCTTGACCCACCGTGGAACCCTTTCGTAGAAAATGTCAGGTTGACATGCATTGCCTGACATGGAAAATCATTATGATATTTACTGTGACAACGTTCTACCGTGGGTCAGGAATCAAATGGTTCAACTGTACAGCAACTTAAACGTTAACTTAAACGACGAAACTTATTTTTTTTAAGCACAAGAAGAATTATTGTTTTTTTAATTAATAAAAGTCTAGACGTCTGGCGACGGTGCAGGGTTTAGCTTAGTGACAAGGAAGGATTGCGCTCTGCTAGCAAAAATATTCACTCTATTTGATTTTACCCCAACTTTACTAATAAAAAAAACCGGTCAAGAGAGAATCGGGCTCGCGCACCAAGGGTTCCGTGTCGTCATTATAGTATTATTTGAGTTGTTTTATTGAGTTAGTTACTTTAACGTCCAATTCTTATATACAGACAGGGGCACAGTGCCATCTTTCAAATAATGTATTTTTTCCATGATTTTATTTTTCCTGCAAGCTTTACATAAACCGCTATTATATAGAATAATTTCAGATTTTTCTCTATACAAACTTCGGAGAGAAGTGGCTGCTGTATTTTTTTAAATTTTTCACTAAAAGTCGAAAACTATAGTAGTAGTAGCCCTACTTTTAATTTTTTAACCCCCTTTCAGTCTCCGTAGCGAAAAAAATGTTTCTTTTTTTTATTTGCAAAATAGTTGGGTAAACATCATCTAAAACTATCGCAAATTTCAAGTCGATAATATTAGTATTCGTAGTTCCTCAGATAGTCAGCTTTGACAGACAGACAGACAGACTGAGTAGCACCATAACGGTTACTCTTTGCCATTTTGGTACGGAACCCATAAAAATTGTCTTCTCTTATCGTGAGTCAGAACGCTAGAGTGTAATTCTGTTGGACACCGCTGACTCGAAACCGGTTTGGCGGCAAGAGCATAGGGTTTCCACTTGCCAATATAAATATTATAAATAAAATAAAATAAAATGCGTTTATTTCGGACAACAGAAACTAAAGCCTAAAGTTTGATGGCCTAGCATTAAGCAGCAGAAATATGAAGTCGATGCGGTGCGAGCGGAATATTCTTTGAATGAAGCACCGACTTCATATTTCTGCTGCTTAATGCTAGGCCATAAAACTTTAGGCTTTAGTTTCTGTTGTCCGAAATAAACGCATTTTATTTTATTTTATTTATTTATCATTATTTTAGAGGATTATTTTACGTTTTTTTTCTAAGGGTTTTTTTTGAAGGCGGTTTTACTTTTTTGTTAAAATATTTTTATTTCACAATTTTACGTTGATTTAACATTTTCATAATTATCCTCCAACTCCTAACCGTTAAGGAGTTGTATCTTCCATCATCAGCTCATCAACATAAGATGATGACTACCGGACGCAAATACTTGAATAGTCTTAGAAAATATATGAAACACATGATACGTGCCTATAAAATTTGAGGGTTGCCCACGATTTCCCTGGGATCCCATCATCAGATCATGACTTGGTGACAATGGGACCACCTCAGGAGTATACCCTTTCAAATAAAAAAAAATTGAAAATCGGTCTACAATTGACGGAGTAATCGATGAACATACATAAAAAAAATAAAAATAAAAATACATACAGTGGAACGTAGAACCTCCTCCTTTTTTTCAAGTCGGTTAAAAATAAATCAATTAAGACGACAGTGTGTATTCATTCAATAAACAAACTTTAGTATGTAAATAAGTAAAACAAAACTAATAATAAATAATAAGTAAATTACCTACTATCTACCTACTTTTTTATTTATTGGTGAAAAATGTCTGTCTGTCCCTAATATTGTCCCTGACCAACATAATAAAATAACCAATATAATAATTTCCGTTTCTTCTTTTTCCCTTTATTTAGACACCCACACACACCACACAAACACAAAGATACCATACTGACATACGCCTACCCGATAGGTGCGCCAGCCAAACGTACCTAATGCTGATTTTACACGAAGCCTTCAGGGCAATCCAATGCAGCGGATTGTCTCTATTTAGACGATGCCAATATTCGATTGGCATGGTGGATTGGATCTTGGCTTTTGCCTCGTGTAAAATGAAGCGTTCACAATTAACTGTAGTTTATTCGACGACCGGATGGCCTAGTGGTTAGCGACCCTGACTATGAAGCTTGAGGTCCCGGGTTCGAATCCCGGTCAGGGCAGATGTTTGTATGATGAATACGAATGTTTGTTCTCGGGTCTTGGATGTTTAACATGTATATAAGTATGCGTTTATCTATATAAGTATGTTTATCCGTTGTCTAGTACCCATAGTACAGGCTTTGCCTAGTTTGGGACTAGGTCAATTGGTGTCAATTTGTCCCATGATATTTATTAGGTACTGAAAATCGAGTAGTACTTACCGGTAACGGTAAAATTTCATAGCACGAGCTATGTTCGTGCTATGACATTTTTGTGTCAAAAATGCTCACGGGGGGCACTGTTTCAAACGTCATACAAATTTTCTCTATGTCGATACGATAACGTTACAAGCTCTTATAACGATAAAGACGTGCTTAAATTATTATGAACGCTTTGGTTATAACTGCGAATCAAAAGTTCATTGAAAGTAGCTCTACCTACTTTAATTGTCAACGTATGAGCACATAATTAAATTCTCAATTATAATTCAAAGACAAATGTTCGTTGCGTAATTAGATTAGGCGATGGCGATAGCAAATTGCGCCTGAGCATCGATTGATGGACGCGCGCCGCGGGGTGCGCGACGTCCTTGTGGCTGTGGGTAAGATTAGACTTTATTATGTTTTATCTTACGAGTAATATAAATGGGAAAGTTTGTATGGATATAATGTTTTATAGGTACTCATTCATTCAAAACCGGATGGACAGATATGAATCAAAGTTGTCTTTAATCCCGGGCAAATGCATAGTTCCCGCGGGATAGCGGTAATCGAATTCTACGTAGACGAATTCGCGGGTAACAGCTAGTACATCGGTATATCGTATATCGGTTCATAAATTAACTAATATCTGTGAATAAAATAATGCGTTTTTGCCAAATTAAGAAACCTTCAAAACCATTTCTAATTCTTACAAGTTTTTATTTATTACTTAGTTTCTTATCTCACATTTTGACAATTTGCTATTGGTTACCTCTATCTTAAATTTTAATGTTTTTGTACATTTCGGATCGTAAGTTTACTTTTCTGGCAAATCACTGCAACATTGGGCTAAAACAAGTTTTTACTTTAATTTTTTTTATTTAAAGTTTTCAATCATACTTTTGATAAAGCGGTTTATAGAGTCTAAATCGTAACTTATATTTCCTCGTCGCTCGATTCTGAAGAATTTTGTAAGCAATGTACCTAGTAGGTACCTACCTAAGTATAAGCTCAGAACAGATCCATTATTTTGCCCAGCTCTAAATCCATATTAAGGTAATATCCACCTTAAGAGTGTGCGCGCAGGCAATCTACGGGCCGGCGGGAGGTGCGATCGAACTAATGATAACGCGATCGGCAGATTATTACATTAACTCTGATGTTTACCGGCAGAGCGCGCCGCCGTCCACACTTCACGCCTCTGCCAAATTCCCACCCGATTTAATGATCGACACCTTTCTGTCTTTATGAGTTATTTGCCTTCGTTTTATATGTTAAGCTTCACTTTTTTTATCATTCAAGGTCAGGTTTTCAGATAGACTTTCCATCTGCATCATAAAGATAACACAGGTTTCTAAAACGCAGATGTGAAGTCAATCCAAAGTATGTAGCGACAGTAAAGTTGATAGTTGGATTGAAAGTTGATTAGCGCTCGAGACGCGGCCACGACGCGCCATGAATGGGCGAGTGGAGGGCTCGCGGCCACAAAGGCCCACGTACGCCATCCGCAGACAATCCGCCGAGTATCGATCTCCCGCGACCCTTCGAACGAACGCCGAGCCTAGCACAATGCCGCGGCTCTTTATTATAGCATCTCACATTGTTGTCATTGTTATTATTATGATTCTTTACCGCTTTCCATTGTCGGTCGGCGTTGTGGCGGTGCTTTTTCACGGCCCGCGTTTAGTCTGGGCATTGGGAGCGCGACGCTCGCACGTTCACTCGCGGAAAACGTGTTTTCCCGCGGAAATTTTGACAGTTTTGTGTTTAAACGCGGTATTTGCGGGTACCGCGACTGCGCGCGCATGACGTGGGATCGTCGGCCGAGATCGATGGCACGGGACTGTGCTATACGTACCTACATGTACTTGAGTGGAGGTACGCCTCAAAGTGTATCGGACACAGCTTAGTGACGCTATGTGTAAGGAATACATAATCAAACGTTTGTAATCTGTACATGTCCATGTATAAATTGTAAATGTAAGTCTTTTATATTCGCAAAATGTAGGTATATCTAAACAGTGTCTACGTTGTAAGTACTCGTACATAATTTGATGTATATACCTATCTATCATAAATATCTTCGATGAGATATGTTTGCAACTTGAATCTATGTAGGTAGTAAGTACGTACGTCAAAAATTGAAGTCGTATCGATTTAACTATGTTTTGTAGGAGGGGTGATATGTTTCTATAATTTAAAAAGCTTTTATTTAACTTGCTATGTTTGTTATGTTCGGGTCAAATCTTGCAACTGTATTTTAAAGTAGTTATTCTCAACTGATTGGGATGAAATTTTGCATGCATATGTAAGTCCAGTGACAATACAATAATCTGTTAGTGAAGTCCTGATGGTCCGGCCAGCATCGTCTCCTCGTTGGAACTCTTCAACTGTTAATGGCATCGATTTGAAATTTGGTATTTAAATGTAAGTTGGATGAGAATACCAGTTTGGACTTGCAATTGTTAATTTTTTTTACCAGAAAATTTATTTGTTTTGTCGAAATGCCACTTTTGATTATAGATCCCAATCGCAAAAAATTAAATACCTTCTTACTGTAATACACATCTTTACAAGAACGCATTGAACGATTGCAATAACAAAACTTCATTAAATCTTAAATCTTGAAATCTAGGCTTACCCCCTGACGCAAAAAGAGGGGTGTTATAAGTTCGTCCTGTGTACGGGTGTAAGTATCTGTAGGTGTAAGTATCTGTTTGTGGCATCGTAGCTTCTGAATGGACGAACGGATTTGGAAGCGGCTTTTTGATTACGAAAACTAGTTAAATAGAGATATGTACATCGTTCTCAGCTAATTTACATAAAAATCTGTTCAGCCGTTTTGCAGATATCGAACCTTTAAATGGAAATGTCGGGGGTTTTGTTTTTTTTATAAGCTGCCTAGGTTAGGTTACTGTGATTTGTAATCATCTATCATAATGACTGGGTACTACCTCAGATAATAAACTAAGAGTTAAGAATAAAATAAGCAAATCAGTTGCTAGTGGTTTAGTTCCATAAGCTGAATCACTCATAGTCTTATGATATGACAGCTCGATTAAAAATAAAATATGTACCAAGAATTAACTAAGTGTTGGGTAATTTAATACTTAGATATGTCCGACGCAATATTAAAGCGATGATGATTTTACCCGCCGTCTCTGAACAATACTTGTAATTGGCCAAAGTCAGAGGTCTCCTGCACGATGTACGGGGCTTTCTTTTCTTTTCAAGCGCTAAATTACTTTTTTTATTAAAATAAGATATCAACATCTAAATGTTTTGAAATCTTGAGGAGCGCTTAGAGTGAAGTTGGCAAATAAGTTATTTTTTGTGTAATCTGATATGGTACCTAATAGTAGTACCTATAGTTATGTAAGTATTTTTTAAAGACGAGCCTTGATAAGTAGTCATGTTAATTAATAGAAGCGATTTAAATTGTGTCAATTTATTTATCTAAAACCAATGTTCGAGTATCACGAAACATTATCTATGATATATGTATTTTTATAATAATTATGTAGGTAACACATTTAAAAACACTATTATATTTGCTTACAAATTTTACATCTGTTTTCCACCAAAATCCCGACGGCTATAAGCAACACTACATAGATATTTTCATATGTCATTCACACACAGAGGTATCATCCAGCTGCTTTTAGCGATAGGTATGTGTCGCAATTTCCCCACTGTTCTCATTTTAATAATACCAACATACACAATCTAACTAAAGCTCAAATAGCGCTGTCCACGCATCCCATATATATACAATTAGATATATATACTTACTTATAGTTCACAAACACGGTCGGCCGCATGTTATTTAATTTGCGCCTCCAAGATAGGCCTGATGAGACGGAGACAGCGGCCGGAAGCCCCCCAGGTTACCCCCCTAACCCGACACTAGGCCTAGCCGACTGTGACTGGCCGATATTAAAATTGTTCCCGATGTATTTCGTTTTTTTTTTTTTCATTTTGAATTAGGAAAAGATGCTGACAGTGTTCGTTTTTTTTCTTTTACTTTTTTTTATTGTATAACTTTGCTGTTTTATATAAATTAAATATTGAAAATACGCGGGAGTGGTATTGACTCCAGTCTTTTACTTTGATGTAAAGAGTAATTTGACAGTGATTCTGTTGTGAATGTTGTATGTTATTGTGCATCTAATGACGCTACGGCAATCTCGTCATATTTAAGTAGATCTTGACAGTTGCCATCAGGTTTCTGATGCGAGATTTTTTTAACTAATAGGTATAAGTAATAAAATAATTCTAACAAAAGCCAAGAAAGTTGTCAAACTGTGCTAGGTACCTAAATATGACGAGATTACTGATGTGCAGTCATAATTAAAGAATCATTAAGTAAATTAAACTATTCCTGTTAATTTAGAAGTAAGGGTTTGGTGGAAAAAAATACTTACGATCGCTGATATTTGTAATTAGATAAATTTGTATAAGTATTTTAAGTAGCATAAGTTTAAAAGACAAAATCATGGCATTATCTACGCTTTGTACTGGTAAACATAAAAAGGTATATTAGCAGAAATTTTAAGAATTTATTTCTTACCTTTAAAGTTTCCACGAGCGTTTCCTAAATTTTTTGAAAACCAGTTAAGTGCCAAAAAGTTATTGCCATACCTAATTGGTCCTCTTATTTATTTATTCATTTAATTAATCCTTACAGATAAAGTCATTTAACAAGACGTACCAATAAAGTACCTATTGATTTGCACTTGCAACTGACAAATGGACCTTGATAGACATGTGGTATTCATTAAAATTATAGTGGTATAGCAATTTCTTAGTGGCGATGGCGACCTGAGATGCCAACATGAATACAATTGCATAACGTTAGCCAAATATTCCCAAATAAATATTACTTACCCTATCCTATAATACTTAGCCCGACTCCGGCGACTCGCGGAGACGTGCAAAGGGGGGTGTGCCCTCCTGTCCCCCCTTGCAAGGAGAGATGATTATAGCTTGCTCTTGCGCGTGTCTTGTTTGTGTCCACTAGACTGCTACCCATCTAATATTGGGCTTTCATTATGTACTGTGTCCCTGTGATTTCCGTCTTGCGATATATCTTACTAAGCTCTAGATCTGCATCAAATTAGTACTAGGGCGTGTATTGTTTGCTGCCGTTGGTTATGTATTTGTTTGTGGCGGGACTAGCAAGCCTGTTTGTGAATTAAATCTTAAAAAGTAGTTACATACATTCCGATCAAATAGGGTATAATTACCTAAGGCATTAACTTAAGGGCGCCACTTTTCACGTCACGTCACATAGAACTCTAAAAGTCTATTTTATTTCATGTGAAAAGAAGACAACGTTGTGATTGCTCAAAAAACCGTTTATAAATGTTGTGTGTGATAATTTTCAAAGAACAATTAGTACAAATTGTAATAACTACCTAATGAGTAAATTCGACAACGAAAATTTTGCCATCAACCTATCAAACCTACATTCGAGATTCACCTTTCCCGCCAACAATGCACGGCGGCCATATTGCGCGTCCTCAGTGTTGCCAGGCGTGATAATTAATAATCTGCAGTCGCGCCACTCGCGACTGTCATTAGCGACACCTCGCGCCAATTAGAGACTCGGAGTGTTTGATGCGCTTTTTATTTAACGCAAGCATTACTCTGGCAATTATTGAATGGTATACCCCTTGTGGTTCGGCGTGGAAGTGTCACAAAATATGACTCGTAAGCGAGTGGTTTTCGCTTTGTGGTTTCGCGATGGGAAAATTCTGCGTTTTTTTTTTTGCTCATTTTGTGAGTGCACCGTATTGTGGGCTGCGGTTTTTTTGTCTAGGTACTTATCTTGTTATGTTGGGAATAACAATGAACTTTATATTTTCATGGGAGCTGGCACTCCTGCGCTGATACCTAGCAAATTCTAGCAACTCGCTGATTAGTCAACTACCTGATTAAAATCAATTGCACGCCCATTTTGTCAGTAAGATGGAGCAAAGACTGAAATTTTAAAATAGCGAGAGATATTATTTTCCGCCAATTAGAGAAGCTTATAATAAATACGGAAAAAAAATGAATTGACTAAATAATGCTTTGTATATTAATTGTACTATTATGTATTGTATTCTATGATGTTACTTGACAAGACAAAAGTCAGTGACAGGTAAAAGAAAAATTCACATAATGTGTAACTAATTATAGCTTGGTACACTTTACGAATAAGGGAAGTGAGCTCTAATTTTTGCAAGTATTATTACCGTGACAGGTTTGTGTTTAGAGCGAGCCTTGACTTTGCAATAGGTAAATCCTAATTAACAAACATCGCGCAGCAAAGGGTAAATCCGTAAGAGCGTTAGTTGGTTTATTCCGGCTAACCCATCTAAAGATAATCCTGGGGGATCCAGGGAATTCCGCATTTAACGCCAGCGAGTCTAAACCGGGCTTCATTAAATGAAACTGGAGCGCCAGGGCGCCGCGCCGCCGCGCCAGCCAGCGCGAAACCGTTTCACGCTCTGACAGTTTTGCAGTCGGCAAGCGGAATAGACCTAGCCTATCTGCAATCTGAAACTTTTTATTTCGTGATCGTAATTGGAGTGATGAGTTCTGATGGTTGCTGATTTGATGCTTGCGTTACTCATTAATACTAAGTATGTTCCGTTAAATAAATATTGGTCATAATGAGCATGAACGCTGTTGGTCATTAAGGTAAATATTGTAGAGATAACAGCACGCCCAGCTTGTTACTTGTTGTTTTTACTTTTGTAACATTTATAATATTTTAATTAAGATATAAGAGTTTCTGTTTACAAAATATAAAATAAATGTATCCACAATCAATGTGTTTTCTTATCTGCTTCCGACATATATACAATAAATAATCTACTGGAGTGTTAATCAGGGCTGTTTCAGAGTCAAAATGACAAATTAGCTAGGTATCACAATTATTGTACTTATCCAAAATTTGACACTTCGGCGCTGAAATTGGCGTGAACTCAACTTTAGAGAATAACAGGACAGAATATAGCACTTCAGATTTTAATTATATTACATAACTAAGTAGGTATCTATCGACTGCAACTCTGAAAAACTGATAAAATATGTAAGTAAATGCACTTTCAACAATCTGTAACTAATAAATAAAATCCATTATAATAAATTTATACTATACAGGGTAATTAAGTACTTATTCATTTAACGTTCGGTAGGTAAGTACCTATAGTTACTTACCGAACGTTAAATGAATACTTCATATATATGAAAAAATTACGCGATTACAATATTTCCACTGGTCACACTTTCCAACGATTCCAAAACACATTGAACAATCGTATAGGTATGTAGACACACTACGCTTAGGCTAGTCGAAGCGCAACTACGAAACACTATCCTTCTCTCTTCCGCGCACGTGTACAGTAGATAGCACAGGTTGTATCTTTGTTATTATAATTCTATGAATAACTAATAGATGTTTTGAATCGAAACTTTTGTTATTAAATTGCAATTGAACTGAATTTTCATATCAACAAGGTGTTGTTATTTGCAGTGTTTTGTTACGCCTCGTTGCAATTGAAAATGAAATAAATAGGTATGTTTAGATGGAGGTACCCACTTTATTCAGCTGATTGTATCTATACATTACAGCTTACAGCTGTGTTGGCGATACTTAGGGTACTCGGAAAGTCAATTTAATACTTAATAACGAAATTAGTGAAAAATTTTCCAACTAAGAATTAGCTTCTAGGTAAGTGGATTAAGTATCTAAATTATCTTCCTCCTGGAACCTATTTCATTAAATTTTCTTACTAATAGGTACTTTGTAAAATTAAATTACTCGCTATCCTAGGCTAAAATTATGCTAGTTAATCTTCAAAAAGCACCCTCTAAGTTAAAAAAGCGTAAACGCCAACTAGCAACTTGCAGTACGTCGGTAAGTACGTAAGTACCTACTATATTTCTACTACACATTATACAAAAAATTATAATCTAAGAGGGCCTTGGCCACTTGATCAACACATTGTAAAATAATTACTACCCGCCCAAGCTCTTTATCCAGCTTGGATCAATTAGTCTTAAAAATATGTTAAAAATCTTAACATAGAAAGTTGATCCATTCTTACACATAAATAAAATCACCTAGAGTAGAGATGGCCAAACAGATAAGTATGTTTTCACTCTGAACAGATAAATTCTCTGATTTAGAAATAATCAACATACATAATTAGGAATGTTTTGGGAGAAGAAAAAGATAATTATTAATTACTTACCGCTTGAAATTTTGTTACCCTATTTTTTCCACTTTCCTGAACAATTTGTGATGTCAACAGCTGGGTACCTACCTACTTACTACAAGAACCTAGATATTACAAAATTCTATAACTCTTCTCCGTTTTGGTATGCCCTATCACTAGATCATGTGATACGGTAATAAGTAGCCCTTTGTCAACCATTATTATGTTAGTACTTAGATCTCTCATTGAGAAAAATTACAAATCGATAAAATGGACACAATTCAACCTGAACTTTATTTTCAACAATAATGCACTAAAAACATGATTATTAAAATTCACAAAATTAGTTTGGGTTTCTATTTTGTGTTTAAAAATGTAATGTAGGAGAAGTAGGGGTGAGTTGCAACCTACTCGTAAGTAGGTTCCTAGTAATAATGACACCTATCTGCAGATAGATTAGCTCTTACACCCAGAAGAGTAACGTAGTGTTTGACAGTGTGTTACTCCACATCATAATAAAATGATCACAGTCAAGAATCGAGTAGTAACGTTATCGTCATTGCTATCGACGAAATTTGTATGACGTTTGGAACAGCGGCCCCCGTGAGCGTATTCGGTATAAAGAGCTATTAATAGAGCTATCGATGGCGATACGATAACGTTACTACTCCAATCTTGGTGAAAACTCGTCCTCGCTCTACATATTTTTACCTATAGTCACTTCATACAACTTCGTAATAGAAAGTGACCCGTTACTTTTGCTCGTCAACGTATTAAAATTTTCCAGTGCATTGGAAAAGTTCTACGTCTAGTTTTACTTTGATAGTAGATATCCACGCAAAGTTAGTAATCCTTTTATATACCTAAATCCCAGTCCAGATTCTGATAGTTTCGAGATGTCACAAAAAAACTGTATTTTTTAATCAATGTTTTTATTCCTGATTCAATGCTTAATATAATTTCAAAGCAAAGATGGGGAATTAATAAATTCAACACAAAACTTTTTTATTCATCCTTTAAATCATGTTCCACATTTCAAAGTAGGTAGGTCGCTAATTAAAAAAACAGTGCCATAATTAAAAAAATCTAAATAATTTCATTTAAATGAGAATTTGTTGTCCTAATTTACTTAATTTAGACGAAGTAAAACCATAAGTAATTTTTTAAACGGTGGTGTTCTTTCTTACTGCTCATTTAGATTTAGGTATAAGTACCTACTGGTCGAAAAAAAAGGCAAGTGAGGAATGCGAGTATGTTACAGAATGTGATAATACTGTCAAAGCATCTCGCAGTGATAGTGGATAAGCGCCACAGCCAATTGCGGTAGGCTCGCAACAAAGAACGGACACCATTGACGCCAGCATTGTCGCGCATTGCCGCGGGCCTTGAACTTACGCCAGCTGGACAAACCGAGCTGCGTCTGTGTACCCAGCCTAACATATGGTAATTTTGAGGTTAGGAAAGAAAACTGAATTGAATTAAAAACATAGCAGACCACGGCTCGTATAGAAGTAGAGCGAGCAGTTCTCTACTTAGTCAACATAAACCAAGACTAGTGTTTTGTTTATGTTAGCAAATGCCGAGTGCACACCGTCGGCAAATAGAATTGGGATCTGCATGAGGCAGCGGCGCGCACGCTCGCCTCTCTCGCCGCGCGATTAAAAATGCAGGCCGCGGCGGGTGGGAGGGTGCGGGCGGGGCGGGGCCCGGCAGCCTCACACCATTGGCGGAGCCCCGGCGGGCGGGGCCGCGGGGTGCGGGGGACGCCGAGCCGCCGCCGCCCGGAGCCAGCCGCCGCACAACGCACGTAGCCTCCGCGCCGCACGGTCCCGCGAGACACTCGCCGCCTCCGCGAGTCCATGTGAACGACCGATAGTTCTCTCGTGTGTAAGGTGAACGAAGGATCGGCAAGCTGTACGCGCCGCAGGAAGACGACATGTTGACGATGGAGACGGACCTGAAGGGCGGCAGCCTGCACGCCACCGTGCCGCCGCACCACGGGCTGCAGCACGGCTACGGCTCGCTGGGCGCGCTCGGCGGCATGATGCTGCCGCAGCAGCCGCCGCTGCAGCACCAGTCACTGCAGCACCAGCACCACCAGGCGCTGCAGCACCACCAGCCGCCGCCGCCGCACCATGCCACCCACACGCCTCACACGCCCACCAACAATAATAACAATAACACCAGCAAAAACTCCAACTCGGACCGCGTCAAACGTCCGATGAACGCGTTCATGGTGTGGTCGCGCGGCCAACGTCGGAAGATGGCCTCTGACAATCCCAAAATGCACAATTCGGAAATTTCTAAACGTCTCGGTGCCCAGTGGAAAGATCTCTCGGAGTCCGAGAAACGACCGTTCATCGACGAAGCGAAGAGACTTCGTGCGGTTCACATGAAGGAACACCCGGATTACAAATACAGGCCGCGGAGGAAGACGAAGACGCTGGCCAAGAAACAAGAGAAGTACCCCCTCGGCGGGGGCGCGCTGATGGGCGCGGGCGAGGCGCGCTCGGCGGCGGCGCCGGCGCAGCAGCCGCGCGACATGTACCAGATGACGCCCAACGGATACATGCCTAACGGGTACATGATGCACGACCCGGGCGCCTACCAGCAGCAGGCGTATGGCTACCCGCGCTACGAGGTGTCGCAGATGCAGCAGGGCGGGTACGGCGGTGGATACTACGGCGGACAGGGCTCCCCGTACCTGCCGCAGCCGCCGTCGCCGGCCGGCTACGCGCTGGGCCCCGGCTCGCCCGGCTACGCGCTGCCGCCGTCCTGCGCCTCGCACTCGCCGAGCGGCTCCTCCGCCAAGTCGGAGCCGCTGTCGCCGGGCCCGCCCGCCATGAAGCGCGAGTTCGCGCACGAGGCGCCGCTGAAGCGCGAGTTCGCGCACGCGCACCACGAGATGGGCATGAAGCGCGAGTACGGCCAGCAGGACCTCAGCCACATCATCAACATGTACCACGTGCCGGACGAGCAGCGGTACGCGGCCAACGAGCGCGCCATGCCGCTCATCTGAGAATCGCCCTTCGCGTGCGACATCGACATCCCGCCGCTCTGAGCGGCCGCGCCGCACGCCTGCCGCATGCCGCATGCCGCAGAGACTGTCCCCGGCCGCACCGCCGGTACGTCCGTTTGTTTGTTCTGTAAGGACGCTGTTAGTGTTGCGCGTTGCCCGGCCACCGGCCGGGAGTTCAATTAAATGTTGTTGATGATACCTGTATTATATTACAATTATTGTATTTTTTCATCGTTTAAGTTAAAATATTTTAAGATGTGATGTGCGGACGGATGGAAGGTCGCGTGAAGTCAGAGTGTGAGACGACGTGTGGACGTGGTAAATTGAATACCAAAAAAATTGAACAATTTGTAAATATAGAGGTAAGACTAGAGTTAACGTTGGAGTTAGTCGGTAACGTAGGTAGCTAGCGTAAGCCGTGCCACGACGCCACTCCGTACCCGTCGTGCTTTGTACAAAATATTTGTTATATGGAAACGAACGTTATAAAGCCTCGAAAGACTAAAATATTGTAATACGAAAATGTACAGTGAGTGTTATATAGTCAGTGGACACAAAAGTATATGAAGAAAAAGATGAAGTTATCAATAAACGACGCGTTAAAATTACATGCTGTTTTGTTCCTCCCCAGTCTCCCCGGACGCACTGCTGTGGCCAAAAACCCGGGGTCTTGTATTAAAAAAAAAAATACTAAATACTGAAAAATATTACATTTTGACTGTATTGCTTATACTTATAAATTTATTTGATAGTAAGTTTCAGACATTTTAAGGGGATGCCATTCATTTCATTGGGAATAAGCTATGCTTTTAAATTTTGAACATTGGCCGTAAAACATAAAAATAATGCTTATCATAATTCAACTTTATTGATGTTCCAAGTGATAATTAAAAATGTATGTCTATTGCTTATGAAACTTGGATTTTGTTTTGCATTTGCAAATAACGCATTGAAAAGAGTTCAACGCGTGTTACGCGTGTAATTAGGTAGGTAAATTCCTAGATAGTGTTACTTAAACTGGTAGCTTTCTTAATAAAGACACGAGTTATCTTTTAACTACTGTGTTTGAAATTACCTTTAGCACGGCAACTATAAATGAAAGTAGGTATTACTTACAGTGATAAAAGTTTAAAAATGTGCTGCATTATTAGGTAGGTAGACCTAGACCCCTTATTCGGAAAAATTTTGAAGATTGTTTGAAACAAAGAGGATGATCAATACAAAAGGCTTTCAAATACCAATTCATATTTGCGTTAGAGTACCTACCCATTACATAAAATAAATGTTTAGCACATTTAACATTTTTAATATGTACATAGCTGAAATATTTTTAATTAATCTTCTTTCAATATATCTACCTAGATATCTACCGATAGCTTACTCAAAATCTAACATACCTGCCTAATTAATTGTCGGCAATTGCAGAATTTACGTTACTTATTCAATTAGAAAAAA
This sequence comes from Clepsis dumicolana, assembly GCA_963691665.1. Classification (NCBI taxonomy): domain Eukaryota; kingdom Metazoa; phylum Arthropoda; class Insecta; order Lepidoptera; family Tortricidae; genus Clepsis; species Clepsis dumicolana. Next base: position 14,414,232 of record OY829507.1, on the reverse strand, counting down.
AACGAAAAAATCCTGGAACCTTGAAAAAACAGATGGGATTTTTTCTTCAGCCTATTTTCCTTTGAAACTTGAGTAATTGTTTTCAACAAAAAAGTGGGTAGTAAAAAAAGTTTACCTAAGTCCGTTTCAAAGGTTACTTGTTACTTATTTACAAAATAAATTTAGTAGATTCTGTTTATCTGAAATCTGTATTAAATATGACTGTTTTGTACGAGTAAACGGTATTATGAGATTAATTGATGTCCAAGTTTCTTGTAAGTAACTGTTTTAATTGAAACTTGCGAAATTAACGAAGATAGGTACCCAGGTAGGCAGTCAACTAAGTAAATCTTAAAGCACATACCTACCTGTACTTGGCTAAATTAAGTGTACCTCGCCACATAGGTAATAAAAAGTTGTATACGGATTCAATAGCAACAACAGAACAAAAAATCATAAATATTTAGCTACCTACCCCGCAGTTTTAGTTTTTTTTTATCTCATTAACTACCTACATGAACAATCATAATTCAGATGGCAGATCAACAGAATTCATAAATTTATTTTGTAAAATATTCAACTTTTGCTACCTATTTCACGCTAGTAGAAATTGAGTAGAAACATAAAATTCACCACACCCCACATAACACTTCGAGCCAATCCAAAGAAACTCGCATATCAATCAATTACAGTCAACACAAGGGATGAAATTTTAATCAAATCCCTCCGCCAAAATTCCCGGGGGATTTTCCACGGGATAGCTGACTTAATCCCAGAGAACGCCCCAGTGTTTAAGCTATTCATTTAAACACTATTTTCACTTAGCGGGCGTTGTAGTGGGATAATATAAGTTAGGGTGAAACTGCATTAAGTGCTGTTTTTGACGTTTGATTTCGTTAAAATGTCGGTGAACTAGTATAGTTTAAGGTGTTATTATGAAACTTAAATAATTAATTAGGTACATTATAAAATTTAAAATAGCTGTTATTTGCACACATGCACCTATTTATAGGAACTAAAGGACTAAGTAGGTACTCAGTTTATTTTTAACCGACTTCAAAAAAGGAGGAGGTTCTCAATTCGACTGTATGTTTTTTACCTACCCGATTACTCCGTCAGTTGTGAATGGATTTTGATGATTCTTTTTTTTGTTTGAACGAGTATACTCCTGAGGTGGTCCCATTGTCAACAAGTCAGGATCTGGTGATGGGATCCCAGGGAAATCGAGGGCAACCCTCAAGTTTTATAGACACGTAGTACGTGTTTCATATTTTTCTAAAGCTATTCATGTATTTGCGTCCAGTAGTCTCATGCTGATGAGCTGGTGATGGAAGGTATAACTCCTTAACGGTTAGGAGTTGGAGGTATTCAAAGAATATTCCGACCGCAACGTACAGACTTCATATTTGTGCTACCAGACCATAAAACTGATGGCTTTAGAGGATTATTTTATGTTTATTTTAAAGGCGGTTTTACTTTTTTAATAATAAATTTGTTCACTAGGTACCTATAGCTACCTTATTATTTTTATGGCGCATTTCTACTTTAAGGGACCTTTGGATTACTTAGGTACTTTTTTTTCTCCCACGATTCGAGGAGGTCACACTTAGGTACTGCTACAAGAAGTTTCTACAAAATCATACCAAAACCAAACTCACACTAATGCGACCAATAGGTACGCACACAACCATCCGACCCTGTGCAAAAAATTTGTAGAGTAGAGGGGAATTTAACATAACGTCTAGTTTTGTTTATGCTCTGTGACTTCTACAAATAGGTACATGCATTGCGACGGGTGTGTGTGGTACTTGTAGGTAGATGCAGGTAGGTAGGTACAAATAATACAGCTGACTACGTAGTAACTATTAAGTAATCTGTGACTAGGTACGTACTAGAAAATATTATTTATTGATCTTGTGATTAGTAATTTGCTTGTAGATACTAATGTTTAGAAATATTTAAACATTGGCACGTTTACCTTATTTTAGTTTTAATTATTAATTAACGATAACTGTAATAAATAGACAGGGCTTTTCATCGCACGCTAAGATGAAAGTAAGCTCTGGAGTCGACATTAACATAAAAATTCAATTATTTGTACTCGTTAATTAATCCCGAAATAATCTTTCGATAAATTTGAGTACAGCTCTTATCTTATGCAATAATAAATATCGTTTTACATTTGACACCAATTGAAATTAACCTAGTCCCATATTAAGTAAAGCTTGTGTTATGGGTACTAAACAACGGATTAACATATATGGATACGTATACAGATAAATACATATTAAAATTTTAAATACATGTTTAACATCCAAGGTCCTTTAACAAATATCTGCCACGACCGGGGATCGAATCCGAGAACTCAAGCATCAGGTGATGAAAGATTAAAATTACCTATAATAAAAATAAAAACGTTTGCAAATTAGGCAGGTATTTAATTATTTTAATGTACATATTTAGTTTACTACGAACCCAATCTGGCATAGTCTAATGAACAATGTGGTGACAGTTATTATTATTTTTATAATATGTATTGTATATCAAGTTTTTGAAATTAATTAAATTAATGAGTATGAGTAACAATTGAATTTTAATGTTTATAATATCGACTCCACAGCTCACTTTCGTCCCCTGTTTAAACCCTGGTTGCTGGCTGTTTAAACAAACATCCTAAGTTAAGTAAATATAATATTTTATACTATTAGGACTTTTATCTACACACATATCATAAGTCCTCTATAATGCGTTCAGAAACCGTAGAAAATGACCAGCATTGCAGCACGACGTCGACTGCTCGCCGCCAGCCCCCGCCAACCACCAGCAGCAGTAAAGTAATATAGTCATTACGACATTGAATTCGATGTCGTAATGACTTTTCGATATCGAATTCGATGTTTCAAATTTGAAAACCAACGTAATTTACAATCATAGTGAAATAAAACGGATCACTCACGTATGTAAGTCGAGTTCAGTCCGACATGTATAAATAATAACGTGATAATTTACAATAAAAAAAAACAGTCTACGAAACGTCAGCTCGATATGTTTGTCTGTATGTATAAAAAACAGTCAAATTATTGACAGGTATGGGCACGATATGCCTTCGGCTTCTGAACCCATCTTAGAGTACTTATAATAAGTAATGTATGCAACTACACATAATTAGGCCTTAAAACACTCGTGTGATCTTATTATGAAACTCAGCTTCGCCTCGTTTCATAAAAACACACTCGTGTTTTAAGGACCCTCATTATGTAGCAGTTGCATAAACTTTTCAATTTCCAAAGGCCAATCTTGTTACACCTAATGATAATGCAGTCAGTAGGTACACTAGTAATTCTATAGTCGGCGTCAAGAGCAGCTTCTCAATTTCGTTTCAAGCTTTCTCACTTACTTACATTATATCAAGCTTTCTCACTTACTTACATTATATCGAGCTTTCTCACTTACTTACATTATATCAAGCTTTCTCACTTACTTACATTTAATCGAGCTTTCTCACTTACTTACATTATATCAAACGCTCAATATTGAGAAATAAATGTCACAGTTAATTAATTAGTAAAATAACTTAAATTTATGATAAAGTACAAAGACGATAAGCTTTGACTTTAAATACTATTTAGTATGCGTCGATGATGCTGCTAATGTTGCTGTTTACAATGATGGTAGGTAGGATAATTATTTATCATAACTAATTGATCGTCTTATTCCGCTAATAAAATTGTTATTGGCAGTTTAACTATCAATAAAAACGATAATTAATGAATATCAAATACTTACGCTAGCACTTAATTTTTTTGTGTATTATTGTGGGTACCTACCTACCTACTTTTAGTCATATTATTGTACAGTCAGCGTCATATATATGGTGACATCCAAAGTGATCAAATAGTTCGGCACACCATACAAATCATATGGTGTGCCGAAGTATTTGAGCACTTTGGATGTCACCTGACGCTGACTGTACTACTCCTTATGTTTTATTTACATTTTTCCTAGCAACCTGAGTCTTTGCTTGTAACTTAACTGTTTATTAGACCAGATGTAGTTTTTCGTGCTTTTATCAACTTTTGTTGGTTTAATCTTATTGATACAAAAAAAAATGGTATTTTATAGATGTGACTTGCAGCGGCCTAATTCTTATTACTTTTTAGCATAGTCACACGGTGGCGCCACTTATACTTTCTAGGTCTGGATTCGGTGATTCCTGAACAAAGTCTGCTCATTTTCGAACTTAAAAAATGTATACCGATACCTGAACTACTCGCCTACGAAATTTAATGAAGTTCCAATCAAAAATATTCAAGTTATCATCGGTAAAACATTTTTTTAGCACATAACATAGAAGTTAGACGACAGAAGACTCCGATTGTCCTGTCTTGAAACTTAGAACTCACTCGCTATCCTCACTCGTTCAACTTCATCATCATCACCACCAGCCTTTTTACGACCCACTGCTGGACACAGGCCTCCTCTCAGAATGAGAGGGCTTGGGCTATAGTTCCCACGCGGGCCCAGTGCGGCAGCCGTTCAACTTAGTTAAAATTAATTTAGTCCATAATACACTTTTGAAAGGTGCATTAAAGAAAAAATTTACAACTTACACAAACTAGTAAGTACCACCACCCTAGGACCTTGTCTTATGCAAATCCTAATATTTCTCAGGTTATAATCGGTAATGCATCTATATATATATACATATATGTATATTTTTTTATAAACTCAAACAAAAAATCCAGAAAAATGCCAACAACGGGAATCGAACCCGGATCCTCGATACTCCGGGTCGTGTGCTTTCCCTACACCACGATTGACATAGAGGAAATAGCCGAATTTTTTCCATGTATTCAAATGTAGAAAATAGAATAAAAAAACAGAAGCAGAATTGGGAGAAAAAATACAAAAAGATACTTCTACTGAGATCATGGTAATGCATCTTTTATCTATACGAGTCTCACCACTGATATCGCAGCTCAACTTTTCGATTATATCGAACTATTCCATTCCAGTATTAATCGAAACATTAAAAAGCCACCGTCCGGATGTGCTAGTAGTACCCCACCGTTCCGCGGCGTGGCCCGGTCACGACCCGCGAGGGTGCAATCACGACTTCCCACGACATTGTCTCACGGTTCGCGACATGTCATTCCGATGATTGCCGGACTTTCTAATCATACGTGTGCGAGAAATTTGAAAAATTAAGGGCTAAAGGGCTTCAGGTTTGAAGATGAAAAAGCTAACGGTAGGCTAGGGCAGAATAAAACGACTAACTACCTACGAAATAAAAGAGCTTATGTTGTATCTAAATAGAGGTAGATAAAAAAGCCGCGTCCAAATCCGTCCATCCATTTACGAGCTACGATGCCACAGACAGATACACAGACACACAGATACACAGATACACATGTCAAACTTATAACACCCCTCTTTTTTGTCGGGGGATAAAAAGCTGCAAAGCTTTCTTAGCATTGTACCGTAGAGATATACCTAAGCACAGTGCCTTAAGCACGACTTGTCGAATCCTGCGTCACGTAAACTCGAATAGTAACCTATAACGAGTTTGTATGACGTTTGGAACAGCGCCCGCCCGTGAGCGTATTTGGAACTAAAATTTTGTATGAGATTTCTCGATCTCGATACGATAACCGTAACGTAACGCAGGATTCGACAAGTCGTGCTTAGGGCACGGACTATATCGAGATAGAGAGAAAAAGAAGGGCTGAGAACCTCATTGGAACAAAATTCAGTTAAATATTTAACATTTATCTGTACATTTTTTTAATGTTTTTAGTTCATAAATATGGACCTCCGCAAAGTAACGCCTGATTCAATAAGTTATTTAAAAACAAAATGCCTTGTTGTTCTATATTAACTGTTTGAACACCAGCAAAAAAATTGGAGCTGTTAATAGAGGTAAAGTATATCCTCACAAAATTTGACTCGTGACGTCAAAATACCTATGCAAAATGTTTCACGCTCGGTTTCCTTACAAATTGAAAAACTCTTCCTTGTATCCCAATACAGTGCCCTAAGAACGACTTGTCGAATCCTGCGTCACGTAAAATCGAATAGTAAACTATAACGAGTTTGTATGACGTTTGGAACAGCGCCCGCCCGTGAGCGTATTTGGAACTAAAATTTTGTATGAGATTTCTCGATCTCGATACGATAACCGTAACGTTACGCAGGATTCGACAAGTCGTGCTTAGGGCACAGTTCTTTGGTTGTATTATTGAACTAGAGTCAAGTAAACCAGTGGATTTTAAAATCGCATAATACGTTCCATTCATATGAAATGAGATATTGAGTCTATTGAGTGTTGTATTGTATATAAGCCGTGATAGCCTAGTGGTTTGACCTATGGCCTCTCAAGCAGAGTGTCGTGGGCTCAAATCCCGGCTCGCACCTCTGAGTTTTTCGGAATTTATGTGCGGAATTACATTTGTAATTTATCATGAGCTTTTCGGTGAAGAAAAACATCGTGAGGAAACCTGCACACACCTGCGAAGCAATTCAATAATGTGTGTGAATTTCCCAATCCGCACTGGGCCCGCGTGGGAACTATAGCCCAAGCCCTCTCATTCTGAGAGGAGGCCTGTGCCCAGCAATGGGACGTAAAAAAAGCTGCTGATGATGATGATGAGATATTGAGTATCGAGTTTGTTTAAGTTTATTAACTCTTGAGACTAGTGGTACTTACATACCTACCATCTTCACCTCTACCCAGTAAAGAAGCTGTCAGTGCCAATTCACGTACCTATCGAAGTCATCTGTCACACAGCGTGACATCCGGCGTCACATTGTAATGTTTTTAGCTCGCAATTTAACTTCCCTCCCAGGCAGCGGGACAGAGTAAACAGCGGTACAAACTAAAGTTGTCATGTAATTCGTTCGTCAAACATTCGTGTTTGCACTTGAGATTGACACCAAGCCGCCCCCGGCGGCGGCCAGTCCCTTTGTTTTTATCTCGCTGTCAATATTTGGTCTCATTTGTCAATAAGTCGGTTTTAAATGGCGATTCGTCGCCGATACGCGCCACGGGAAGTGGGTGGCAGTGTCTCTACTTCCACATGTCCTAAAAAGCGTAGGTGTATGCAAACTGTTCCACACATACGACGTTTTGGGACGCTCGTACAGTATTTATGAACGTTCGTAAGCATAGGTAACGTTTGACACATTCGCCCTCTGATTTGTGAATAGATACGATACACAGGCCTTTGGGATTGTAGGTATATTCTTAGATATGAAAATGTCGCTTGAATTTGAATAAAATATTTAGTAGGTTCAAGCAAGATTTTAGATACAGATTATTTGAGTTGGAGGTAAACATTTAAATACCTAACTACAAATGTTTAATTTTATAGTAGGTACTTACATAATTTATATCTGCAATTCAAAACTAGAAGTACTTAGGTATTTAAAAATACATAATGAACATTATACAAAATTACAAATGTATCGTTGCATGTTCAACAAGTTGGCGCATCATCTTCGTCGGTGACGTGCTTGACGTGCCTACATTACGGTATATGTATCGGTACGTACGTGAATGTACTACCTATTTCGTCTGTCTGCAGGTATCCGCGACACGACAACTTTTGTGATTAAATTTTTAAGCAGAAAATAAATCAAGACACCGTTTTGCTGTTCTACATCAGACTTAAAATCAACATGTAAGAGCTCAAGCATCCAAAAAACTATAATTAATATTGAGGAACTCAGTTCTTCCCTTGCTTCTCGGAAAACAACAAATAGCCTTGGCCAGAAGTCCAAAGCACCGCGCGCACTCACAGCAAAAAACTTAAACGGAATTTTTACTTTTAACTTTAGTTTAGTGCGCATGACCTTCTCGGAAGCGTTAGCTGCATAACGGGACTCGCCTTCCCTCAGGTAGACTCGGCTTTGACAGAACCCATTTCACTGCTTGTAATTTTATTGTTTCATGTAGTTCGTAGTTGCACCGTCATTTGTTTCAAGTTCTTATTTCTTCATAAACCTGCATGGTTTTTCTTAGCGGACAGTACGTCATTGCATGTATCAAAAGGTCTTATTGTATGGCTGAACCGTTTTAGTTGTGACTCGGTTTATGATCTTACTGCAATGAGCTATCGCTGTACTAAATCAAAAAAGTTACATCTTCGTATATTGTGAAAAGCTTAGGTACCTACCTACTGCAGGTCGCAATTTAATTTTGTTTTTGCTTACTAATATTTAAAACTTCAAAAATATTCAGGTCTGATAACAATTACAATGCTAATACGTAACTACTTCCAAAACATGCCTCACTCAATGCACCTTATCCTACTAGAGGCCTTATTGTCTAACGCATTTTACTTCGCTTTGGCAGTATACCTACGTATATTTCTCGTGCAATCACGTACCGTTTGGCAAAAAAAGATGGCGAATACCAAACCTAAGTCGAACGCGTTAGACAATAAGCCCACTGGTTTGTAAACAATATTGGCTCGTTCTATTTTGTATACGGCCTCTTCAAATCGTAGTTCAGTAGTTTGTGTGTGCAGATAACGCTTTCTATATTATGGTCAAACATGACAATTCATGTTTGACAATAGATGATTCCACAGAGCCCAATGTGACTCATAGGTCAGTAGCCAAAGTGTCGTAAGCCATCAATCGAGCAGTTCGACAGCCGTCTACATATCTAATTTCGCTAAAACGATATTGATTCGCCGTAGTCGAAGTTATATTTAACTTTAGACTTTATTTCCCAGCCACAGTGACTAGTCAAATATGTATTTCGATCGTCAAAATGTCACTTAACCTGAGTGCAATTTGACTGATTGACTTATTGGCAATCCAAAAAGTATTGGGTATCGAAACTGTTTTGAAATGTATAATCGTGAAAATAAAATTTTGATTAGAGCATTCAGCGTAGATTCTGTTGCGTGGAATGTTGGCGCAAAAACGCAATGTCCTAATTAATATGCAATATACTGCTGTTTGGATATTGATGATGCTGCAGCTTTGCGTTATAATAACTATAAACTCTATAACAGAGCCCTTTAAACACTATATAGATCATACATACACCATAGGTACTTATAAACATAATATTACAAATGCGAAAGTTACTCTGTCTGTTTGTAACCTCTTCACAGTAAAACAGCTGGACGATTTGAGATGCATTTTGGAAGGGATTTCTCTTTATCCCTGAAATTTGCATAGTTTCCAAGGCTATCCGATAAGAGACACACAAGCCAAGTCGCAGGAAACAGCTAAAACTTTATTATCTAAATTAGTTGTTACTTCTGTTTCTTTGCATTTATTTGTATTTTATAGAATAAGTGATTTATGTAGATAGGTTCTCAGCAGTGTATGTAGACTCAGGTGAAGAACTGCCATCAGCAGTGATCGGAATAGGTAGTGTCATTTCGAGTGAATGACCTTAAACATTGTACATAACATGAATAAGACTTGGGATTCCGGGACTTGTCTTTTTTCACAGAAAATTTTCTTCAAAACGCAATTATAAAAAAAGTCATTATAAATACATCATTTATTTAAAATTACTAGGTTTAAACTAATGTCAATTGTTTAAATAGATAGAGGATAATTGGAACTTATTAGAGTACTAATACTCTGTTCTCTAGTAGGTACAAAATCAGTCAAAACATTGAAAGGGACCCGGAAACAGTGGTAGCATCTATAGAGACTTTTATTCGGGGCATTTAAATCTATGTACAATATATTAAAATTCCAGGGCATAACTGAAACCAAACTCAAACTTTAAAATTTTCATATCAAACCCGGGGTTAAAAACTAAATCCATACTAATCTTACGCACCGAAGTCCCGCGAAATGGCACTACCAATTCCGATCACTGGCCATCAGATTATTCTTTCTAAATGGGCAAGGTGTACAATTTAATCTGAACTACATAATCATCATCATCATATCAGCCGGAAGACGTCCACTGCTGGACATAGGGCCTTCCCAAGGATCTCCAAGATGATCGGTTTTGTGCTACCCACAGACAATGGCGTCCCGAGAACTATATCAGCTTGCATTAATCATTTAAGCGTTCTACAATTTAACAACCAGAACGTCAGTTCTCTCCTTTGTCTTAATCCCAAAATAATTTTAACTCGTAAAGGTAAAACAACTGAACACCGGTGCAAAATGTACCTACCAGGAGTGGACAAAAAAGGGCTCATGTTTCTAGAAAGTTTTATGGCTGGGCCCTGGGCCCGGTTATTTGTATTGTGGTAAAGGGTACAGACAGATGGGGTAAAATCATAAAACGATTAAAATAGACCTTTACTTCTAAAGTCATAAAGTTACCGCCAAAGTGGTGTTTGAATAACCGTTAATATGTAAAACAAAAGTGTGTATTTACTTATCCTTAGTGTGTAGGTCTGTAGGCACTCAGGTACGTGTTGATAAAACCTAGCACCTAGCACCTATATACCTAAGAAGACGATAAAACTTACAAGATTTTTCAGTCATAAGATACGTGATTTGACCACCCTAAACAACACGTAGTACTCAAGGGTGGGTACGTTACGTGGGTCATCTTAAAAAACACGTAACATTAATTATTTCAAGCGATATTGATGTCGCGGGTGGTAGAACAGCCAGTGTAATTACGGGCACAAGAGGCATTTCATCTTAGCTCTCTAGGTTGGCAACGCATCTACAAACCTTCCGGGGTTGCGGGTGTCTATGGACAGTGGTGATCACTTACCATCAGGTGGCCTGCTTGCTCGTTTGTCTTCCTCGTCGTATAAAAATAAAATAAATATTATCTAAACAAGAAGCCACAGATTTATTTTATAATACGTTACGCATTATTTTGAAATGAGTAGGAAATTATTGTACTTATAGAGTGATGATGATGATAAGAAATGAATTGACTTATTTTCAAGAGCTAAGGTACCTATAGGGTAATTTGAGATAGACTAGTGAATCCTCTTGTTTCCGATAAAAAAATATACTAAATCCTACTTAACAATGTACGTGTGGTCTACATTACTCACAGAATAAATTAGCGCATTTGTTTTCCCAGAGCGCTTAAGCAGGTAGAAAAGTAATGACTAATTAAGCAGAACTTACAAAAATTAACTCCAGGTATTTTTGGGCGGAGATAAGCTTTTACTAGCAACCAATATCTTATCTGTGATAACGGGTTTTTGGACTTCAATAGTTCAAAGCTGGGTGGTAAATGGCAGCAGATAAAAAATGTAAAACGAAATACCTACTTTGTTTTTTCTTTTTCTAGAGTGATCAACGATGTTATCCTGTCCAATTACATAACTGTATGTATGTACAATGTTTCTAACATCAGAAACGAAAATTACAACCTAAGTAGGTATAGTACCCCGCTGCTATAAAGTTTCTAATAATTGTCAATCTTAACCATAGGAGATAACGGTCTACACTTGCTTTTTGCGTGCGGCAAACAAGAAAGTCTAGCATTTTTCTGCTATGGTTAATATTGTCAATAATCAGAAACATCATACCTAGCTGTGCAATGTGTCAGGATTGGCTTCATAGTGGCGGGGCACGATAGGCACGAGTCAAGTAGGTATGCTAAACGATGTTTGACAGCAATGTTTTTTGTTAAGACTCCGATTTAGAATTTTTATCGTTTGCTATTTAGACCTTTTGCAACATTTGTAACACAGTTTAAATTAAAGACTTTTTGAATAAAGAAAAAATTCACGCATGATGTGATCTGTGGTGACATGTTAGGTACCTAGTTAGAGATAGACGAGCAACTCTAGAGGGCTGTACTTACTGAAAAACAGCGCTGTGATCATGCGCGCCGCCACGGAGCACGCACCCACAGCACACGCTGAGTGCAATCCTTTTGGCACACTTGGTTTGTAAATTCAGAAATTACGCGTTTTTTTTTGTTAATGTACATTTGTATTCCAAGAGTGTCAATAAAGTACTATTCTATTCTATTCAACTTAGGCAGGGAACCTACGTCGTGTTACAAAGTGGCGTGCATATCTATAGCAAATGCGTCGTCGACTAGGTATAACTCGAATGGAAGATCTTGATTCCAAAAGGACAATCTTACACACACATCTTATACACACACCTTATACACACAGGTCTCTTGTATTATAAGCCCTGCAATCGTTTTTTTTTATTAGACGAGGTTTGGTCAAGGAAGATATCATCTCCATAAGTCATAACAATATCTGCTTCACATTATCCAGTTCAAGTAATATTTTATGCACAAGGTGTAATTCTGTAAATGACAACTAACTACTCCCGGAATTCTAAGCCATAGGAAAAAAAAGCCAAACCTGAATTTACCATGAACTCATCTGACTACAGTGACTAATGACCACTAAAACTCCGAGGATTAACTCTCCAAACAGATAAGGAATACTAGGTGAGATTAGTCATCCTATCTAGAAGTTGAAATTGAAATGGAAGTCAGAAGTTATTTGCCACGAAAGTTTATAGATGTTATTAAATACGAATAAAACTTAGTCTAAAGCTAAAATGAGAGGAATATCAGAATATCAGTAATAATTTTAAGCAATGGTAATGATTTTACTTATTGGCGATGATAACAAGAGCGATAAGTATCTATTTTTAATTGGACCTGTTTACTGTGTTGCGAGTCACTATTTTTTTATCCATTTAAAATGATTTATATCGCTTTGCCACACGTGACAAAAGGAAAATACTAATAGTTATGCCAAAACAAACGCGCGCTTTATGACTGAATACCTACATTACAATGTCTTTTTTTTGCAGTCATGTATGGTATGGAAATGGAAATCGCTCCGTAGGTAATATTAATAAAATACGAATCTAATTCAATCGAACATTTTATTTGTGACCAAGGTGCCAATGCCAACCTTTACAAAGAAAATAACATAATGATATCGCATTCCCTGATAAGGAAAATCATTATGTCACTTACTGTGAGGACGTTCTAAGGTGGCTTAAGAATCAAATGGTATGTACAAAGTCGTGCGTCAAGCAAAATTTACGATAGAATATCCACAATTTGTTCCTAATTAATAGATTGATACTAGAACCTACTTAAACCAGAGGGCCATTAAAAAGTTGGATACGCCCATGGGCCATTTACACGGCCTTGCCTAAAACACACATTCCCAAACTTTAACCTGCGCCCAATCGAGTGGGTAGAAACAAAAAACAATGCCCGCGGCACAGTGGTTCACCGCACAGGAGGCGAGACATTAATATTTACAAATTGACTAGTAAAAAAAAACTATTCGTTTAACCACTTCTGAACCACGTGATTTAAAAATGTGAAGAAGTAAATGTGTCGCCATTTTTAACATTAACTAACCGTTAGTATCAATCAGAGTGAAACAAAACGGGTCACTCACGTTTAAAAGTTGAGTTTAGTCCGACATGTTTCGGACTAATTCGTAAACTGAAAAGTTGGAAGACTGTTAAATACTGCGTTAGTTAGTGTGAACGAGCCTTTACAGAGTGTTGTAATCAGTGTAATGTGCTGCCCTACATTTGACAATAATAAAACTAACGATAAAAACGAGGGTAGTTGTGCGCCGCTGTCAACTGCGCCTAGTAGTCGCGCGAGGAGAGCCACGACGCGCAGTGTGCGTCTTGCTGCAGCGGGGTCGTGTGCTCCCAGAGTAAGGTCTACGAATTAGTCTGAAACATATCGGGCTAAACTCGACTTTGCATATATATACGTGAGAGATCCCTTTTATTTCACTATTTCACCATTGCTAATTGTGTATAGCTTAAAATGATTTAATTTAAAAACTTGCTTGATACATCAGCACTAGGTAAATGCTATAAATATAATCGTGCTACTCGTTCTAGACATGCTAAGATTGCTCCTGGCACCCAATCGAAACAAGACGCAACAAGACTGCCCTGCGTGAGTAAAAACAAAACACGGCCGCGTAATAAATCGCCACGATAGAGTCATTAGCCAGGGGCGGACTCGCTGAATAATTAAAAACAAATAAAGTCGTCACGGATTACGGTATCGGACGATCTCGCATTTGTTTCAGTTGTTAGTCGCCAGAACTAATGCAGAGGCGGAATGAATTTGATTTGTGTTGTTGACATTATTGTTTAATGAAGGTTTTTTTTTTAGATAAGTGGGTGTATTTTTTTATGTAATTTTTATTGTAGCAGGTTTTTCGCATGTAAACCAAAATTTTTGGAAACATCATTCAATGAATTGCGTAGATACAGGTACTTACTTTGGAAAATGAGTTACGATAATTAACATCATCATTACCTAGCTAAAATAAGTCAACTATTATGTTGTTGCAACTGAATTGGCTATCACAAAATAAAACATTAAGTCGCTCAAATAAAACCTGAACTCTCTGGTCGACTTTATTCCCGGTCAAAATAATCACACCCTACCCCAGACTAACACAGGGTGTTCGATTAATGACATTTACAAATCTTACATACAGTCATTACCGTTCCCATGCCGCTGCTCCGTTACTTATTCATGCTAACCGTGACAACAATGCTGGCGAGGGCTGGAATGACATAATAAACAATTTGTCTTGTATAGCATTTGTTCCAAATTGTGACCTAGTTTGTACAAAGTGATGTTAAGTTTGTTTGTTTTTTAACTTTTCATAATTGAGCGGATAATTTCGACAATAATTATGGATTATTATCTATCATTACCATTTTTAACATAATACTGTTACTAGCGTGAGACTCGATCGTAGTGAAATAAACGGATCACTCACGTATATAAGTCAATCCGAAACATGTCGGGCTAAACTTGACTTATATACGTGAGTGGTCCTTTAAGTACACTATGATATCTGTCATCAGCATCTCCAGTCTATTATTAACTTTGAACTGCTGGACACAGGTCTCCTTTCAGAATTAGAGGACTTGGGCTACAGTTCCCACGCAGGCCGTGTGATTGGGAATTTCACGATATCTAAGGTTCCTACTTGATAATAATTAAAGCCTAGTATTAAACTCTCCGCTGTGTAAATTGCAATTTGGCACTATCTTTCTTTTGTGTCACTGTTTTGTTTTGATCCTCTGTGAGTCTGTGACTGTGTGGATTGATTTGAAACACTGTAGTTATACGTAAATAAATATAGTGTAGGTAGTGTAAACATACCTGCATTTGCCGCACAGACGTAACTATTTTTCATTTGTGGTCGTGAGTGAACAAAGTAATTGTTTTTAGTTCATAATGCAGTGCCATCTTTGTACTAATCTGGAGCTAATGATCCAGCAGGCGTTACTTTGAGAAGGTCCATTATTTATGAATTAAAAACCACAAATATTCTAACCCGTGACCAGACGTAAAAAACAGAACCAAATTAATAATTTTTAGTTCAAAGATGATACTTTGATCATAATATAAATTTTATTGGTAATATTGTATGTAGTCACTTACGACATTTACATTAGGCACAAGCGTGGCCCCAGTATAAACAAATGAAAGCAGGTTTGCACGAACTCGAAGAATTAGTATTAGCCTAAAATAACAATGTGTTTATTTTTCCAACTGACCTACAAAATGAAAGAGACCGCAATACTTACGCATATGAGTGTTTGTTCAATCTAAAGAACTCTTGAGCGTTGAGACGCCGCGGCGCCTCGAACAGTTCCGTGGACTTGAATAGTTTTGATAATTTTGTGGCTAGTCATGTTTAGTACTCCTAAACTAAGAACAACAACATAGTATGCGTAGTTGTGACTTGTGTGAGCCTTGTGTGTTATGTAAGTGACAAATTGAGGGGATTTAAACGGAGCCTGTTTTAGCGGTAGGCGCCATAAATTATTGCTATCCTGCTTGATCAGCGGAGGATACAATACATGCAGGCAAGTTCTTGAAAAAATACTTTGGTAAATAAGTTTAACTTCTCGTTCAAATTGTAAACCTTTGACAATTGTTTCGAAACTACAGGAAGGCTTAATAAAAATTTAACGCCACAATCATTTAAGGGATAAGTTCGCCTTTGTACATTTGCTTTTGTTCTGCTATCTGTATGTTTTTGTTTTATGTGCAATAAAGAGATATACATACATACATACATACATTTATTAATATAAAATTACATTATTATTAGTTAGTAGTAGGTACAATACCAAGGTAAGAGAAACTCCAAATAACATTCAGACATTCACGAAAAGTTATTCCTGGAGAAAATAACTATTTAGAATCTTTGACATTATTACTCGACTAGATATCCGAAAAGCTGCAGATAATTGTATAGTTGACACTTACAGCGTACTTAGGTAGGTCTGTATACAAAAGCATTTATCTTGAGTCTTAATAAGCAGTCGAGCCTCAGCATATCTCGTATTTGTGTTTGGTACTGATTTATTCCTGTTCACAGCAAAGACCATTCGCAGCCCCTTTCAGTTGACTACACAGGGCAATTGCCTATTTAATTTAAATTTTCCTAATTTCACTCTAAAGAAGGTATTCGTAATAAACGTACGACAGATCTTATCTACTCCATACTTCAAAGTAACTAGGTACCAACGTTGTCAAATTATCGCGCTAAAACATTTTCCTAACTAAACTCAATATCATAATGGCAATTTCATCCGTACGCCGCCTCCGCGCCGTGACAAACTAATTCGCGCAAACAGCGCCATCTGTGTTCCAGCACTCACCAGCTTCGATACCAAATTAATTTATTGAACGGTCTCGGCTAACGGGACGTCTGAAGACTCTTCTGCCAGTCACACAATCGACGCACCACCCAGCACCAAAATACTAACCAGCCACACGCACGGCACTCCATCTAAAACTCAACCCCAAACATATAAAAAGTCTTTTTAGCGCGATCGGATCTGTACTTAAGCCGTTTATTTCCGCAGCGGCCGGCAGTAAATAAACAGTTGATACCGACTACACATCATTACATCAAAGAGATGTAAAGGCATTGTGACAGGACATTGCACTCTAGTAGGCTATGAATAGATGATAGAATCACATGTCTGTGAGGTGTTGGTTTCTTATCGCACAGTGGGTTAGTGGGCGCGAGCGGAGCCGGGTCAAACGGTTAGCAAACAATCACGCGCGGATTCGTCGCGGTTTATATTTGGAACTAACGTCGTGTAATGGTTGTGAAAACTCGCAGTCCTTCCTACATTTTACGAGTGTGTCGGTGTCGGCGTTCGTTCCACTGAAAATGGCTGTGCAGTTTCGTTTAGGAATTTCCCATTTAGTCGGTAAAATAGCGAGTAGAACGCATAGAGGGATATTCCGCGGGATATTATTTATGTGCTTTAATGCGCATATTTGCCGTAGCTACCTGCTCCGCAGCCTCGCCAACTGTTTTGTTTGCGCGACATAGCCGCGATGCAGCAGGGATCTATACGTTTGCTCGGAAAATAAAAGCTTTTCCATATTGCCAATGCGATGCGCAATACATGTTTTGTTTAAAGCCGCTACATTTTTTTGTCTTTAGTCAGAGCACCCTAATTGAAACACGTATACGTGCATTAGAGAACTATCGCTATCATTTAACTAAACAACTCGGAAGCAGCCGTAGATCAGCCCAAAAATAATTGCCCATCAATCAAGCGTCCGAATCTGAACAAAAAATCCTTTGTCGGCGGCTCCGTGGTGCAGCGGCGTAATTGGTGGGACGAAAAAACAAAAGTGGAAATTTCTAACAAGACGAAACCCGCAAATCATCCTGTTTAGTGCGAAATTATAACGTTTTAAACGAAGCGTTTAGGTGATTTGTACGTCCGTAATGGATGTGTATTACGTAAGTGGTGCGCCTTGGGACGGAAAAGTGCGCCGCAATCTATTAGCTGAACAAAAAGTGAGCTTAATTTCACACCTGTTTACCTTTAATTCTATAATGGGGCGAGAGCGATGAGCTTTCGCACGAAAGCAATCGCTTATTTGTATATCATATCGGAATGGGAATTGGTTATGAGCGCCGAAGCTTGCGCGGTAACGTACCCACCCTTTTCAAGTTTAAATCGTTAACGTGAGTGTAATTCGAATTGAAATACGCATTCATTTAACGATGTAAATAGCAGTACTTTTTCAACAGGGTGCAATTTCACGAATAGTTATTGTGGTGGAAGGCTAGACATGGTGTAGAGCAAACTACGAAGAAATAATTGTTGCGCCACTAATTGTAGATGACACTAGTACAAGATATGTTCAATATATTATCTATCCCCGTCCACAACGCGGTCTTCCTTTTGGGCTTGCTTCTACGCGAGCTATAGTGACTAACGTCTTGCAATGTTTCACTCCAACACCTGCACGCTAGTTTTGTCAAGCGCAGATTTAACCTGGCTAGCATGTGCCTCAACCTGACCTGGTTCGTTTCACCTGGCCTCAGCTCTAGTACCTAGGGGTGCGGGGGGCTGACGTCACGCCGTGGGTGCAGACACGTCGCCGTCACGCTCCACAAACAGCGAGGTTAGCGCAGCCTTGGCGCAGTCGCCCTACATTGCGCAGCGGACCGGCTTTTTTAACTAAATACTCCAATAGTTATAAACAATTAACCGATCTTCCGGTTGCATCTATTACAATACCCAAGAGCCTATCCATCGAGGTTACAAGCTTAACGCTACACCAAGGCTCGTCAACCAATAAATCAAGTAGAAACATTCAGTTTCTTCGCACTGTCCTCACCCTGTTTTTTTTCTTCGTGTTTACCCCTAGTACACGTCTGAGACGTCCCGTGGCTCGCCACGCTAATCAGCCGGCGCTCGAGACAATGGTGTCATCGTGAAAGGCTCATAAAGCCACGGGCCCCGTGAAACCCTGTCCAAAATATTTACAACGCGTGACAAAAGTGGAGGCTTTGTCTCGGAGGATCGTCTCGCCGATTAGTCGCGGGCAATCCGAGTTCGTTGCATGCGGGCGTTCTGCCCGTGGATGTTACGTTGTGTGGTATTTGAGATTTTGTAGCTAAATGTATGTATGAATTATGAAAAATATTAAAAAATCAAGTTAGTCTAACAATAATACAGGCACACAAAGGATCTGTTGTGACTGTTTTGTAGTACGTATGTAAAATGCCTCCCGGTGATGGAGCCTCTGTTTATTTCTTCTGAAAGCTGAATTCTTGTTTGCAATGTTGTACCTAATTACCTAAGTTATTTGTAGATATAAGCAACAACCTGCAGAATTACTATTAGACTTCAGAGTTTTTTTTTATAAAATTAAAAATCCTTAAAAACTGAACAGTTCACGACAAAATCGACGTATTAGCTGGAACTGTCTCAAAAATATCGAAAGTAAGCCATTGGATGAAAAGAACCGATAGCACGTGCCGCGTAGATGTAATTCTTATGATATCACAGTGAGATCTCGGGCCGCGCTGTCTAACTGGTCCAAAAGAGCGTATGCTCAAAGCACTTCGAAGAGAGAGGAAACATTTTCTTACTGAGAAGCAACGTGGGTATCCGAAATAGAACAAAAAACCCTTCGGGCCTGTCGCCGGGCTGTGAAGAAGCCGATAACTGTGAAAGTTCACACAACAATTTAAAATTTTAACACCACGCCGCCATTCTCCGACTCTCATTAAGTCATGCGGCATGGTTGCTGACAATACGCTAATCATTTTGTTTACCAGTCTTCTCAATTTATAATACATTTTTATTTTGATTCAAAGTGAGGGAAAATGCTTGGTTGGTTGAATTCCTGAGGCTGAGGCTACATTCCAATGACAAGTTTACAGACAACTCTTTAAGTAAGTACTAGGTTTAATCTATTGTCTTGACAAGAAATGAAGTACTGTAAATACTAAATTCAAATTCTGGCGAAATGCACAGGATTCCCCATAAAATACTCGATTGTTAAAATCTAACTTCTCAACGGTACAAATTCCAAAAGAAAATTAAAAATCTTCGTTCCTACCTATTATGTAATTTACTGTCAATTTATAGATACGGACAATAAGTCCGAAGTAAATGAACCAGTGATCATTTCTGGGAGCAAATAGATATTCCACGAAACTGTTAATAATAAAGAAGAACGTGCTCGCCGTTTGCTCGAGCTCTGTGCGCTTGGTGGACCTTGGTGGACCACTTATTGAATGTTTATAAAATAAGAGGAACTATAGGTAGACTTCGATAAAACATCCACAAGCTTATTGCATGACACCGCTAGTACAGTTATTTGTTTCCAGCTTATATAGTCCAACGTCCCACTGCCAAGCGCAGGCCTCCTCTCAAATTAAGAAAATGTTAAGTCAGAGTCAAGCTCAAAGTGATTAATTGGCATCACGTAAGCTAGCTAAATGTCTACAAATCGTTCAATTATCTATGTACAAGAAAATACTACTTAAAACGAACTTTTCGTATTTTATTTTTTTATTTTTACGGTCATCCCTTTCGAAATTATTTTTCACAAATTTGAAACTGATGCGTAAATATATTGGAAAACCAGAAAAAAACATTCTCGAATTGTGGGAACCCCAATGCGTAAATACACAGAAAACTAGAAAAAAACATTTTTTAATATTTTATTTAAAAAAAAAAATTCTGGTTTTTCTGTATATTTACGAATCAGTTTGAAATTTGTGAAAAATAAAATACCTACTGCTTTTTCCTGTATCTTTGTCATTGAACACCACACCTATATTTTGATACAAAGAAATTTAAATCCTTATCTGTGTTATACCTAACGTTAGTGTAACGAATTATTGTGCAAACTCCATTAAACCAGAGTCCCATGACCCTTGCTTGCCTTGCTTGGCTACACTCGTAATTACTTGCTCATTGACATTTAACATTTTTATCAAAAATTTCAATTCCACAGTAATTCTAGCAAAGATTTACCAGTGACAATAAATTCTCGTACACTTTGGGAAAAAACGACCTCCATCTCGAATGTCATTTGCACGGCGTGCCGTGGAAAAAGCAATTATTTCAATATCTGGCCGCTCGGCACCCAGCGGTCCACAAAAAGCGGCCCGAGCACGCGCTCGTGACTCGAGCGGTAAGAAAGTTGCGGTCGGCGCACGATGCACACGGGACCTACTACTGGGTAGTGCCGAGGTCCTACAGGTAAATAATAATAGGTAGGTGTAGCAGTATTAAATGGTAAAAACCTGCTTTGAAATAAAAAAAACGCATCCAAATCGGTTCACTAGTTTAAGAGCTACAGTGCCATAGACAGACAGACACACACACACACACACACACACACACACACACACACACACACACACGCCCACACACACACACAAACACATATAGCGGTCAAACTAATAACATTTCATTGCAAAAAAGGACCAACTAATGGTGGTAAAGTTGTATATGTATTCTCTTATCACACCTTTAGTTTCAAACATTGTCTTGATACGACAGTTAATAAGACAAGCATGGATTATCTCAACCTCGTAGTTGGGTGCAGTGTGCGCGAACAAGCCAGTCACTCCATCTATCGAGACACCCATTGCTCGGTCATACCGACGGATCCAATTTATAGGCAGCTTCCATGTCCCTTCACGTCGAACAAACTTATACAATACGTATTATTCATATTATTTTATAAGTAAGGCAAGCGAGCAAGTGGGTCACCAGCTAGTAAGTGATCGCCAACTGCCCATAAACACGCGCAACTCTTGGGGGTCTGGAGATGCGTAGCCGACCTAGAGGGCTAAGGTGAAATGCCTCTTGTGCAGTTAATTTCCTCAGCTGTCTTACTTTTCACACAGGAATACAACAGTACAAGCACTGTAGCTTAGCTGCAGAATTAGCGAGTAAGATGGTGGTAGCGATCTGGACGGACCTCACACAAGATCGTCACCTTAGTATAGATTCTTTGCCTCAGAGCTAAAAACAAGACTACCTAACAAATATGGACAGGATTAGTTGGAAACGTTTTACACTCATAAGCAGTGCCCTAAGCACGACTTGTCGAATCCTGCGTTACGTTACGGTTATCGTATCGAGATCGAAAAATCTCATACTAAATTTTAGTTCCAAATACGCTCACGGGCGGGCGCTGTTCCAAACGTCATACAAACTCGTTATAGTTTACTATTCGATTTTACGTGACGCAGGATTCGACAAGTCGTGCTTAGGGCACAGTTCTTCCATTGATAGTAGTTCTCTACTATTTTTGGCATAAGAGTCTGAGCCTGAAAATTTGGCCCTAATAAAATTCCTACTATTAGTCACTTACTTCGTTTTAACATAACACCAGACTTCCAACGCGTTAGTTTATTTTATAAAACGATACATACCTAGGTACATTTTGGGAAACAAGACACCAAAACAAGAATAGAGTACCTGGGTTTTTAATTTTTAAATAAGGACAAAAGAATCAGTGTTAATCAATAAACTGTTTCTCTATAGTGACTTAGTAGTGACACTTTGATTCTCATTCCGCGTCATCTCGTTTGTGTCTGTCGCGTCCATAACGTCCACGGCTTAAATAAACAAGAAAATTGCATTAAATTATTTCCGTTGGGCAATTACGTTTTTATCGGAGAGCAAGGCTCACTGAGCCATTGAACACGTCCGCTGATAAAGTAATAAGCTTAAAACCGCAAGCCTTGTGATTATTGGCGGCCTTAACCCATATTTTGCCGATTTGCTTCCGGATATTATATTGTTATACTACTGTGGACACTTGAGAAGTGTAGAGTTATTTCAAAATGGGAAGGTTGTTTTGTTGTTCGGGGAAATACCACAAACCAAGGCAGTGTGCTTCTGGATGCAACTGCCACCTCCACTAAAAATCCGAAGTCTGTAAATGGTACTCACTTAGTAACCAACTCCGTGCTAAATATTAGATTGTTTGTATACATACTAAAGGTTAAACCTAAAACCTCCTACTTACCATCTAAAACGAAAAAAAACTGTTCTGCTTGCTGAATACTAAAAATTGTGCCATGAATACTAAATATGGCACAATTGAAGTAGCTTTAAGTCTTTGTACTTAACAACAATGCAGAATAATGTAATGTAAACAAAGTTTAATTCGAGTCATCGGAGCATTTTTAGAACCAACAATAATAAATAAAAAGTTTAAAGAGTTGCCACTACATCATTTTACAATTTAGTTATAGACATAGACAGTATAGGCTGTATTACAATCTGTAATAGATCCTCCAACACAACAGTTTGCATGCCAAAGCCATTTTGCCAACAGTGTTGGTAACGGTATCTGCAAGTGTGTCGGCCGCCAATCACTGTAAAATGTCGTCAACCCGTGAGTTACGTACGTGCTTTAGAAAGTGCGCCTGACCACGCTATTGTATGTAACAAGAGCACACCATCATTAGAGTTACGACTGGTCAAAAAGGAATTCCCTCGTAAAATTAGAATATTGGTTATTTTTGACCATTTTGATAACGGTTTGCCTAGGACACAGATTATTCATGGCTCTCTCGAGTGCGGTCAGCAAAAAATATTTATGGTGTCTATTGATGTTAATTTTGCCTATAGCAAAGACATAGCATTAGGTACGAGCTCGTAACTTGGCCTTTGAAAAGCTGGGATTTGAAGTGATAACTGATTCAGGTTAGAGTTAAGGATGTCCATTACAAGGCAACATCGTCGTACATAAAGATATCGCAGATGTACGCAATACATTAACGCTTTATTGACGCACACTAAAGAACTAATTATGTAGCGGTGTCATGTCATCGTGCGACTTTAAATCATAGGTAATCTGAGGCAAAAGGATTTTTGGAGTGGAGCTGTCGGACCGGGAGGTGTGAACACGATGGACTGACCAATTTGTTTAGGTCACCATCACAAGGTACAGGGACTGTTATAACCGCCAAATACAGTAGATGCATAAGGCATAAAGGTTGTTATGGACGCGTTTGTAGAAGATACATGCCCTGGGTTGAACAAAAATATATGACATATACTTGCTAGTTCCCTGCCCTCTTGCTTGGAGTTGGCTCGCAAAGTATTATTAAAGAAGTACTCAGAAACAAATGCAAAATTACTGGGATAAAAAATGTTGGCGACCAGTGTCCAAGCGTGACTTTTGTGTACTTACGTAAACGTTCATTTTCTACAACTTTTCTTAGCTTTAGGTATTTTATCGGTTTTCCACGTGAACTTGACAACAAAACGCCGAAGACCTACCGTGCCTCCCCTCAAAAGAAAATTCAAGTTAACAAATGTTTTCAATGGTCTGATGTTTACTGTTTAGGAATAATAGGACATTGTCGCTGCCTCTAACTTCATAAGAACTTCAAAGCAAGTTCAAATGACTTTCATTTAATGTTGCCCAAATTGTCTTGTTGTTAAAATTTTTCGAGAAAGTACTAATCGCGAGAATGTCAAGTGGCGATCCATCCGTAATCACTGAAACCTACAAAAAGTTTCAAAGTCGGTCCTTTTTTTTTCAAGAAGACCTGAATGATAAACAATTCATTTTGTACTTACACACAGTGTACTGAGTACTCGTAACAAAGCTTACAATGTTTAGACTAGGTACTCCAAAATGACATTGCATTATAACGCGACGTATCGGTAAGGCACAGTAGGTTAATATCACAATAAATTCCTCGTGAAGTTAACATGCGCTGTCACAGAGGGAAGAGAAAACGTCAGGGAGACGTCGAACGCGCGTAAAATATGATAAATGTTACTTGGAGCCTTATGGCATGGTGCCGTGCCAATAAACACGGAGCATACCTACTAGCGCTGGAAGCGACAGCTGGGAACATACGCTCAAATTAATATTAGTGTTTGCTCAAAAATAATATTTATTACAGTATGACTATTTTAAGCATAACATAAGTTTCACTTTTTTTTCATACATGAGTACAATATTATCATTACAGGTTATAGTTATACTTATACCCAATGCGATAATTTAGCAAAAAAATATACAGCGACTTAAATATTTTATACTAATAATAACTAACTAATACTTAGTATTTATTACTTAGTAATATAGTAACAGATTTTATGCAAACGCGTCGAGACATACTTTTTTGCCGTCGGTTACACTAGAGGCTATGATTGCACTTGTCTGTTAGGCAATAAGCCTGCAGGTTACAATGTATGTCCAATATAGCAGCTTTAAGGCTTCGTTCGTGCCAATCAGCCGCGCCCGATGCTGGTCTGACAGCGAGGTTAGAGCTTGCCGATTCCTTAATTGCCAAGACGTTTTGGTGTCACATTCCTCGCGCTACTTGAGCGTTAGTAGCCCGTGTAAAAGCCACATTGCTTAGAAATATCAATCTGAATTGGAATAGACTGCAATTTTGGGTTGGTCCAATTTAGGAGGTGGCACGAAGTGTGTCGTCACGTGAATTTGACAAGCGTCTAATCTTGCAAGTTTAATTTGACCCACTTCCAGTGGTCGGATTGACTTGAAATTAAGAATGGATGTGTAAGTTGGATGACAATACAAGTACAAACAGCAAAAAGTGAAGTCAGCAAAAGGCTTGTTTTAAAAATGAAATTTTTAATGTTAGGTTAGGCTTGGTATATAGGTAAGTGTAGCTGGTGACGTCAACGTACCTTTTTATTGAGTTTGGAACAAAAATAAACATAACAATTTGGATGTAAGTACTTCAATATAACAAGAATTGTAGTTCTTGGTGAACTGTGAGCTCGGGATTAACTGGGCATATTTGTTGTAAATATAGTTTGAACTGTTCTATGACAACAAACTACGTACATTTGCTTGGCTGAATTCCGAAGGTGATAAAGTTTAGATCATGAATAAAACAATGTACGCAGAACTCGTGTCCGTAACTGATTTCTCCGCTACGGCTACGCTTGCTTACGCATTAATGGAAAGTGTGCCTAAAGCCTGTTTATATCGACTAAGGCTCCCTTCGAAACCCTATTGTGCCTAACTAAACATGTAAATTCGCATTTTACCGTTCTGTTTTGATACAGATACAGATAAATACCTCCGACCGCTTTGTCTTTAAATAACATTTCTATTCGATATTTTAATAAAGGCGGACGTTAGAATTCAATCCGACATGAATAGTCGGCGGTTACCTAAATCAAATTCCTAACCGTTTTATTGGACGTCTGTTAGCGCTGGCCGCGTCTAAATATTTATTTTCGAAACGAGCGGCACTAAAAAGGGTTCACGAATAAATTACGTCAGAAATCTATAACTGCGCTCAAAACTAAATTATTTTGAAAAGGATGGCTCATTCACACATTAGTGCCGCTACTCGCCGCGGTCCGAGGTAATTATTAAAAAGTTACCGGGTTCTGATTCCGATCTTTTTTATTTTTTCATCTTTTTGGTTTGTTGTTATTTTAAATTTGGAGTGTCGTGAGCGTTAAGTAGTATTTATGCGGTCCCCAGCGGCGCGGAGGCGGTTGGGACGCGAATCAAAGTTTATATGACTACCGGCCCCGCGGTGGAAGAGGTAAGTATCATTTGGGACGATTTAAGGAGGTAAATTAACATCCAGTATTTTAACTTTTTAATTTTAATGTTTAATTCACACAGTTTATTTTGGTCAGGTTAGGCACTACTACTACAAGTATAAAGAATCTCACTAATTACAATTAGGAAAGTTTTCAAAAACTAGAGATGTAAATAGGTAGGCACCCGAGTAAGAAAGATTACCTACCTAAGAAGATTATCACAATTCCTAACACTTAGTACCAGAATTTAAGAAACCAACATTTCACACATCTTAACAATCAATTCATTAATAAAACTTAGTCTATTTTTAAATGCTTTGACTGTCTGTTATACTTTATTATTATCGAAAAAAGTAAAATTTAAACTTACCACTACACTTTACCCCGCGTTGCACCGGAATAAATTCTCAGCGGACACTCGGGAGCGGATCGCCAAAGCTAATTCTGTTGTGATTAATGCTTCTCGCGCATTTCCACCACTAGCCAAGAAACACCAACTTACCCCACCCACTTTACACCCAACAATACACAACACTCACCTTTACACCACTGACTTAAACCACAGAAGAAGAAACCATGGATTTTGTCACCAGCAAACGAAAATTTGGTTAACGTGTGTACTTAAACTCACTCGCTACTGGCTTCGCGTTTCACACGCAACAACTAACGATTAAATAAGGAATAAGGGGACCTGTTATATAAATTAAAACAGTGTAAGAATTATTTATGACTTTTCTTAATTGAAGAACAATAAATTTTATTTTTATGTCATTCGTGACGCTGCACGCTGAGCGAAGAGTTCTTAAGTTAATTATCATTAAGATTAATGTGCGCAAAAAATGCGCAGGATGTAAAGAAGTTTACTTTTAGGGCAATTTTGAAGGTTCTAATCTGCATGCAATGGCTTTTTAACCGACTTCAAAAAATGGAGGAGGTTCTACGTTCCACTGTATGTATTTTTTTTATGCATGTTCATCGATTTCTCCGTCAATTGTAGACCGATTTTCAATTTTTTTTTATTGAAAGGGTATACTCCTGAGGTGGTCCTATTGTCACCAAGTCATGATCTGATGATGGGATCTCAGGGAAATCTAGGGCAACCCTCAAATTTTACAGGCACGTACTATGTGTTTCATATATTTTCTAAGGTTATTCAAGTATTTGCGTCTGGTAGTCATCATCTCATAATGATGAGCTGATGATGGAAGGTACAACTCCTTAGCGGTTAGGAGTTGGAGGATAACTCTGAAAATGTTAAATCATTATTCGAAAGGGTATACTCCTGAGGTGGTCCCATTGTCACCAAGTCATGATCTGATGATGGGATCTCAGGGAAATCGAGGGCAACCCTCAAATTTTACAGGCACGTACTATGTGTTTCATATATTTTCTAAAGTTATTCAAGTATTTGCGTCTGGTAGTCATCATCTCATAATGATGAGCTGATGATGGAAGGTACAACTCCTTAGCGGTTAGGAGTTGGAGGATAATTCTGAAAATGTTAAATCATTATTCGAAAGGGTATACTCCTGAGGTGGTCCCACTGTCACCAAGTCATGATCTGATGATGGGATCTCAGGGAAATCGAGGGCAACCCTCAAATTTTACAGGCACGTACTATGTGTTTCATATATTTTCTAAGGTTATTCAAGTATTTGCGTCTGGTAGTCATCATCTCATGATGATGAGCTGATGATGGAAGGTACAACTCCTTAGCGGTTAGGAGTTGGAGGATAATTCTGAAAATGTTTAATAATTATTCGAAAGGGTATACTCCTGAGGTGGTCCCACTGTCACCAAGTCATGATCTGATGATGGGATCTCAGGGAAATTGAGGGCAACCCTCAAATTTTATAGGTACGTATCATGTGTTTCATATATTTTCTAAGGCTATTCAAGTATTTGCGTCTGGTAGTCATCATCTTATGTTGATGAGCTGATGATGGAAGGTACAACTCCTTAAGGGTTAGGAGTAGGAGGATAATTCTGAAAATGTTAAATCAACGTAAAATTGTGAAATAAAAATCTTTTAACAAAAAAGTAAAACCGCCGTCAAAAATAAAACCTTAGAAAAAAAACGTAAAATAATCCTCTAAAATAATGATGAATAAATAAAATAAAATAAAATGCGTTTATTTCGGACAACAGAAACGAAAGCCTTAAGTTTTATGGCCTAGCACTAAGCAGCAGATATATGAAATCGGTGCTTCATTCAAAGAATATTCCGCTCGCACCGCACCGACTTCATATTTCTGCTGCTTAGTGCTAGGCCATAAAACTTTAGGCTTTCGTTTCTGTTGTCCGAAATAAACGCATTTTATTTTATTTTATTTATTTATCATAATTTTAGAGGATTATTTTAAGGTTTTTTATTGTCCTCAGCGTTACAGGATACCTTAAATCTGTTTTTTTAACCGCTGTCGCAAAAAAATACATAATCATACAAATAAAAAATAAAAATCTGAGCCTGATTATGTACGGGTTTTTTTTTTAATTTTTATTGACTTTTTTTGTCAGTTTTTACACAGTATAATTCACTTTCCAATATATAACTGGCTCCCGGATTCTGGTTCCCGAACTTTGCCATACTGAAGAGATCAATGAGCTCTCAAATTTGGAATCTGAACTTGACAAAAAACCCCCGACATTTCAAAATGCAATAGGTATCTCAAAAACGGTTGAACCGATATTTAGAAAACTTAGCTGATAATCAACTCGATTAAACTAGCTTGCGATTAGTAAAACCCGCGCCCAAATCCGTTCATCTGTTTAGGAGCTACGATGCCACAGACAGATACACAGATACACATATCAAACTTATAACACACCTCTTTTTGCGTCGGCGGTTAATAAGAGAGGTGTTAAAAGTTTGACAGTTAAAAGTTAGTATCTTTGTGTATCTGTCTGTGGCATCATAGCTCCCAAATGAATAGAAGATAGAAGCAGCTTTCTTTTGTCGAAAGCTAGTTCATTCGAGATGATCTTTAGCAAAATTTCAACTTTAAATGTTAAAGAAATAGAAAATACTTATATTAATTTAGCCTAATAGACCTTAGACTACTAACGTGGAATGTTATTTCGGACATAAATTCGATCGCATGAATTCCAACCTCGGGCAAGGGAAAACCACTAGGCTATCATGGGCTATTTGGAATAATTAAAAGTACTGAATTTTTTAATTCGATGATTGTTGAAATTATTTGCATAAAAAGATATTTGTGTTTCAAATTGTTCATACAGCGCACTAACCCATTTAAGAGAACATTACTCTATCAATAATAGGACATTATTTATCCTCGATACCTCTTAGTAAATAAAATACGGTGTTCTTAGAAAAGAAATAGTGAATTGTTTATCCTTAAATTGCCCGTGCTCCTCGCTCCCGTGATGTCTTTTAATTTTACTACACCGTTATAAAGCCAATGGGCTTTATAAAAACTAACGCAATAAAACGCTTCCTTTAACAAACCACTTTACACCTGTAAGATAAGTGTAAGTATTTGCATAAGGAAATTATAGCGTAACCATAATTCTGGGGTAATTCTGGCAGCGATGGGGCGATAAGCAATCCCCGAGCACTGGGGGCCCTTAATGAAATTATTAGTCGCTTTTTGTTTTATTAATCACTAGCAAATTAGATTTTGTGTCGTTTTTATTTGTTATTTGATTGTTGTTTTATTTATTACTATTGTGGGAGCATCTTGTTTTTACCCGACTGCGAAACGCAAAGGAGGGTAATGTGTTTATTGTTACGGTACCTTTACTCGTCATGTTGGTTAATATAAGCCAATATTCAATAAGAATTGTACCTGACTCATTGTGCAACACAAAACACTATAGTAGTTTATGCAACTGCTACATAATGAGGGTCCTTAAAACACGAGTGTGTTTTTATGAAACGAGGCGAAGCTGAGTTTCATAATAGGATCACACGAGTGTTTTAAGGTCTAATTATGTACAGTTGCATACATTACTTTATCTACACACATATTATAAGTACTCTAAGATTGGTTCAGAAGGCGAAGACATATATCATACCCATATCTGCCACGAATTAGACTGTTTTTCTTAATCATAGACAAACATACCGAGCTGACGTTTCGTAAACTGTTTTTTTTGTAAAAAAAAATTTAAATATATCACATTATTAATAATACATGTCGGACTGAACTCGACTTATATACGTGAGTGATCCGTTTTATTTCACTATGATTGTAAATTACGTTGGTTATCAAATTCGGTACATCGAATTCGATATCGAAAAGTCATTACGACATCGAATTCGATGTCGTAATGACTATTACTTTGCTGCTGGACCTGGTGGTCGTTTTGGTTGGCGGCGAAGTCGTCGTCGTGCTGCAATGCTGGTCATTTTCTACGGTTTCTGAACGCATTATAGAGGACTTATGATATGTGTGTAGATAAATATACTTACCTACTCGTAAGTCGTGATGTATTTATCGATTTTAATACATAAATTATGTGAAATACTCGTATGTATCTGATTAACAATTTTAAAACGGTTCTCAATTTTGACAGTAACAAGCGATTAAAAATGGAATGCTGATAGCTCTAAAAATATTTTTCGCCTTAGTAAAAATGTCTAATGTTCAATCTTATGTTTTCAAACGAATTATTTATCCCCGGTTAAGCTAATGATAATGACACTATTCGGGCAGTGACGACGATAAGCGTCGGGGCTGAAATATTTAAACAGAGCCGACAGATACCCGGCGCGATATCATTGCCGAGGTGATTATTACGCAATCGATCATCCATCGATACATATCAGTCGCATTTATCTGCCTAATCGAATAGAAAACGAACATTTATCATAAAGCGCCCTTCGTTCCCGGCCCGTTTTCTGGTAATTTCATATAAATTACTTAAAATCAAAAGGGAAATTAGAGGCGACGCCTAATGCCCGATTCGCATGTCGGCGTCGCCTCCGTCAAACGTTACGTTTTATTTTATTTCCCATTTTTCCCCTTCTGTGGGCGGCGCGCGTTTAACTGCCGCACGTCATCGCCATCCCGGACCGAGAGTTTTAAATACTGACTACTTACGCGTTTCGATTAAATCTTGATAATTTCTTTTCTTACACGTTTCGGTGGCTACCTTGAATTGGACTTGTTTCATAATCTCATCTCTCATCATCAGGGACAGAAAGTTGATACGATGACAGTTGGCGGAGTTGCAATCTTTGAACTTTTAGTTCCGTTGTCTACATGAATATAAAATTTACAAGTGGAAACTTACAGACACATACCGTTGCTTCAAGAAAGCTTTAGCCTATTGCCTAAATATCGGCCCGAACACGCACTTTGAAATGCCGTTAGTGTTTTTTGCCGCCTCTCCCAGCATCGGCTAACATTTGACTCCATTCATTTACGTGCCTATAGTTTCTATTTGATTTATAACATTTCAAATCAAAGTGTAGTCAAATTTCCAATACTTGTCTAATAACAGCGTTCTGCGCTTGGCCGCACTTGATTGACGGACACAGCGCGTGCGCTGCGCTAATGTAATTATCTTAACGGAATTTTAATACTTAGACCATCTGTAGAGAGCTCGGGGGCGTGCCAGTACTCGTCTCGGCTTAATTTTTACCAAATACTAGAGCTGATTGGATTTTATATGGATATACGGACTTTCTACTCGAAAGTTACGTTTATGGTTCGGATGCAGTTCTTTTTGTTTTCTCGCAAGACCAGGGTTGGCACTGTCACGTGTTCCCATAAATTATTTGCGCGTTACAACAACATGGAATGATTCATAAATTTTGCTAGATCAATTTTTACTCTTAAGTCTTCGAACCTATGGATATCTACATAATTTCTTCAAGGTATCGCAGGTAAGTACTGAATAAAATTTGTACTATGACTATCTAGGGCACTTTTGTTGGGATTGGTTCATCGTCAATTTTAATATTTTATCCTTTTTATCACTCATTCAGCGACTAAAATAGTTGTGATTGGCATGCCATTCACAAAACGCGTGCATACAAGAGAATTCATTCACATAACGGTATCCATTAAACCAATTTAGAACCATCACGCTAATTTTGACACGAATTCATAATAATTATACTGAAGGTAAATATTATTATTTTTCGCTGTACCATTGTCAATGGGAATTATTTTTTAGTTGGAGGTAACAAGGTTTAGTTTTGGTTGGTGGTTGTTTCGGGTAGTTGGGTCTGTACCTACTACCTGGTGTACCTTCCTAGAAACGCAGTAGGTAATGTCAAAATAGGTAATCCCTTTGTACAGGACGCCATGACGCGGGCGATGATAATTAAAAAAAAATTAACAGGGTCATCGCTGACCGCGATGGATTTAAAAAGAAAACTGTTTGAAAATAGTTGTAGTTTTAAGTTTGTATGTAGTAGTTTTAGTTTATATTTTTATTTTTAGTATTATTTCAACTGATTTAAATTACTTATTATGTACTTTGCAATTCTTAATTTTTACATTTTAAATGAAGGGTACTCCATTTAAAAATATAAAAATTAAGAAAGGAATATGTCTTTGTTTCATACTTAAACGAAAACATGGAATAAATTATTAGCTCTTATGAAACCACGAAGTCTAACGGTCTGAGGTACTTAGGAACTCATTCTTACAATCATAACCGTTTTTGCGAAAAAGCTGCAGAGTAACACCCAACCGTCTCCTTCGTGAAATTCAAGAAGCATGAAATCTACCAATAAATAGTACATAAATCACAGTAAAATTAAACCGATCAATAAGCGATAAACAGTCAAATTCTCTTAAAACTTTAATTTACCACGTTTTAAAAAATCCAATTTTGTTGCAGTGTCAACCCTTGCCTGCCAGAGCTTAGGCAAAGCCGAACTGGCGAACGATTAGCAATTTCACCGGCGCGGCGTCACAAAGTCTCCGAAAGCCGAACGGGGCCGGAAGGATTATTCTTTTTGCCGATTATCCTCTCTCTATTTACCTGGTGTATTAGCTGGACATAGATATACGTAAATACTGCAGGTACATAGTAAACACAAGCATTGTTACCTAAAGATTTTTTTTCACATACTGATAATAATTTTTTTTAATAGTAAACCAAAAGATAGGTCTATTTTCTAATCTTAAGCCGAGTTTAACCTGCAAGAAAAATCGTGCAAGTTGCAATTACATTGCGGGGTTCGGTCGCACTCCAATGTGCGCTTTACGGCCTCGCATTGTGTTGCAATTTGCATGATTTTTCTTGCAGGTCTAAACTCATCTCAGCTTATCTACTTAAGTATGTAATGCATGTACTTCTGTAAAAGTGTAAAAGTATCTCAACACCAATGGATCCGGTCAACTGGTCAGTTGAGTGCAGTGGAGTCTGCATCCATCGCCCACCAATAAATACAACTTCATTATTGTACCTAGCATAGTAGGTGCGAAATCAGCATTGAATAAATGTTGAATTACTAAATAGTTTAGTTCGTAACATCTTACAGTATCTATGGCACGCAGTTATCGAAGTATAATTGAATTTTAGATCGCATTGGTAATGTAATGCTGTAAAATTGTTTTGTTAAATAATAATAAATAAATATTCAGGGTTTCAATTACCGGGGGCACAAATTCTGAATCGGAATCAGTTTCAAATTATGGGCTTCAACTTCTGTTAGAATATGGTACTACATACCTACACCATTGGCAACGCGCAAGTATCATAGGCTGATGACTGATATGGCCTTTGTTAGCACAATTGTAAGTAAGACAATATTATCACAAATGTTGAACGCCAAGACAAATAACTTGTGTACAAAATGGAAATCGTAGTAACGATTCGCTATTATTTCATTAAATTGTTCACTTTCGCAGGCGTAAAAATCTTTAAAACTAGGATTAAGTATTAGACATAACGAAAACTATTTTTTATTTTATTTAAACAATTGCGGCCGATTTTCTACCTCAAGTACTTATACTGAAGACTTTTTGTTTTTATTTGGTTGCCAACTTTTTGTATAGTTTTATCTTCTCTGAAAGTCCCAATGACGTCATACACTAAGTGAAGTCTATACTTATTTGATTTATACCTACGTATAAATTGGCCCTCTCATCATTAGTAGACTTCAATAGTATTCACGAATATTCATAAAATACCCTTAAGAATGTATCTACATACTTAATTGTTGCGAGTTCATTATTATATCTACCCTATTAGTTGCGGTGTTAAACACGTCATTATTCCACATACCTAACTGTTTGCCTAAGCTGTGTGGAAACAAATATGTAGATTACATACCCAGCCAACATACGTTAAAAAAATCATGCCCAGTCGAATCGACACATCTGCAAAGGCATAAGCAAAAGCTGGAGCGATGTTTTTTTTTTTTCTAAATAACCTCTTAAAAAAAGACACGTAAGAAACTGTCAAACTATTCTAGTCGCCGTAGCACTTACTAACACAAGTACTAATACGAGATGTACTGCACAGTGTTTATTTAATTTAGTACTCGAGAAAAACTGGTTGTCAAGAGGATCAAGAAACAAATCGGCTATGGCTGAGGCTTTTATAAACGTCTGTTGGTAAAAACCGGTTAAGAGCGAGTCGGACTCGCGCACCAAAATTCAAAATTCAAATTCAAAAAACTGTACTACTGTTTTATTTTCCTGCATTTTTTAGATAACTCCTATTATAATTATGTAATCATTTCAGATTTTGCTCTCTGTAAACTTTATCTAAAAAAATAACAAAAAAAAACACCCCACTTTGACTTGACATTAAGTAACCCCGCTTTGAAATTTTAAGACTAGCTTCTGACCCTGCTACAATAAAAATAAATAATGCACATTTTGAATTATATTCTATTTCTTAAATCTTGGATAAGCATTATTTAAAGCTACTCCATATTTTAAGTACTTATATTTTATACTTAGTAGTAGTTCCCAAGATAACTAGCTGTAACGGACAGACGTACAGACAGACAGAAAGAGTAACACCATTTTCCTTTTTGGTTTTTTAACATTTTAGTTCGGAACTCTTAAAATGAAAATACTATAGCACCTTAATAACGACGAATGATCGTTATTACTTAACATCCCTAATTTGGCATTTAGATTAACAAAAATATATAAAACTCAACCTACTTACGGTGACTTCAAACTTACAACTTTCCTACATTTACGAATTCAGGGGTGTTTTTATTCGTCGTCTATTTTTGCTTCTAAAATTTTGTCTAACATAAATATGCAGTGAAATTTTGGCAGTCAGTTTCGATGCAGCAGTTACATTCCGCAAATGCTACCAGGTGTCGAAAACCTATTACCTAAATTATAAAATTACAAACAACGTGTAATGTAACCAACCAATTACTGCACTGTTCGTCCAGTTGTTTATCAGGTGAGCTTACTCATCTTAGCGTTCAATTCACACCATCAACTCGCGAGTGTCAGACGTCGCTGTCGTTTTTTACCGTCGCGTTTAAGTAACGGACTCTTAGCGGGGGCGTCCGGACATCAAATGTTTTAGAACTATAAATTAACCGCATTAAAAAGGGTACGTTATTAAAAGGTTGTGGATGCCTGAGCCCGGATTGATTGACTTCTTTGTCGCTTTGTGAATTGTTACGGCCTTATAAACGTCACTCAAGCCTCCATTAGCTAAAATAGGTTTTGTCTTCTTCGTACTAACGGAAATGTCAATGTGACAAAAAAGGACAAACGAACTTTAACGGCATTTTAGTTAAAATAGGTTTATGAATAACAGGGTTAGTCTCTATATTATCTTGTGATGGTAGAGTCGACATTACGTACAACATTACGTTCATAATTTATGATAGCATCTTAGCCTAGTGGTCATGGTCAGAGAAAGAGCAGAGGACGACGAAGCTTGAGATCCCGGGTTCGATCCCCGGGCAGATATCTGTATGATGATACGAATGTTTGCTCTCGACTCGAGTCTTGGATGTTTGATAATTATGTATCAATGTAGGTATTTACCTATGTAAGTATGTTTATCCGTTGTCTAGTACCCATAACACAAGCTCTGCTTAATTTGGGACTAGGTGATTTGAAGGGTACACGGAAAGAACATGTCACCTTTTTTTAAAAAAAAACGAGATTCTAATCTCAAGATGTAGAGCACTCAATAGACTTATGCCCTTATTCATAAACGTCACTCAAGCCTCTATTAGGTAAAATAGGTTTTGTCTTCTTCTTACTAGCGGAAATGTCAATGTGACAAAAAGGGACAAAGGAACTTGAACGGCATTTTAGTTAATATAGGTTTATGAATAACAGGGTTAGGCTATAAGTTACTACTAGTTACAGATACAAAAATATTATGTATATAATGAAAATTATATAAATAAATAAATAAATATCACGGGACAATTTGACACCTAGTTCCAAACTAGGCAATCCTGTACTATGGGTACTAGACAACGGATAAACATACTTATATAGATAAATACATACTTATATACATATTAAACATCCAAGACCCGAGAACAAACATTCATATTCATCATACAAACATCCCGGGACCTCAAGCTTCATAGTCAGGGTCTCTAACCACTAGGCTATTCGGTCGTTATGACTTGGATCAGTCGCTGTCTCCGCTCCCTTAGGACCCCGCAGCCCAGGTGATACCGCACTCGTCGTTTTGTCGGCTATCGGCCGTCGAACGTCGGCGCATCAAAGCTGCGCCCGCGACGGTGACGCTGCGTTTTGCTGCAAGACTCCGAGTGTTATGAGTTTTCCTTATCCTTGAGATGCTTGGATATTTATATGGTAATTGGAATTTAATGCGTCCAAGTTAATAGTACAGTAATATTAATAAATTTAATTTAACTTATAGTAGTAGTACTTAAATATCATGTCGAAAATGAACATCGCTGCATAATTATTATAAAGAAAATATCCCGTCGCGTCTGTCTATCAGAAGGCGACAAACTCAAAAACTATCGAATGGATTCTGATGCGGATTTCACTATACATATAACTGATATTAGTTTTTTTCCCGAAAGTATGTATAATAAATTCTAATGAAATCAATAAATACTGAATAATCCCTGCTAATATGGACCCCATAAGCAATATTGTGAAAATGCAAAATTGCCGGGGTAAGTAACGTCTGATTGGGGAAGGATTATTTAATTATTGAT
The DNA here is from genome assembly GCA_963691665.1 of Clepsis dumicolana. Taxonomy (NCBI): domain Eukaryota; kingdom Metazoa; phylum Arthropoda; class Insecta; order Lepidoptera; family Tortricidae; genus Clepsis; species Clepsis dumicolana. The sequence goes on along the minus strand of OY829507.1, from coordinate 14,376,836 downwards.
GATATCAGAACTACGATGCCAATTACTTTTTAACAAAAGAATAAGCGCCTCCATTTCATTACAGGTATTATTTTAATTCATTAGCGCAATGCCGCAATACGTTCACAGATATATGCAAATTGAATAAAACCACCTGTAAACTTACATCTAGTATACCTACATATCTGTACTTATGTGTTGTCGATGATTATTATACACGTCGAAATGAAACTCACCTTGAACGGTACCTTAACCATTCGAGGCTTTTACAGGACCTCGTAAATTTTTAACGTTGCAAGATATGGTACTAATGCCATCTCAAATATCGACAAACATGACAGTATTGTTTATTAACTATCACGCATCCGTTTGCGTAGTCAATTAGGTACCTACTTACAAATACGTCTACCTGGTTTGATCGCATCCGTTCTTTAATCCTAACAAAATAATCGGTTACTTCCTACGAGTGTAATTGAAAAGGGATAGATCAAAAAACATAACCTCTTATTAGTACTGGAATCCTGGATCGGGTCGAGCAGTTACTTCCGGAGTATTGTGTTATTTTACGCAGTCGGTTAACCTCCGTCTAACTCTTAAGATGCCTATTCGTGGCAGCACTAAGAGTTAGTGTTATTAGTAGTCTTACATCTGTCAACAGTTATTTAGTTTAGAATGAATATGATATATTTAGCTATTTATCAGTCTACATAAAATGGTTTATTTTCGGACCCCACCAAAAATGTACAGTTTTAGATCAACTCATATTTTCCATTTAAAAATATTAGAGATTTATAATTCGGAATGAAACCTCCGAATATTTTTTATCTTATATCACGCTTTTCTTAATGCTGTAGTTAGTTAATCTCGGAAACAATTCGAGTATTTATTTCCATAACTTATGTATGCGGTGTTCGCAGCCGGCGGCCATGTTAGTGACGTCACATGCACGTGCAGGCGGTGTAGACTTTCAGTAACCAGAGCCGCCCCGCCCTCTCGCGCTGCAGCAAAAAACGGTAACTGAACACCCTGTATATAACGCTACATGGCGAATTCAGGGCTGAACGGCGGAAATGCTGGGGATTGGTAAACGTTTAAATTTCAAGCTAACCGTCTTGACACTTCCAGACGGGTAATGCCTGCTTCAACTGATCCTGGATTTTTCTAAAGGTAGCTATGTGTCCGTTGATTGTAGGGGTAGGTGACCAGATGCGATGGTTGTTTGGCAAAATGCGTTCGTGTATTTATTTCACACAGTTTAGAAAAGAATACGTTTAGCTGAAAATTACTTTCATTTTATAAAATTCCGCCTTGAACTTCATCTCTCTGAACTACAATCTAAGCACATCATCACTAAGCATGAATTTGTAGGAAATAAGTAAAGTTAGACGACAATATCGAAGATAATAAACTCGTTCTTTTAAATTGAAAATACTATAGGCCCACAATATCTTCCAAATCTTTTCATACACAAAAAGGCAACAATTAAAAAAAGTGGAATTAAAACAAGTTCAAAAATTGCCCATTGTTTAAACCCATGCCCGTATTAATAACAGCATAATTACTGTCGGTATCGTAACAGTGACCGAATGTTTTGCTCATAATTACATTAATCTGTTAACAGACAAAAGTACGGCTCACAAAAAGTTCGCGACTATTGATATTACAACAATATCACGCTTAAACTCTAACTGGTATAGTAAGACCTTCCCTGCCCCTCCAGTTTGTTAATAACCTATAAGAATGGAGAGGGATTCGTTGTAAGCGACAAAGCTCTGGAGATACTGGGCGTTTCATAAAGAACTATCGCATGAATTGTACACTTGTATAACATGCTTTGTTGAAACGGCGCCTGTCTTTGTATACAAACAATACAACATGCAAGAAACGTTTTTTAGGAATCCTCCATTCATTAAACTATTAGATCGTACGGTTTTGTGGCAAACGCTGTGATAATGTAACCTGTTGCGATGCCATTCAGCGATCGAGAAATGTGTTTACCCATTCACCGAATGAATGGTAGTCGTTTTCATTCAGTTTTTCAAAACACAGGTTTTTAATTGTATTCTAGCCTTGTTGTGACGGAGATGTGAGTTCTGTTTGTTGTTGGACTTGTTGGCTCATATAAATGGTTTTATCCTATGCTAAATCAATGCGATATCTGTATTGCTGTTAAATATACGCTTAATTTGTTTAAACTACATGTACAACTACAATAAAGTATGTATATAGGTTGGAGGTACATCAGTTACTCAATAGCTATAATTACACTGTAGGTAAGTATCTAATACCAATAGATAGGTATGTTACAGTTCCCAGTTGGTTTAGTTCATGTTAGACATCGGGTTGGTAGCATCGAATTACCTATAAGATTTAATTTATAACTATATTTTTCACTTCGATTTATTTTCTTCTTAACTTTCAATATTGTGTTTAATTATTCTGAAAATAAGGAACAGTAATATTGCTATAAGCGAAGTTAAAGATCCATTACTCACTATTTACGAAATGCCCGTACATTAGCACAAAAGAGTAACCAACCGACTACGTTTGAAATTTTAAGCATCTACGAACGACTTATTTTATTATGATGATATTCTTTATTATATGTTGACGCGACTTTACAACTGCACTCTGTCACTATAGCGTTTACGTAGGTAATTTATCGTTACTCAAAACAAGTTATACTTATTTAAGAACTTTGCCTACTTCCTTGCTTAATATTTTCTCAATCGCCTCACAAAATCTCGACCGTACTCATAAACCATGATACCTGAAAACATTCCACATAAGCCACAGCCGCACATAGCACACACACACGCTCAGGTTCACGCATGCGCGGTGAGGAAGCTGCGCGTGAGATTCGCTCGCAGCTGCGCGGCCAGGTGCGCGCTCCCCTGCGTACCCCCTCCACCGTCGTGTGAAGTACAGGCGGGCACAGAGGGAGCACGGATTTAATTTTTTTAGGCAACCCGTGGGATATGGTGGTATGAGTTAAGTCAGTAATATTACTCTCGTAACAATAATATATTTCCTTGTATAAATTTCAGATTTAAGTTTTATGTATATATTTATTCCCAGTTCTTTGTTGTTTTCAATTTAATATAATAAAAATGAAATCTTTTACAATTTGTACAAATTTCATTTTTGTTTCTATAAAAATACAATAATTTTGCGTTGACTCCGTTTATTATGGAGGATTGGTTATGGAATTTCCATGGTATATAAATAGATTTATATTTAGTATACAGTTAGTACTAGGTCAATTAAATGTCCCTAAATGAGGTATATTCCTTGGAAGTATCGTTAATCGTTGTTTTCTCAGATACTTACGAATAGCGTTCGGATCCTCATGAATATGGTTGAAAGATAAACTAAAATATATATGAGTTGCTAGTAACTATGCATCTTGAAACTGTATCAGAACTGTCCTATTTGGACTGATTTCAATCTCAATGATCCCAAATTAATACAACACACTAAGCATGGTAAAATTTAGGCTCTGAATTTAAATGCACATCAATTATGAATTTTAAACGTGAATAATTATCCATAGCATGCACTGTTTGCCGAAATTAATTACATACTGCCGCACCACACAAATTCATTTCGTTAATTAATACTCTAGTGCGCCCTTCTAAAAAAATAGTCTCGAAATTTCAGCTAAAGCCGAATTAATTTAAACTGCACCTAATTTAGGTAGTACGCGACAGTACTCGCTACCCCATCCAAATCTGTGAATGCTTGCACAAACCCGCTTCCATGACAAACAGTCCATCAAGTACCGCGTTTATTCCACATTTTAGTCCCACATTAAACTCGGTGCTTCATAGGCGAGGCCCTCATGGGGCCGCTCCCCGCGAGTAATTATCCTACATGTTTTTATATCTGATTTTTAGTGGATTATTATTCACGGTTTCGGACAGCTCCGACGGAATGTTGGTGGTAGGGTACTCGTAATGCGTAGATAGATTTTAGTTTATACTTTGGTTTTAAGGCGTAGTATATATTTTTCTTTGTCGGTACCTATCGCAAAGTCAAAATAATTGTATTAGTATTTATTGCTCACATGTCTTTTAGACCTAAAATCAACGACTATTCTATCAATTAGTTAAAAATAAAAACTTAGTTTTAATTGGTTTAGCATACGGACTGCTTTTAGCGATTTTTCGGCGCTACTCTTATAATACCAGCAGTTACTCGCCCAACTAACTTCTAATCTTAGGCATAATGAATCCATCCTAAACCACTTCGTATTATTTCATTAAATTTTAGCAAGTTTCAGTGTGAACTCCGAACTGTATACTCCTGCAAATGGACAAGTAGAAAGGTTGAGTGTTACAATAACAAAGCGGTCGTGCCGCGCGGTCACTGCGCGTGAGTTGACCGGCAACTTTCCCAAACCCCGCCCCCCTCGAGAGAAATGACTTTTCACGACTGTCAATTGTCATCGACCCGTTACCTCTGGGAAGAGAAATTAAAGCTGTTTAGGTTTAGAGGATGGTTGCATCGATGTTCTATAAAGCTGATAGGTATGCCGAAATCTGCTCGTGACTAACGGAAATTGCATTGTAACAGAAAAATCGAGGTTTATAAATATGCACACACTGGTACTATATTACTTCAAGTAGTGAAATACTTACATATTGTATTATAATAAATTATAGCTATTAGTCACATGCTTGAAAATAGTTTGTAAGCAGCCATCGCATATCCGAAGGAACTGTATGAAAGTTAAAGTTTTATTCTTATCCATCCCATCATCATGTATTTTTAATAATTCATCAATAAGTTACAGGAATTGGATTCAGTCGTTCAAATATAAACGGATTGTCTTTAATAATAATAAGATACCTTTATCAAATCGGACAAAATAACCAGTTTTAATTGTGTAGCTCTGCCCCCTAATTTCTTTTAACATTTTGGTCAACTTTCTTTCACATTACGTTTTCCACTACCACGTCGTCCACAATCCACATTAGCGGTGATTGTGCAGATCGGCGCCGGCGCAGGCTGCCTAATTTCTGAAGCGATTAGGAACGTGCGAGTGGACCGTACTGATATTTGTTAAAGGTCATTTATACATCACGACATTTTTACATACAACGGATCGGAGAGTTTATTATAATATTATTTATTTATCTTGGTAGTGTAAGGAAACGTGTCAGCGTTAAAAAAAGTTATCCCCAATTTATGTGCAGGGCGAGACGTGATTAATATCTATATATTCATACCAAATTACTGCTTTCTAGTAGTCTCTGAGCTAAGCCACGGACAGACGGACTGGTATGGCGAAACTACAAGGGTTCCTTATTGTTGACTACGGAAACCGAAAAACATAATATAAGGCCAGCCAAACCACTAGTCACAACCTAACCAACTTAGAAAAGTGGAAACACCACAGACATTTTCATTTCAAAGTTCAATATCTCAAAAACGGCTGTACCGATTTTCATGAAACTCGGCTAGGAACCGATTCGATTCCGATTTCAAAAAGCTGCGTCCACATCCGTTCATCCGTTTAGGAGCTGCGCTAGCACAAACAGATACACCCATATACAGATACGTACACAGGTCAAGCTTATGACACCCCACTTTTTGCGTCGGGGGTTTACTTACCTTCCAATCATCACCAAAAGTCGTATCCACTAAACGGCTTATCCGTCTTCCGTAAAGCACAGGAGACGCGGCGACGAGGCACGGCGATTTGCCGGATTACACGGCGCGGGCGGCAGGTCACGGCGCCGGGTCACGCCGCTAATGTCACGTTCCGACGGTACCACGGTGACAGCTGTGTGGGTTACTTGATCGGGCGAGGATAGTTTGAATATCGCAGCAAAAAACTTCCTGCTTGAAAGAATAATTATGACGCCTGGATCTATCGGGGATATCGCGGTTCCACCCCCACTTTCCCGTTAGTCTTTGTGCGTCTCGCTTCCCCCACTAGTGACTGGTTTCACTCCAGGCGCATTTAAGCTTGACGCTAACTATACACTGTTTTTGCGTAGCCGATGAGTGCTAAGAGTGACGTAAGGTACATAAGCCTACCTAGTTGAGTGACCATTAACGACTTATTGAGAAACACAGGACCCTGTTTTGTACCTCAGGTATTGGCTCTATGTGGTTAGCATCTAGTCTAATCTAGTCTAAAATATTACAGATGTACCTAAGGAGCATGATCGTTTTAGATATAAAAAACGGGAAATTGACCGCGATTACCTAATAGGCTGGATCAGCTCTCGATATTTCGACGCAGTTACATGCATCATGATCACGGGCAATATACCGAGTTTTCATTGTCTAATGCAATTAACGCCAAATCATTTAAATGTATCTTGTTTTTCCTGAGTTTCTGTAATATATGTAATCTGTTTTTTATATTAGTAATGTTGAAAGAGAGTTGATATTAGATTACATAGACAAAACAATTATGTATACTTAGCTACGGATAGCTGGTACAAATTCACCTTTCATACCTACGAGCAAAGTACTTAACCAAAACCAAGTACCAAACTTGTCATTTAATTAACGCACACACCTAACGGCAGCCATGTTTCCACAGAGCGCACCCGTGACTTCCGTTTCCGGCGCGCCCGCGCAGCGTCCAGCGTCGCGGACCGGCGCACGCGCTGTAATGTGAGTATGTCGCAAATTATACACAATATTATGTCTGCATGGTTATTTTAGCTATGAGATTAAGTTTTAACTACTAGCTATTGAGCAATGCGTCTCTTGATCCTACAAGAATCTATTGTTAACCACCGGTATTGGTGACGACCGGATGGCCCAGTGGTTAGAGACCCTGACTATGAAGCTTGAGGTCCCGGGTTCGATCCCCGGCCGGGGCAGATGTTTGTATGGTGAATACGAATGTTTGTTCTCGGGTCTTGGATGTTTAATATGTATATAAGTATGTATGTCTGTATGGTTATCCGTTGCCTAGTACCCATAGTACAGGCTTTGCCTAGTTTGGGAATAGGTCAATTGGTGTCAATCGTCCCATGATATTTATTTATTTATTTAATCTGGGAAAAAGCACCACTGTGGGATTTCTTGAAGTGTTTTCTTTACACGAAAAGTCACGATATATTTTCGAGTCAAATAAAACCTTAATTATTTTTCACCCTTGGAAAACACACTCGCGGTTAAATAGTTAACATTTTACATTTAATGATAAGCTAAATAACGCAACGGGCTAAAAACAGTATTGTAACCCTTCAAGAAAACTAAACACAATAATTTATGACCTTAGATACAATATCGTCTAGCTTTATCAAATGAGCCTTAACTACCCATAACTCCTTAGCGTTTCACAACAAAGACGCGTCAAGATTGCAAGTGCGTCACCGTGACGCCCGCCTCATGCGTCACGCGCGTCACATGCGTCAAGCATGTCAGTCGGAACCTATCCGCCTGACACATCCGGCAACAGACGACGGAAGGCAAAAACAATGCACGCTTAATTATGTAATGGTAAATTGGACCATCTGTTTTAATACGATGTAGATTTAAAAAATGTAGAGATGCAGGTATCGTTCGTGTTGTTGATAAATCAATAAAATTGAAAGAGCTTAACTATTAAGCTCTGTACGAATCGAGTCAAACTCTGATTCCGATTATTAGTTTAAATATGGTATTTCAGCGCCCCAACACAATTATCGAATTATCTTGCAGTAACTAAGTGGAAGGAAGTTCAGTGGATCTTCTTGGTGATTCGATAGAAAAATACCTAGATTTGATCATATCACGCACCAAAACTTACGGCAGCAGTAGAGGTCCAGTCCAGTTCTTTTAATAACACGGCTTAGGAAATTAATTACTTCATCATGCGGTTTATAATTGTATAATATAAATACCTAACTGTCCCAATTATTGACACCTAAACTTAAATATTGGACATCTTGTCACATTTATTGCTATGAAAAGTTCCGGTGATGCAAGTGTTCCTAGGCTGTGATAATCGCATACCAAAAGACGATCTGCAAGCCAGTTTTCTACCGACGTGGTTTAAAAGAACTCGTCAAGCATCGATGGATAGATCACACTAATCTTTGAAGTAGCTAAACCGCATATCAATGCGGGATGTCACCCGTATGGTCAGCATAGGTTACTGGCTCTGGTCACGTGGCTGCGCCCGCGCCGCATCCTGCGCGAGATGAGACGCGCCTTCCTGCGCGGTTGCACGCGCCGCCGAGCGCGACGGTAGGGCTATATGGAACACATAAATAGATTCGCGATTCATCATCATTATTAGCCTAGTCCAATGCTGGACATAGGCCTCCCCTAATGAGCGCCATAGCGCCGTCTTCAGCTTGCCGCATCCAGCATCTGCCTGCAGTCTTTCGCAGATCGTCATCACACTTATTGGTCGGAGGGTGTCCTACACTACGTGTGCAGAGTCGCGGTCTCCGTTCAAGAACACGTTTACCCCAACTAATCACGATTAAGGACTCATTTTTACCCGACTGCCCAAGGAGGGTAATGTTTTTTGGGCAAATGCTTCCTCTTCCTCCCGCCACTCTTCCCCGTTGAAGGCATGCTCTTGCCGATCCAATATGCGTTTAGATCATCCCGTCATCTTCTTTTAGGTCTGACTCTTCTTCTTTGACCACCCTTCGGAACCTATTTGGTAACGATTGGGACACATATGTATAGAAACCCGGTAGGTTTGATTTGTAGCACCGACCGGTAGTCTCAAATAAAATGGGAAAAAGAGTAAATTACTAAAACAAATGCCAACACAACGAAAAAGTTTGTTAACCCAGCTGGCATTTCTCGAGGTAACCACTATCCTGCTTTGCTTATGCTTACAGTAGGCCGAGCATGAAGTTTACGAATTCTGCGTAACGTTACGTTATCGTATCGAAATCGAGACACCTCATAGTAAATTTTAGTTCCAAATACGCTCGCGGGTTGGCGCTGTTCCAAACGTCATACAAATTTCTCGATAACGTTGACTACTCGATATTCGGGCCTATGATATCACTTACTGCTACTGACGAACTGAACTGTTTCATCGGGCATTGCAAAAGTACCTACCAATGATCTTATTCGCTCATGTCAGAGCATTTTTTTTACAACACATATTTAGTTTCTGGCTGACTATATCGCCCTAGCCTCCCCGTCGTGTGCGCAGCGTATGGCATTACGTTACGGGGCCGGACGTCGCGCGTCGGCCGCGCAATCTCGCGCATCTAGCCTTCGATCAACTCTAATCATATATCACCAGCTAAATCATACTTTTACTTACAATACCTCCGTATTTGGATACGGTAGGTTAACAAATGCTTGATACGAGCATGCCATAAGAATAATTGAGCCCAGGCGGTATTGGTTTTACAGATAGATTTAGCGCCTACAAGTCATAACTGATAAAGTTAAAATTTGATTCATTTGTAAAATTTCTTCAAATTTTGCCTTTTGGGTGACCCGTTGATGTCTTTTCGTGGGGTGAAATCATTGTCAAAAGACGTAGAGGTGTACCTAAATTGCACTTGAGTCTGATAGTTAATTTTTTGCTCACATAAATAGTTGATCTGTTGAGAAGGGAGCCTCTTTTTATCCCGAAAAACATGTAGGTGGTATGTACCCATATGTTTTTCGGGATAAAAAGAGGCTCTCGGGAAAACGACAAACTGCTCCTAGTCAGATGATACCACGGGCAACACAGCCAATAAGTACCTAAATATAATAACTTTATTTAAATTTGGCGATCGGGTAGCTTAGTGATCTGAGAACCTGACTATTAAGCTTGGAGTTCCCGGGACCTCGGAACCCGGGTTCGATCCCCGCTGGGGACAGATATGAATAGGAATGTTTGTTCTCAGGTCTTGGATGTTTAACGAGTATAGAAGTATGTATTTATCTATGTATGTAAGTATGTATGACGACCGGATGGCCTAGTGGTTAGCGACCCTGACTATGAAGCTTGAGGTCCCGGGTTCGAATCCCGGTCGGGGCAAGTGTTTGTATGATGAATACGAATGTTTGTTCTCGGGTCTTGGATGTTTAAGTATAAGTATGTATTTATCTATATAAGTATGTTTATCCGTTGTCTAGTACCCATAGTACAGGCTTTGCCTAGTTTGGGACTAGGTCAATTGGTGTCAATTTGTCCCATGATATTTAAAAAAAAAAAAAATTTTTAGTTTATCCGTTGTCTGTTACTCAAATAACACAGGCTTTGCCTAGTCCAGAACTAGGTTATTTGACGTCAATTGTCCCATGATATTTATTCATATGTTTCCAGAGCATACATTTGTTTGTAGGAGGCATTTCATGAAAAATAAATGTCAACAACAGTTGCTTAAAACACATTTCGACCAATAACAGACTTAAGGACACCTCTCGTCATCTCCATTTAAGATTTGTGATCCATCAATACGTGGTTCCTATTACAATACGAATGCGTCGTCACTCAATAACTTATGTCAATAAGTGATAAAATTAAACCATAGAGACTTATGTAAATCCGTCAAGGCACGCGCTGCCCCTCGGCATAAAATCAATCGCCTCTATACCCACGGCAAGTAATTTACACATTAATATGACAAATCCAATAGATATGCAAAAAATATATTGCACCTGACGCTATTCATATGTATCATCGTTTTATAATAGCGGTCGTCGAACTTTGTGGCTCGGTACAGACCACCACAAAGGTGTTTGAAGCTTGAGCATTCAAATATCTGCTTTGTAATGCAAGTTTTTATGCGAATTAATATGATAATGACTAGTGATAAAATTTGGTTGGCTATTGTGCGTGTTTGTTTGGGGTGGTTTCCATTGGAATGCTATTTCCCAAATGGTACGAGTAATTGAAGTTGGATGTCAATACAGACTGTAAGCACGTGCTTTTTTAAATGCAAATTCACCTTAACGTAGGTACGTATGTATACAAAAAACCCCAGTATTTCTATAAAGATCTTAACACATGAGTAAATTTTATGCAAACAAACAAACACATAATTCAAGTTGACTACGTAGAAGTAAGCGCAATTAATGTATTTACGTACCTACGTAAGTCCTTGATTAAGACAAAAACAAGTAGCCCCGATAAAGAACAAAAAGTTCTCAGCCCGAATTAACTCATCGCACTCCATTATCAAAGGTTCATTGACACGAATACACTTGTGCATGCGTTTGTACATAAAACAGAACTCTTTTCAAACACACCATTGTAAAAACAGCACCGCATTGTATCGGAGGAAATCGTTGAGGCTAAATACAATATGGCTCTATTATGGCTGATTATCATAAGACGGTGATACTCGGATACTGATATTGTTATGTATGGTCATATTGCTTTTTTGTCGTCATTGTTGGGTAATTAAGTCGTTTATTAGCTCTGTGGGTCATTGGGCGTGGCCGTTTTGTTAGTAGCAATACTTTTTGTCTGATTCCGTTCTCGATTGTCCGGTAATTGCCATCGTCGGAATTAAATTAGATGATCTGGTGGCGGTTTTGATTGGATACTTATGTAATGCGTATTTAAGTGTTTGTTTTTTTTTAAGTTAATAGAATTACGTAACTTATTTTCAATGCTCTGGCAGTGTTTAGGTAATCTTTTTAGTTTTAAGTCGGAAGAAATTACACGAATCAAAAATGTAAAAGCTGCGCTCTATTAAGCGAGCTCTATTGAAATCATAATTAAAATTGTGAATGATCAAAAACAGTTGATGTCTTAACTAACCACCTAGATCTTGATGATGATGAGTGACACTGACGCAATTATATTTTATGTCATCTTGTTTTCTCAGGCGTCTAAAACGAAGGAAATTGACTTAAATAAATGACTACATCAGAGTCCAAACTTGAATAGAAAATAAGTTTATACTAGTAAATACTTAGATTCAAAACTTTTCAGCCAGATAGAACCGAGCTAGTATAGTATAACAGGAAATAATATTTTAACTGACCCTTGTGACATACCTACCTATACCAAGTACCGACATTCCCGGTCAGGGCTAACTTGCCACCTGAACTCAATAAAAAGACACTTTCAATTCTATGAATTTTATCCAAGTAAATAAAACCACAGGCACGTTTCGACATATAATTGGCATATTTAAAAGCATTCTAAGGATCGCCCAAACACTAAGGGTAAGTTTAATGTTAAAAAACACGTGCAAACTTAGCCGATTCGCAACCGGCGGGCCAAATAAATAAATTCCATCGCAGCGCCCTGTATAATTTTATACGCATTTTAAAACCTTTTGAAAACGAACGTGGGATTTATGATGGCGAAACCCGTTCGAGGGGTGGTCCCGTCTCGAGGGGGATTTTCTTACATTTTTTTCGCCTTGACAAACCCCAGCTGCTACGACATGTTATAAATAAAAATCGCGATTTTGACCCGTCACGCGGATAAGGGATGCTACGTAAGATTGGCATTCAACGTCTCCGGCCCACCTTTTGAACGACAATCGCGTCCTTCCCACGTGGCAATAGAACTTACTTTCAAATGGCTACATTATGCTAACTGTAAGCGTATAATAGTTGGTGCACACACGATTCGATACAGGACGTCCTGTCTGTTTTGCAGCAATTATTATTATACCGAACCGGAACCGTTTGAATTCGTTAAAATAGTAAGTAGAGATTTAAATTGCATGGGGTGTTAAGTTTTAAATTGATTGAAATGCTGTAAAAATGTTATTGGCACATAAAGCTAAATCCTTCATGATAAAGTGATTTAAGTACTTGTAAAAATTTACAAGTCTTATCATCTTCATCACCATTATCAGCCCATTCTAGTCCGCTGCTGCCTCGCCTAATAGCGCCCTATCTTCAGTGCCCTAAGCACGACTTGTCGAATCCTGCGTCACGTAAAATCGAATAGTAAACTATAACGAGTTTGTATGACGTTTGGAACAGCGCCCGCCCGTGATCGTATTTGGAATTAAAATTTAGTATGAGATTTCTCGATCTCGATACGATAACCGTAACGTAACGCAGGATTCGACAAGTCGTGCTTAGGGCACAGCTTGCCGCATCCAGCATCTGCCTGCAGTCTGTCGCAAAGTCACAAGTCTTATTATGGCAAGCTTTTTCTGTTAGTTTTCAAACTTGCCTTTCATAAGTCATAACATAACACTTATTATTATGTACCTATATAAGAATGCATAGGGACTTTTGAGACTCTTGGTGCCTAAAAAATAAGATAAAAAAAATCTACTTAGTAAGAAAATTATGATTGCAGTAAATGTACATTTCAGCTACGGTAATTTTGACAATCTAACTTACGTATTTTTGCTCATCCACATAGTTGACATTTATAACGACTACTTATAAGGATTCTGAATTCGTTTAACTTCGCGGTAAAGCTCTGCTATTTTAACAATGCGTCCTTGTAAAACCCAAGAAACACTATAATTTACAAATGACTCCGCCATAGGTAATAGTGTCAGTACCTCAAGCACTGCAGTAATTCGACCGTGGGAACAATATTTGCTCCCCCTGCCACCCCAGCCCTTAGGGACATCGCGTGACGCTCTACGAATGTTCAGGCATGTTAATACGTAACTATTAACTTTAATTTTTGCGAATTTTTCATTTAGTATTCGTGTACCCGTTGGTGGTTGTGATTCGGGAAAACTTTTTTTTTTACCTTCTTCCTCTTGAGTACTTCGGGTTTTGACAAAGTTGCGAATTCTTTCTGAAGTACTGTTTACTATTTAGTAACTGTAAACATCTTCTCCTATCTTGTGTTTACGAGTTTTTTTTGCTTCGTCTTCTCCAAGTTTCTGTAAAATATAATTTGGAGTACCTGTTTCTTTAATCATCCTTGTGTAAATGTAGGAGGTAGATATTTTATTTATTGCAGTCTCATACAATACACTTACTTTCAACAAATGCTTCTGACGTGTGAAATGCAGATGATGCAACTTCTATCTGTAACGAATTTGCAGTCCATTGCATAACCAAACAGCGTGACAAATATACATCCTATTCTTACTTAAAAAATAAGCGAAGCGTGAAATCAGACTCCAAACAGCATTAACCACCAACTTATATAACTAACGGCGTTGTAACGAGTTCGATCCGTTATATTACGGCAGCGTAATAACGAATCGATCGCAACGGAAAATGATTCCAATAGAGGAAGTCGTTGATGTGATTTTATATAAAATTTGGCAATAACTGTCTTGTGACGGTTTTAAGACAAAATTAGTGAATTTCTGTCATAACTTTTCTTTGAATTTATAATTAAAATTCTTAGAACATTTTTTTCTTGTCGTACCTAATGTTCTGTCCACGATGGCAAAACTGCCATCGACAGATTATATCAAATTTACAAAAACCGAGACGCTTTCTGCTGTCTGATTTTATTTACGATATAACCAAACACACCATTTAACTATAATTTTAATGTAAAGCTATAACTGTGAGTACAGAAACGATATTTATAATCCCTTATACAAGCCCAGCTGGACAACGGACGTATCACCCTTTGAACAAAACACGAATAGCGGCTTCCTCAAGAGTTATTGTAATTTAATAACCCCGGCCCGGTCTTTACAGAGCCATTCAGTCGCGAAAATAGTACAATCGGTCACTTGTCAACTACCTTTCTTTGCAATTCTATAACGTATGTAAATTCAGGTATTTTGTTTTGCCTCGTAAATCCAGTCGCAAAATCAACGGTGTCGTATAATGGTACCTAGTAGATTGCGATCACATTTTACATGCTATTTAAGTTCGCAGATGTTAGATAGGTGGCTTGTCTTGTAAGGCTTGTTTAACTTGCTAATCGTTACAAGTAGGTTGATAAGGATCGCCCCTAATTTGCTGCATGTGGCACTTTCATAAAGTAGCTTTACTTCTTTGACCCTGTTTTGGAACTGTCTTCAACTTTTCGATTATTCCTCGATACTACAAGTAGAATGCATATGCGTTTTACGCGATCGATCCGCTTTTTACTATAAAAACACAAGTTTACACGTCTTCCATTTGTTTTAACATCAAACAAATCATAGTGTTATAGTGTCAAAGAAAATGAATTCACATTTTATACGCCACTTTATTCCATTCCAACAGCTTCACAGTTACCTCCGAAAATATAGCACGCCACAACGTGACCTTGGGTGTACAATAGTATAAAGGTTCGTTTACACTGCAACTGTTGCCGAGAAGCATTGTCAGAGGACACGGCGCCCACATGCCACGGCCTAACAGGTGTTGCATTGTTATATGCAAATTAAACTCTCGCTTTCAAACTAAACCATTTTTAGGGAGCGCGTTGATGAGTGCGGTCGATTAGGCTGCCCGATAGGTTATGACTAAATGAGCAATTTGTATTATTTTGTCAATATTTTTTAAAGGTTAGCATGAAATGCATTGGAGTGAACGAAATCAAAAGATTCGCTTATTTACCTGATGAGTTTTCGATCTGGAAGCAGTCTTATCAGTGTGAATACATTAATTACGTTGATGAAATTAGATCATAACACTCTTGTAAGGCTCCGAAATATCTTATTACTAAATGCAGCACTAAATTAAACCCGATACGCACCGTTCGCTAAAACGATAAAGCAACCAGTTTACCAGCCCTAGACACAGTCATAGATCATGAAAACCTGTACTGCCCGGGCTCGAATCAAAACTAGTCGCGAGAACATGACAAACGACATGTTAATAGTCTTTGTTGCAACCTTTAATGCCTTGTAAAGCCGAAAGTATTCGGTTAAAAGGATACCATTAGATTCGCGAGCATGTACGACTCCGTCCGTAGGGTCAGCGCGTCGATTCACGAAAATTATTCTTTCCATTCTTGAAGTGGAAGGTCAGTTTTAACGGTCATTATCTGACAAAGCGGACAAAGTGTCACTTTTTGTTGCATAAACCGCTAGTTCCCTATTACCGTGAGAATAGGGTAAAGTATCAAACTCCTGGCCTGGTTTTTTTTGACCATCGCCTCGACTTAATTGGACGGATTAGAAAAACATGACGACGGCACAAAAAAGCAATCAGTGCTGTGTTTATATGGTTTTTGACGTAATCACAACTATAAATACCTCTCTCATGTGTCAACTCTGAGAAGGATGCCAATACTCTTTGGAAGAACATAAGTTAATGTTCATTTCGCTCGTCATAAAACATTTTTTCTCTGGCCAAATAAAATCTACATACGTCAACGAGATAGAATAAATATCTGTTCTGTTTGAGCGTCCTCAAGTGACGTCGGTGAGCTCAGGTGCGATCCAGATTCGTGTTTGCACGCTCGGGTGCTCCAACCTCGCGTTTATCTGGTAGATCAGGTCAGTTTAGATCACATTATCTGAATAAAATCTTATATTTTAGGTAGATCAAAGTATTCAAGTCTTTAAGCAAACGTCGGTCTGTCTGGCATGAATTGATTATAACTTGTCGCTTAATATAGTAGGTAGGTAGTTAACATAATATCGTATATTTTTAATTAAACCAAGGAAAACAATTAGGTTAATAAAATTACAATGCCGAGATATTAGAATAGAAATTCCTTTATCAAAAGATTGAACCGAAAGTGCCAGAATAAATATTAACTCTCACATTATAGTGATTGACGTAGGTATCAATTTCACGAAAGCCGAAACACTTTTTAATATTAATTAACTCAAAACATTGCAAAGTCATTGTTCTACGTAACGATAAAAATAAAATTTCACTAACGTCAATTAATATTAATAGACACCTAAATCGAAATGCAGTTTGTAAAAAACCGCGCGTTCGACGTCTCGGCGTTTGTTTTTATATTTCTCTTTTTTTTTCTTTAATATCGTTTGGATGTGAGGTCACAGCGGCGCGGTCGAATACTCGAAATAAATTAAAAATGCTCACTCATCATCAATCAAACGGGCTCGATTCCATCAATATAATTTACTTTTTGTAGTTTTTACCTTATAGCGCCCTCCGTGACTCGCAAGTTACTGCGCCAGGCACGGCCTCTGTACCTACTCGCGTTACACGGCTCTACCCTATACTTACCTATACCTACTGCCGTCTATTAAAACTTATATTTGTCACTTACTTATACGACACAGTTTATTTTGATTAAGTAACTAGACTAAGTATTAATGTAATTATCGAGCGTGAAAGCTAAATTACGTAAACATAAGTAGGGTGTGTTCTTTGTGTCGAAATATGTTGGATAAAGATAAAAACAAAGACAACCGAATTTTATTGTCTTGACAAATGACCATGACCAAATATGATACGAGTTATTATGCCCACCTGTGCCTATTTTTAACAATGCTATTTTGTATTCAACGTCCCCGTTTACTTATCGTGGTGTCATTACTATGTCACATAGTGTCTTCCTAATATTTACCTATAAAGACTTATCATTATCAAACATACTTCAAAATGATCATTTAAAATAGATAACTGAGAAACTCGAACTAATGCATTGTACCTTATACTTCGTTTATTTAAGTAAAACAAACACACTATTTCAAATTGTGTTACCTTAGTACGAGGAAAACATAATAAAACATAATGTCCAATGATATTTATTTATTTTCTCTGTTTGTTTTCAAATTGCCGAGAAACGAGTTTGATAGCGTTACTGTTCATTCAAACATCAAAATAAGCTGGTATAGTACAGGCACACATTTTGCCAATAACTGACTCTGGCTTCGTGGCCGACCATGCCAATGCCCATGCTCATGTTTGTTTTTGTAAATTTGTATTTTTAATCGATTTTTCTAGTTGCCGATGACATGTCGAAACGCTCGGTCCGTGGCGCTGCGCCAGAGTGCGGCAGTAATCGGTTTTCTCCAATAAACGGCGATTAGACGCGCCGGCGTCAGCGCCGCTCGGGAACGACCCTGTACGCTCACCAACTCCGTTGCTATTGCCTTAAAACACTTTAGTGTTTCTCTCTCAAATACAGAGAAAAAATATGTAAAAAAGTATATGTATCTGTTCTTATTTAAAACTAGAACTTTTAAAGGGCCTTTGTCTCATTGGAGGTCCCGGGTACTTTAGGATAATGGACTACCTATTAAATTCCTTTTCACTAATCATACCAAATTTAGCCTTCAGACCATCGAGCTCTGAGTCTTTTCCCAGAGCTTTGTTCCTATATGAGACGGTTGCATCAAACACGTCAAGACATCTTGAGTAGGTAACCTAGCCACTTGATAAAATGTCGTCCATGTAACTCCCATGTTTTTTGTCTTAACGGATTGCAGTTTTTCCATCTACAGTTGTGAAGGTAGGTAATACAAGTACTGTTTTGATGGTAAAACATGGAACAGGTAAATTAGTAAAATAAGAAGCAGAAAACGTTGACGACTATACTCAGATCGGTCGTGACCAGACCGCGATTTCAATTATTAACTAGTAGTTCCACGAACTAGCACTGCACCGCCCTTTTAATCATTTATTACCAACTACTTAAAATATACTTATGAGTTAGATAGTACATTTTGCGCAAGACTTCGTTGTTTACGTAGTTTGGCAAATATTTCAGATACAGGAGCTTCCTGAGGCTTCATAATGCACTAATGACCAGGGGCTCGATGATACAAATCAAACCTCTGAAAACAACATTGGAAATTGAAGGAAAATGTGTTGAATTTGAAATTCCACTAGAGTATTTACTTAAAACTTATAGTATGAATCTAAAGACAAGACAAGACAAGGATTGTCTTAAGTAGCTGAAATTGAAATTTAAGCGATAAGTTTTTTTGTTTGGTCTGGTGGTTAGCTGACGGTCGGTGGATACGGAATTCCAGCGACCGTATACGTTGTAGTTGTAGCATATACTTAGTGAACGTTTTCCTCCTGACGATGATGATGACGATAAGAAACATCCAGTTTTATGATCCCATAGAGACAAACGGATCAATCACGTAAGTCTGTCGAGTATAACCAGATATGTTTCGGACAAAACAGTAGTCCTTTCTCTGGGAGCACACGCCTCAGCGGTAGCGAAACGAAAACGACTACTCGGCGCAGCTGAGTTTCGTTTCGCTACCGCCGAAGCGTGTGCTCCCAGATAAAGGACTACGGATTAGCCCGAAGCACGTCGGTGATCAGTGAGTGATCAGTTTATTTCACTACGACTGAATGTCACGGTAGTTTCATGTTAACAGATGATCCCAGTATAAGTTATGTTACAAGTGTTACATACAGGTAAATATGTAATACATTGCTTGTAATACTTGGATAACACAGCTATCAATAGGACTAAATTAATAATATAACAAGTGTAATTGCCTTTTTGAAACATCAAAATCCTATTCAGAAATCTTTAGGATTAATTTATTTGACATCAGATTGAGTAACACCACACCTAATATTATTTGATTTTATAGCTCTCTAAGACTCCTTTTATAATCTGCCGTTATTAATGGAGTGTGAGGTTATAAATCTTATGTCAAAGAATAGTAGATTGGTATTTCGTCCGCCAAAATTGATTCAATGATAACAATATAGTTACGTAGGAAGGTAACTAATACAATTTTGATGTTTCAGAGAGTTAGGTAGGTTGGTATATAAGAAATGTATAAGTTCGTAACCCTGAATGTAACCCCATAAGCGCATGTTTCGCCAATAATTATGCCTTAGTATATTGTACGTTTAGGGAGGTTTGATCTCAGATAATATGAGTACATTAGAACAAACTAACAGAAGTTTCCTTAAAAAAAAAGTCGTGTAAATGGACTTATGTTTACGTACAATGTTAATTAACCCAATTCATGGTGAATCATCTTAATGGCTTAGCGTGGCAAAGTAAGAAACTATAACAGATAGAAAAAAAAACCTGTTATTAAAGTTGTCGAATGACAAGCATGGGAGCAAAATGCCAAAGCAAAATGGCATGTATGGTGCATGTATGGGGCAGGTGGTGGCCATTTTGCTTTGGCTCAGGGATCTTCCTTTCCTTCACCAACTATAGTTCACAGACTATCCAAAGGCTGTGTACTAAGGCTTTATACACGTCATTTAAATTGACCCCCTCATCACAAAACCGTTCGCTATATACACGTTGTTTACGTATTTTATTAAAAATAAGAGATTATTTCTACTTTACACCTCATCTTGGAGTAAAAAACACATTCCATCTGTCTTCTCTAAGCCGTCCAAAACGATAAATAAACACTAGTCGAACGCTCGTGTGGAGTTACTCCCGAGGCGTGGTATTCTCCAACCGCTCGATATTGTTTTGCAAGGTATGATTTTTCGACCAAATGAAATACTAAACTAATTAAAAATCTTTTACATCGCTATAAGCGCTAAATCGTGGTTTTAATGAAAATTGTTTAAACGGCACTTAATCTACAATTACATGATGAATTCATGGTAGACAACTTACTCGACTGCCCGTAACGGAATAGATATCCTGACAATCAATCCAACAAATCTTTTACCTTCTCAAGCCTTGGAACAAGTAGTAAACAGAACCAATCCTCATTCTTTATCATGACACTTTTAACTAAACAAATCTGACATATCGACAACTATTCTCTCGAAGACGCGAATCGTCAAGAATCGTATCGCTATCGAACGCTTCCACATTACAGACCCCCTCGCACCGAAGTGTATGGATAGCGAAGCAGTCGGCCCGAGGTGACGGCGCGGCTCAAAGCTTCGACAGCCGTCCAACGCTCATAATTAAGAACGGTGACTGTTGAAAAATGGCCGCCGCCCCCGGCCGGCCGTGAATAATCGTCGTAATTACGATTCGGAATAATTTCCAGCCAGTCATAGCGATGCTATCGGTAGGTGTTGACGAGCGCTCGTTACGCGCACGCTAGGCAAGGGAAATCGCATTTCCTTGAGGAAACACTACTCGGCTAGGCTGCGGTCCTAATATGTCTGCCTCGAGACAAGGCTACATCCTCGCTTTATACTGGCATCTTCTGATCTTCCCCGTATCCCTCTTTACTAGAGGTTAGCAAACTCGCCACTATTCCAAGTTAATATAACGCTGAATAAGGTCATGATATTTAGTCCATCGCAGCATTAAGAATGTGTGATGCAGCGTGTACTATGAACTTTTCAGCTGATGTTACACATCCGTCGCGGCCCTTATTTACCTACTGAATAGGTACATCTATATATTTTGTAGTAATGTCGAAATCCCAAGATCTTTGATGCGTCTCTTGTACACAATGTAAGGAGAGTCATGATAAGCTTTATTTCTTCCGGCTGATGTCCAATATTGTTAAACATTATTAGAGCGCTTTGTTCGTTCTAATCATGCTCGGATATACTTACGTGCGATCTGATAGTAATAGTAATCAAACAGTTGCGATAGAGATGCACTTGACTCAAAAAACAATATGTTATGCTAACTTTATTAACAACATCCACCCATCTCTAACCCACACACTCACTGGTTAAAAAGAGATACTCGAGATGAAATTAAAGGAATAAAATAATCAACGGTTAAAATCCATCAATTTTCAAGGGGACTTTGAACCACCCTGCAACGGCGGAGCGTTTCAGAAATTCAAAATATTGTCATAGTGTTATCTAGTGTAGAGCTAGATAATCTAAAAAGCCGGCGCGAAGGCGTGTCGGTTGCGCCACGCGGCGTGGGTAGATTTAATTATACTTTTTTCGCGGTTGCCTCATCGCCGCGGCCTCGCTGGCGCCACGCGTTACAGTTTTTACAATACACGACACGACAGGGTTCTAAGACCAAAATACTGTTGAAGGAAAAACATAAGAAAAAAAACGGTCAAGAGCGAGCGCACCGAACTTTCTAAGCTAAATAGGTCTAATAATATTTGAGCTACTTTACGAATAGTCCGTTCTATGTGGGATAGACCGATAGACGGACAGGCGGACTGCACTATCTGTTGTCCTAAACCTAATGTAATTTGCCTTTTGGGCACTATGCCACGGGGGCCTTATTTAGATTTAATTTAGTTTTAAGTTGTAGTTTATTTAGTTTAAGCTTAGATTTAATGTCAATGTAATTTTTGATTATTTCTGAAAACTGAGCTATCTAAAGACATTGTTTTATTTTTCCTGTAAATATGTAATAATTTCAGATTTTTCTTTCTGCAACCTTCTGAGATAACGTAGGATTTTTTTTACATTTTCCGTTATAATTAAAAAAAACTATGAGGTTTAAAGCAAAGAAAAAACATTTTAGAATGTGTAAACAGAACCCTTTCATACGATATCCCAATTGACCTAGAAATCCCACTTTGAAATTTTAAGACCCCCTTTCCAGACCCTGTTGCAATAAAAAATTATAAATATATTGTTCTTTACTTTCTAAGCAAAACTTGGTGAGCATTATCTATAACTGTTTCAATTTCAAGTCGAGTAGTCCCTGATATAAATAGCTGTGAGACGGACAGACAGACAGACTTAGTAACACCATAAGGGTTCCATTTGCCATTTTAGTTCGGAATCCTTAAAAGGCCGTTAAATATCAAGCTTGATTTTTGTGACATGTGGTACTTATTTGCAAGTTAATTTTTAACGTTAATTTTACCGCATTAGTTTTGGCGCTACGAAAAAGCTAAGCTGCTACTGCTGTTTATGAACTAAAAAACAATTACTTTGCTCACCCGCGACCACTAATGACAAATAGTTATATCTGTGCGGCAAATGTATTTTTCCATGCAACACCTCCGCCTCCACTGCTACACGAATCAACACATGCCACACAGACCCAACTATCACCACCACCGCTATACTAAACGCTGACGCGTTTCGGCACTCTCCACGAGGCCATTTACGAAGCACAACAACAACCGCTCAACATGCCACCACTTCCACTACAGTATGGACCTCCGCAAAGTAACGCCTGATTCAATAAATTGCTACTGCTGTTGTTGTATACCCCGGTTTTCACTTGAATTAATTTAATGATTAATACTAATAACTAAGCGGCTTTGTCACTGTGGTAAGATGTAACGTAACTCTGTATAACGGTATGCATAATTATGTACGTAATTCGTACACAATTCCATTGTAACACTCGTCGAATCGTAAAGCAATCGTCTCCGAGTCAAATCGCAAGGTATAAACGACCGCGAGATTTCACTTAGGTTTGGCAAAAGATAATTAGTTTTTAGGTACGTATCAAGTACGTATCGTATCTGACCCTCGAGGAGTTAATGACCCGAAAACGGTTAAATTTGTTAAGAGAGATTATCCTCCCACCTCTGCATAACTTTGTAATTATCGTGTTAGTTTGAAGGCTTTCTGCAGAAAAAAATATGTTTACGTTGATGATGGTTTACTTCAGTCCCTCCCATATTCCATTCCCTTTAAAGTCCAGTTACTCCCTGCCTGTAACTCACATTGGCCTGTTATCAACTTTTATCCCATGCTTAATATGGATTTCAGAGTCCCTTGCTGACCAGTCTGCCTTCAGCTTGTTTCTCTCCAATAACATTTAAAAAGCCATCGGAGACTAGCAGCATATTTTCGACAAAAACCATCATGGACACATGCAATATATGTATTATGCCGCTCCTGAACACTTCTGAAGCTAAAACTACTAAGAATTGCACACTTACTAAATCCAAAGTCTCATTTCTTGAATTTTCAAGAAAAGCATATATATTTTTAAGTAAAGAGGAGTCATTTAAAAGTAGTGGTGCAGACCAGACTCTTTAAACACTTAAAAAAAATCCACCTCCTTACAAATATTTCCAGCCGTTTAACCTCAAACCATGTTAACTCTTATTACTTAAGACATCGCTTCCCACTTCCTCTAACTGTAATTACAGCAGTACTCAACTGGAGTGCTTTCTACTCAAATCTAAGACCAGGTAGCTACTTGAGACAGATGAAGACACGCGACAGGGTGATGGATAGCGAGGCTGCTCCCGTCGACAACAGCGTTATTTACGATATTTCATTATTTACCTGTTAGGTTACCTTACAGCACTCATAATCGGCGCTATTATGGTTTATATCAAGCATATATAGACTAAGGCTAGAAGAGACATGCCGTTGGAATTTTATATTCAAACTTTAAAATGTTTAGATTTAACAGGAATACTACACCTACTACCTCCTACCCTCGACCAATAGCAGATAATTATATTCCGGTTTACGTCACAGGTCCATCAAAGCCAATTAAGGCAAGGAAAAGGAACGAGGCCGATTGTGAAGACAAGTAGAAAGTGAAAAAAAAACATTTAAGTAGGTATTTTCACTTACATTCATCGATGTACATTCATTTTCTACTTATATTTCATGTGTGAGATTTCACAGATCATCCCTCAGGAAAGAAAAAAATGTTAGTTTTTTTTATCGACTGCGACCAGAAAGGGGGCTCGTATTTTGTTTTTTGTTCGCTCTATCATCAAAAGTATGTAAATAATAGTTAACAATATTAGTTTCAACAATTACCTATTTATTGTCGTCAGTGTCCGAGCATAGCACATTTCAAAGGCTTTGTTGGGTCGCTTCCAGCGACCGACATCAGGTAGCCGGCCGTTGCGTGTTATTAAGATGGTAATTTAAAATGGGCTCTTGTTTTAATTGAGTTATGGTACTGTTATGGTTATTAGGGAAGGCAATAATTTTTGTGTTAAACTATTTTAACAGTTCTCAGAAACAAATGGAGGCGTTCACGCGCTTATTTGCAGTTTATTTTTTGTTTATATTGTTATTCTTTATCATTTTTATAGATTTTGCTCGTGCGACTATTACTAGGTGCATCAGAATGAGCCTTGACGCACATTGTGCGTTTCGCTGAAGCCAAGTAGTGCGCTCCCAGGAGAAGGACTACGAATAAGTCTGAAAATTTAGACTTAAACTTGACTTACCTACATCTTGAGTGATCCGTTTATTTAAATATTATTTTTTTATTTATTAATGTACGTGTACACCTCTGGCTTATTGTAACAAGCCCCAACACGGCTGGGATATATGAATGTGGTTCCGATATGGAGTGCCTGCCGGCCTGTTCCATCATCAAACCATGAAAACCACCTCGCACCAAAGTACATTCTAAGACCATTCTAACGAGCCCAAACACGACTAGAATACGTTGATCTGTTATGGAGTTCCAGTGCCTGTTTTCCGACTCCATCATCAGAGCAGCTTGATGACACCTTACTGTAAAACTACGCGTGATAGCCAAGTTTGACGCATGATAATCTGACGATTTAAAGTGGATGAAAATCAAGTTCTAAGATTCCGTTAAATAAGATAAAAGTGTGTTAAAAATCAAACATTACTCAAAATGATTTTAAGTTCTCTAAAAGAATTCATATCACAATATACCGTTCCTGTACTTCATTATTTAAAGCAAAAGCTACCAGCTAATCATGATTTTAATATCTAATCAATTCAAACACACTAAATTACTACCTAAATCATCTGCAAACCGAATACTCAGCTAAATCACACAATTTGTGTTATTATAAGAACCCGCAATTACAATACGCTTAAGACAGCTTAATAAACAGTCTCGGCGTTTGTCTTACAAATACCCTGATTACATGACGCGGTAAACAACTGCCCACGTGTGTCTGTGTGTTTCGGCGTAATAACGTATCATCATATGACTGTCAATGAAAGTTGGTTCCCACGGTGCGTGATTGGCAGGAACAGAATATTGAAGCACTAATGAAGTGGATTTTAAATACATTTTCACGGAAACGTTGAATAACAAAGTTTCATAACTTCTGAGCAGAGAAGATTGGAGTCAGAGACCCTTGCTATAGATCTCAGCTGCTACTTTTGTGATAATCAGTTTGTCCACTATAACACGCTTGATTACCACACTCTCCACTCTGGCGACACACATTTCGGTATAAAACCACGTAAACATTTAATATGGTAGGTAGTTACCTAATAGCAAGATGAAAACTCGGTAAGAAAACGTGCGTGGGACGAGTAAACGAATTCGTTGTCCAGACACTGCTATTAAAACGAAAAAAATAATTGAAAACGGTTGTAATAGCACCAGTTTTTTCAAGAAACCAACGAAGTAATTCAAATACTGAAGAAGTACATAAATGAAAACCAAATCGTACTTCCGAAACACTGAACTGACGCCCGGAAAAGGGCTTTGTAACGAAACTTAATAAATCAACAGTTGAAATATTGGTTTATA
This sequence comes from Clepsis dumicolana, assembly GCA_963691665.1. Taxonomy (NCBI): domain Eukaryota; kingdom Metazoa; phylum Arthropoda; class Insecta; order Lepidoptera; family Tortricidae; genus Clepsis; species Clepsis dumicolana. The sequence goes on along the minus strand of OY829507.1, from coordinate 14,350,831 downwards.
GTCGGGCTAGTGGCGACCCCACTTCCGAAAACCATCGCGGTGCGACAGGGACGAAACAAAAAGTCGCCGTCGCCGGTGCACTTCCGATTGCATTGCCAGCGCTGAAAAATCGCCTCAGCAAATGAGTTGAATTACGCGAACGATGTAAAATTGGTAGACTTTTATACTGGCTGCGCAGCCTGTTGGCCGCTGTTGGATGCACGCCTATTACTTATTTTAAAAAGCAACACACGCTATGTATTTTTATTACTTTGTTTACAAAGGCTGTTTACAGCTCAATAGATGTGAAATCAACTCTAAATAGGTATGTATTATGTTGATATGAGTTAGTTATAATTGATGTAAATGATGATACTATGACACGTACTTACTATCGTTCTAAAATTTCTGTTGCAACTGCATTTTAAATAATGACTAAAGACATCATGCCCTTAATTCGCTAATTCACGGTAGGTATAATAAATACAAACCACACGCAGTCCTCCCGACAAGGAAACTCATCACAAGGTAACGCTGTCAAGTATAATGTCGTAATTTTTCAATGAAGGTAATAATTTCCCGTCAACAAAAAACAGTAATGCTCAAAGCCCTAATGAGTTCGCGCATCACAGTGTTTGCGATAGTTACCTTATTTTTAGGGATCCCTGAGCAAAATGCAAATCACGATTGAACCATAAGTTAATCCTCCTCCTCATGGAAAGTAAAAGCCCTCTTTCTGCGAATTTTACAACAAAATTAGAATAAAACGGTAGCTGTGGCGACGCTCAAGTATACAATGACAACAATGAAATAACGCTTATTTACGTAAATAGATAGGCAAAAAGTATTAGGGGTTAAAACATTGACCATGCTGGGAGAAGTGCAGTTCGAACTTAACTGACTTTTTTCAGTCAAGCTCACCTTCGTCGTCCTCCAACCTTCCGAGAAGTCATGACGCATGACTGATTTGTCAAAAAAGTCGACAATTACAACTTTGTTGCCGTAACGTCGGCCAGCGTTGGCCAAATCTGGTACTTTCTTTTGTTTCTGGCCGGAGCGAGCCGAATCAACTTGGCGACGCTGTTTGTTGTTGTTAGCGGGTGACTGTTGTTTTGTTTGACAAACCTTTTTTGAACAGTTTTTGTTGCAACCATAATTTAAAATGTTTTCTGTCTAAACTGCAGTAATTTATGGCTGGTCGCGTTAATTAATTTCGTTTGAAATTTTAGAGCAACAAACGTTTCAAATGGTACTATTTTTCATGATGGCTCCATCTAAGTGCACAGCTGGCTTGTTTGCTGATGCAGTTTCATAACGTATAATATATGGAAATGGAAAGAACCGACCGCACTGCTGCGTATACTCAGTGACGTGTCGCGGGTGTCACGTGTTCTTCATACATTTTCCTACGTATCGGTGCGTCAACCTCTTTTACGCACCAAAGTGGGCGGTCCCGAATGATCTGCCAAAGCTTCATAGACCTTTCTCAGTGTCACATTCGCACCGATTCCGGGGCTTCCCTCCCGGTTTTAATAGAACACTATTTTAACACTGCGTCAATATTTTAACCACTAGGTACCTACATTACTGCTCGTTATTAAATTAAACGAGCACTCAAAGTGAATATTTTTATAAATATTCATCAACCATTGCCATTAAATCTGTGCAAGGAGTTTGTTGATCTCTATAAAATCTGAAATTGGATCGCAGATGCACCTCCACGGTCGCAACGAACAGTAAAGCATACATATTACCAGTCACGGACAATGTAGTGAGTAAATGTCGACGACTAATGCCAGCGCTAAAACATTTAACAGTCAGCTATAACAGCGTTGGATATTTTTAATGCCTTCCAATTACAGCCTTCAACGTTAACGATTTCGCTGAGCTTTAACTATTACAATTTTATGTTTGCGTCCGTCGAAACGACCAGTTCCTGGAGTCAGTGCATTATTTCAAATTTAATTATTAATGTTTGGAATGCCCGTAAAACAATCGAGACTGCGCATTTACTACGATTAATTAACAATTGAAGTCGTGTTTTGATTGATTTTTTCCAGTGGTATACTTCACGCTGTAAGTTGTAAGAGGGCATCTAACACATTTTGCGTTATCTACACACAATTTATGTATAATAATTTTATAATATTTGTGGATCCGCTACACACTGCCACTCTACACTGTTCATGAAAATTGAGCTGTAAATGCGAATAAAACGGTATTTTCAGGTCAGAGTTCAGAGCATTATTTCTAAAATCGATGTTCCTAACGTATGAAATTCCTAAAGAGAAACCCACGAAAATTAAAAATTGCAATCTACGAAATTCCTAATCAGTGCAGTTTTAATCAAATCATCTTATTTTTGAAAATCAACATTGTTTCTAACGAAGTGCATAATGACAATACTTTGAACCTCAATATTTCTAATGTCCAAAATACCTAAGACCAAAAGTCCTAATGTCAATTCTTCAAAAATCAATATCTCTAATCTCCAAACACCAATTTTTTCGCCTTACTATTTATGAAGCACGAGAGCAGAAGCACTGCTAAGTATATTGTATGGGTGGCGTTACATTGCAGGAGATAGAAAATATCGTAACGTTAGGCCCTAAATCAACTGAACGTAGGTCAAATGTCGTACGAAATTTAGCACTTTAGACATTAGGTCAGCAGAACGCACGACAAATGTCATTACGATTTTCTTGCTCTAGCAGTTTTGAACATTAGACAATTTAAGCGTAGAGAACTAAATGAATAGAACATACGTCTTTAGGAATTAGAAATTATAATTTACGAAGTGTTGTCCTTCCGAATTTTGTGCTTAGGCATATGGATTTTAGAAATAACACTACGGACCCGGTCGTCATGGTTGTAAAAAAATGAAATACCTCATACTTAGGTATAAGAAGAGTATCGTAATTTACCTACTGGTGCTACGAAATAAACGTAATGCGACACAAAGTAGCTACAAGTAGTCAGTGGCCGAGGATTAATCTAAAGCAGGTCCAGGCTCAAGGCTCCCCGTTTGCACTTTTGTTTCCTCCTTGGTGACTTACGAATTTTATTATCTATGGCTTAAAATGATATATGGCCGCTCTTAACTGGAGAATCATAAAATATTTTCTGTTTGTGAAATATTTCTGAAGCAATAAAGCAATAATTCACTACGGGGAAGATGGCGAGCTTTATTTGCCGTCATAAACGGTCTGTTTATGGTGTACTTTTTTTCTGTGGGTTTGTCCGCGCGCCTGCTTACTCTGCGCTGCGACGGCGCTGGCGTCGGTAAGTAATACTGTCGGCCAGATCTACTTCGGGATCTAGATCTACTATGCCTCTCTCAAATTTGTTCAAAGTCAGTGAGTTTTGCTAAACTTCGACTTTTCGTCCACAGACCTTAAGCTCTGCAAATCCACAGTCATACTCGTAAAAATCTGACAAAAAAATAACTAGGAATGGGTACAGAATAAGAAGTGAAAGCTTAGAAGTCGTGTAAAGACTACCATTGCGAGATAAAATCGCTAGTCTCAGCATTGGTACCACGTAGTGGTCTTCGGTGTTACTCTATATCGCTATTTGGCATCTTAAAAAAACCCTATTAAACCACAAAATGGTAGATCAGCGTTACTGTGTTAGACTGTGCCTCGACTAAGTCATAGTAGATAGATGGTAGGTTTTGTGCATCAGCTTCAGCCTCTAACAAGACAGATCATTCGTCCTCGTCATCTGAGCCGCAGCCGCAGTGACGAGGGCGGCGGGCGGCGCGTCGCGTTCACACGGAGGAGTGTGAAACTTTGGAAGTGTCGACGGGGGGCTCCATTAGTCAGCGTGATTAGTTCTCGAGTTAATGTTTCAATGAGATGAATAATCGCAGGGAACAGTGACAAATGCGCGTCGGCCGGCGCGCGCGCACCTGCCCGCACAAACGCGCCGCGCCATCACTCAGCCGAGGTGTTGTTATATACCAGATGAAGAGATTTATATTTATTAATGTTAGTGTGCATATCTCTCGAGACGGTGCATAGGACATGACGGAATGTCCGAGAGGACGTTCCCAGAAGAAATATGTAATTTATCGGCTTCAAAGAATGTCGGATACGGCAAACGACGACCAATTTAAAATGCTTTAGAAATATTATTTCAAGTTTTAAGCGTAGTCTCTCGAAACCGATTCACGCCTCGGCCGATGGTCACCCTGATTATTGATAAATGACTCAGCTTACGTATTCGGAGTCAAGGGTTAAACTCGACCGCGATCTAGTGTCGGGATCTTTTTCAAATTATCGACTCACGATATTTTTCAAACTCATCAAATACGGAGTGCACATCGATATGCGTCACTTCGCCGTGATTTAACATTGATTGGCTCCTTTGAGGTCGCCGCGGCAGAGATTTACAACCGACGGTCGCTACCGTCGGCATTGCGTCTGGGAATATCTGCAAGTGCACATCCTCGCACGATGTGCAGGTTCTGAGAAGTCGCGACGTTAAATCCACGAACCGGGTAAAGGAGGGATTAGGTTCTACATTTAGATCACAACTGCGTAGGAAATGCAGCGGGAACGAGGGCAATTTGCGTTCGACTTGCTTTAAGTACCTGAAGCACATTCCAATCGGTTGTCGATTTCATACCTCGCATTCGGAGCAAATTAGATGCAAGGTTTATTACTCGATCTGCCGTAATTGTTACAAGTGGCAAAATGTATTAAAATGCTGGGTTTATATTTAAAGCCTAGCAAATAAATTAACTGATAATTCGAGCCTCGGTTAAATTCGAATGTGTAATACCCGCCAACAGACCATTCTCATTCATAAATCAAAATATCCAGCCTTATTATTAATCAAAGCGGGCAGCGAGACGAGCCACCTATATCAAACATCATATATTTTGTGAAGTTATAATTGTAAAATTGGTCAGTGCTCCACATGAAGCTTAAAGTACATACATGGTCTACTGGCCTCTGCCATCCACTAAATATCCTTTATGTTAGCATGTAATAGATATAGGTAGCGACTGGGGTAGGACAGGATAATTATTATGATGTTTTCGGCAATACTCCATTTTCGTAGCGTAGTGTTATTGTAATTCAAGTGCAAGTGTAAAACATAAAATTTAATTAGTACCTACCAAAACAAAATCTGTAAAAAAAATAGATGCATCTTTGTCAGATACGTATAGTGTGTGACTAACGCCGTTAAAGGATTTGAATATAATGACCGGCACAAACAAAATATTTAAAACTATTATCATACCTATAAAGTAAAGGACAAAAATGTTTACGTCTGTGTTTATCTCCCACTAACAAAACATACCTGTTAATACGGTTAGACGCAACTCACCAATTTGTACGTAAACATCATATTTTCGATGCATCGAAAAACCACATTTTTATTATGAATTAACATGTTTATATTGAGACTCATTTGGTCAGTGGTCTTCTCCGGACATTTCTTTTTGCATTCTCAACGCGTCAAAGTCGAATGGACTTTATGTTCATTCACAAAAGATGTGTTTTTTGTTGTCTGACTAAAAAAGTACAAGTAAGGTCCAGGCAGACTGGATGTCAAAGTTATGACGTGTTAGATTGATTATCGGATGGATGTTAAAATACGTTTTACGACTTTTTATGTCGAGCTTTTGGTGTAAGCCTGACTTACGAGGTTTGGCTGTGCGTTGAGCTCGTCTCGGCGCAACTCGTCAACGCTATAATATTTAGGTACTAACCACGTATCTGCTGTACCTACTGTAGCCTAGGTACATATTTACGACTAGGTGATAAAATATGCTGGAGCTATGTTTGAAACTTTTGCGCTTCGCAGGAATTGATATTCTTTATTTCATGTAGGTACACTAAATATATCCCTATCACCATAGACATATATATAGCGTATGGACGAGCTCTTCGATACTCCGTTTCTGTTGCTCTGCACCGGCGGGCTCGCTCCGAAGTTCCTCTATCTTCAAAATGTTCCAGAAGGCATATCCAGTTATGTTTATATCAATGCCTATCACCAACTAAATGGGTATTTACACTTATCTATTTACATACTTACATAGATACATACCTCTACCACTGCGACTGCGAACTTTAAATTCGCGAACCCTCTACCAGCACATACCTACCTGTAGGTACGACTGTTTTCACAGTACTGATACTAACTTTCCTCCGCTCATTCGAACGCGGGTCCAAACTGGGTCAAACAAATCCACCATCACTCCCGTGTTTCACATGACATGTCGGTACCTACCTGTCGCGTCCGGAACAATTATGAGGTCAACGAACGTGACGCGCAGCGGACCGTGACGCCAAAACATCAGCCTAGCCCGTACCAGTCCTACTAGAAATATGATCGGGCTCCGAAGTAAAAAGGGACGTGCTGGAATGAAACTGAATACTTTCCAAGCAGTTCTAGGTTACGCAAGCATCAGAACAGCGCTAGCTTTTTTCCGAAAGGTAACGGTCCACTACCGTTTTGAACTCTCGATGCGAGTCCGACTCGCACTTGGCCGGTTTTTTTAAGTTTGTCATACCCATGATAGAGTCTGTAACCGTTACGACGAAGTCCTTGAATATCAAATTTTAATACTTAGATGTTTTTAACTATGCTACGAGTACGTAAGTAATTTTTGTAAATTGGCCTAATGGTTTAACTATTACTCATTTACCTGTAAAGCCTACAACTTATATAGGATATAGGCGTCCCCCGCGGCTCCCCACTCAGACCGGTCTTGTGCTTTCCGCATCCACCGCGGTCCCGCGATCTACTAGGTCGTCGCTTCATCTTGTTGGAAAACAAAGAATAGTAAACATTTAATTTAAAACCTTTATCTGTGTGATATTTGATCAAAAAACTTTCAAGCAAGCTAATTAAGATCCCGGTGTAATTAGCTTAAGAACCTTACGCACTATTAGCTCTTCCTAAACGGGAAAGGTCGGATTTATCAACTCCCATTATCTCCATCTCCTCCCAGTATCCTTGGCACTCCGTCTTCAACAAAACTGCAAGGACGCTCGCGTCACTCGCATGTTCACGCAAGCGCGGTTGCCGGCTGGCCAGCTGAGTGTGTCAGATCGGAAACGGAAGCTGCGCCCGCGCGGGTTCCGCCGCCAGCGCGTGACGGACGTCATTAAGTGCGTTTTTTAATATATTGGGGATTTTTGGTCGGTTCAACTCATAAGAGTTATTATCATTCTGGATAATCAAGAAGAAAGTCCTTGCCCAGCAGTGGGACACTATAACGGGCTAGTTAATAAAAACATCTTTGATAAGATGAAACTAGTAATGATACCTAATTAAACAGGATAGCTATTTCTGTTACGCAAATAAGACAAAAGTGACAGGCTAGAATTAGAATATAGAATTTTTACCAGTGAACTATCAACGAAACTGGCGGCGTTCACTCACTTTATACGAGTATTAAGAGCTATAAGAACTTAAAAAGCAGAAAAACATACTTACACTTAAAGCAACTTTTAACTCCTAATAATAAAGCAATCGCATGCGAAAGCTGAAACTTGCTAATTTTTTCAATGTGCTTACTTTCACAAACTGTGCATACTTAATTGGTATTTTTCCAAAAAGAAACAACGTTTTAATAGTTGTAATGGTGCGTTGGGAATATTTCCGATCAGATGCCAACATAATATCCTGCGATAGTACGAGTATTCCAATTTCGCACCATAACTATTGCCGCGACTACCACTTTATTAGATATGTAACAAATACAACATTAACTATGGATGCTCACTGTATGTGTGTCAGCTCACTCTGTATCTATGTATGTATCTGTATGATTGAACCCGGTAATGATGAACAACAGGGTACCGTTAAGTGAATCGAGGTGCCACCGGAAGCAGCGTGGTGGTCATTTTTAAATCAGTTACTATAAAATTGGTCTATTATTTTTGGCACGTAGCAAAAGTTAAGTGGTCATAACTAGGGCTTTTAAAATTAGATACCGTATGCTGTGACAATGTGTCAGAAGACGTTTGAAATCAACAAATTTGAACTTGCATCGTTCGGGTCCACAGATCCGAGAGAGTTGTAAAATCTAACTCATCAAGATTTTTACTGAAACCGTAATAAGCTTGTTAAAATATCATTGTATATCACCTAATTAGGTTAAGACATCATTTGAATTCTAACAATCCTGGAACCTCATTTCAATAAACGAGAAAGTTCAGCTACTGACTTCATATGACATAGTCGAACTCCTAAGAATAAAGTTACTATTGGCGGCATCACTTCAATTGATCGCAAAGTTCATGTCACGTTTCACACGTTATCCTGTCGCTTCAGAGAAGATTCGAGTGCTCATTTCCATTTGAGCTGATAATTTTTTGTCCGATTGAGCAGTAATTATTTCGTCAGCGAGCATCCCACGCGGTCCACACTTTCTGCCCCATATGAGTGTACCGAGTACAATCAAACGCCATTGTTTGTGTAATTGCCCGTAACGCCACGTCCGTTTTGTTCTAACTTACGCCAACACGTCATCCATCCTAACCGCGGAATCCTTTATTTTGCACCTAGGTTAAACGTAAATTGGACCTTTGGGTAGATTCACAACTGATGGTACCCACACACATGCATTAAACACATTAAGCAACTGCCTAGGAGCCTCACATCCAACTAGGGGCGGCCAAGCACGCTCTCAAAAGAAATTGAAAATGTTTCTTGGAGTGAAAATTTGTATCCTCAATGACAATAAGTATTACTATTTTGTTTTCTCTTCAACATCGGCTGAAAAGTGGCCCCGAAAATTCCATTGCCTAGGGGCACTGATATGGTTAATCCAGCCCTGGTGGAAGTTATAATTTTTGTGTATGAGCTTGTTTGGGTTTATTATTAAGTACTCCCAGAATCAAAGAAAATGAAGCAATATAAGTATTGTAATTTATCACAAAGTATGCACGTTTACATGAATGTAATGAGCCATAATTTCCCATACGTTAACTTCTTGTTATCTTTAAGCCGAAACTTTGCCTGTTAAGCGCTCTCTCACGTAAAACTTCACAAATTTAAATGCCACGAATTATGGTAATAAGTAATGTATTAGCAATTGTGCGATGCTCACCTCATATTGAGTTAGCTCAGAGTCATGTAAAGTTACGGTTGAGTTAACTTTTTTTAGTAAAATTGCTCGCGTTTTAAGCGATGAGCCGAACAGACTATTAGGGGCCAAATGGCGCACGGTCGGCGCGATCGAGAAGGAAATCAAATTACAATAATGATGCACGCTACCGATACTTAAATAACGGGTTATGTCTATTCTGTAACAGGTAAATTGGTGGATGCCCCGCGCGTGGTCGAATTAGAGATGTGTCATTAGACCGCTTCCTTAGCTCATGAATTGTTTGGTGAAGTTTGTTCACTCCATGATTACATACTCTGTTCCGGTTCAGCGGTGCACTTTAATTCTGGGGTACCTACGTATTTAATGTTTTTTTTTTCAAATTTGATCATAGCATAGTTTAGGAATTTATATATACTTCGACTTGATTATTTATGCTTAATAAGATAGCGCAAGGACGATTGTATTGTGGTATTCTACATATAACATGCAACAGCCGTGATAGCCTATTTTTTTTACCAATGGCCTTTCAAGCAAAGGGTTGCGGATTCGAGCCCCGTCTTGCATCTCTTATTTTTTCGGAATTTATGTGCGAAATTGCTATTGTATTATCGCTACCTAGCTTTTCGATGAAGGAAAACAATTAGGTAAATGGTGAGTGTGAAGTTAATAATCCGCACTAGGACTCATTCTGAAAGCAGACAGCAGTGGGACGTAAAACAAGGCTGGTGATAATAACGGAGTACATCGCTGTATACATGAGTCGTATTCACGTTTCAGTCATTGCTTCATCTTCGAAGTTTATTTCGTCAACATAATTTTATTTTCTATTTATTTAATTTATAATCAAACCATTGAAGCCTTCCTAACAATTATATAACCGACTTTTGCCCACAAATTTAAGGGAAAGGCCCGTAACCTGTACCTACCCAATGCGTACCTACGTCAACCGCTGTAGGTCTCATCTGTAGCTCACTTAGCCACATCTAACACTGGCCAATTCGTTGAAACAAAGCTTTGGTAGACAGTCTGTCTGCCCAGGAACGAAGCGGCCAGGTAGGCATGAATGGCCGGCGCCCTGCTGGTCGTGAGTTATGCGCGCCCCTGCGGCGCGGGCGCTGCCTTCACACCTCCGTCCGCGTGTGGTCCGCGCTTTACGATGCTGCTGCGCGCGCAGGACTGCTTCATGCCAAACCAAGCATAAAGACAGTGTTTACAGTACCACAAACTTATTTAAATCGGTGACGGCTTAGCTGTTGGTGAACATAGTTGTAGCTATAAGTGTGATCGGGTCGTACAAGTTCGTGGCTTTGCCACCATTTCTTTCTATAGAACGATGTAACATGGTGGGTAAAGACGATTGTGACCGCGCGTTACCAGTGCCCTTATCCAAGTGACCAGAAACTGATGTTAAGTCTACTATGTAACTGGTACTTAAGGAAAGTACAGATTAGCAAAAACCTCACTTGATTTATAAACTACTTGATTAATATAATAAACGTACAAATTTATTACTTATTTATTTCAAGTAAGCACATTTCAGAAAATCAGTCAAACACTCAGTCAAACAATCCGCCCCGCGTCATTCCAGGCGCAAAAGTGCCCAACACACTTGCCGCATTACCACGCCGAACCGCGATGGACAACATCTGCAGCAAGAAATGACCCGGAGCGAGGGGCAAGACCTCTCTACGTACAAATTTGGTTTATTAACTATAGTCGAAAGAAGGAATTAGGGAAAACTCCGTAATTCGAAACAGTTGCGTCAATGTTGCCAACGGTCGCCCCGATATTGTAAGGCCTTACGCGACCCACAAAATAGGGAAAATACTTTTTAACGTTTTATGTCGAAGTTACGAAGTTATTGTTAAGTAAAGTTCTTTGCCATAAAACTTATGTGTCGAAGTCAGCTAAAAGACGAAAATCTGACCATTTTCAGTCAAACACCTGTGGTTTAAGTGTACTTGCGTTTTTTACAAACTATTTTAACCATGTCTGTCTAATTCCATTCGGTTGTTCTATTTACATAATTAGTTTACCCTTTAAAGTTCGTAAAGATTACGTTGGTAACTGTCTGTAGTACAATTGTTGTTGCTCTTGGTTACTTACGGCATTTCATCCGCCAAGCCGCACCTAAATCTTCCGGCGTTGCTAGTAGATATCCTGGACGGTAGATATTATAATATTAGTCACATTAGTGTGTGTATTTTACTCGAGAATTATTTTATTTGTTAGACTTACGACCTGCCGGGCTTCCTGCGCGACGCGATACCCGCCGCCGTTTTTATTGGACAGGAAGGAAATTCTAACGTTTAATATATTCTAAGTAAAATGTTTGAGGCCGTTTAAACCTGCTGGCTGGACGGGCTTCGGTTTCATTGGGTTTTTTTATTACTATTACCTAAGATATAAAGATGCAATTACTTTATATTATCGTGTTTGGTACTGTATCGAATTGTTGTAAATTATTTTATATTCTTAACAATAATTGTTTCTAGCTAACGAACAACAGAGTTACGCTGACTAGAGTTGCCAACAACAGTATCTAATTCAGTAAGTAACTAGTTGCGTTCGTTGTCAGTTCAGAATAACCGCTCGTACCTACCAAATCATTGGCATATCAGAAAGATCCTGGCTGGACCCACCCTAAGATTGTGTGATGCACAACTAATTCTAGGTAAAACTTAATCTTGAATGAAAAATAGGTCTCGATACACCAATTTACCGAGGGTAGTTATCCAAAGCGCAGTGCTCTTGGAACTTAACTTACGCGAAAACATTTGTTTCACAGGCACTTATAAATATATGCAGTTAGGGTCTTGCCGGTAGCCGTACGTTAAGCCCGGTTATTTATCGCCGGCCCACTGCCCGCTGATTTATGTCGCTGCGACGCTTTTTATTGTTGCTCACTAGTGAATAAGAACCGAATTCACGCCGAAAAGTAAAAATTGTGACTGTCAAAATGTATCTGATTTGAGTTAGGTTTGGGAATGTTTTGCACGGTTGCTTAAGAGGTAGACTGGAGTTAGATCGTTTTAACTGTGAGAAATATCCGGACCGGATACGTGTAGGTGTACCGTTACTGTATTGTACCTACTATAGGCATTTTCAAAAAAATGTGCGGCAATTTTTTTTATTGTGATTATGAAAATTGTTTGTATTTTTCTACACGTTTGAGTCATTTCAGTGAAATGTAGGAAAAAGGAAATCGGCTTTTCGCTAAAATGAATAAAAACATATGTATACCTATTACAAAAATGTTTAAATATTTGTTTGTTATTTTGATACAATTTTGCAATTTCCATCTTCTTTCTTCTCATCTTGTAAAGTTCACTGCCTATTATGTGTTGATATTATTACATCATAAAGTTTTCACAAAATATTATTCCGAGCCCGCGAATAACGTTTATTACGTAATGTTGCCGAAAATACCGCAACCCTTTAAAAACTCTCCAACAAACTTATTTGGGTCACAGTCACCAAACAGACATTATGCAATCGTGAATGGTTATAAGTAAATTTGGTGACGTTGTTGTTACTTTGTTTTTATTCTATTGTAGCAAAACCGTTTCGTAATGGGTTTATTTTAATTACCTAATCAGACTGCTATTTTTAAAGCTTTATTCTTTATTAAAAGTACGTTTCTTACTTGCAGCATACACCAAATAGTCCGATAAGATATCTTTAACTAAAACTAAAAATAGGCACATACATCTAAACTGTATCCGGACTAACAACACAATACAATTTAAGTTAAACATAGGCAAAGAGAAGAGAAAGGAAACCACAATACAATACAAATACTGTTCCTAGTTTTTCGTACTCGGGTTTCGGTTATTTAAAATTAGTCGCTCACGTGATAAATTAAAATAATTGTACACTCAAGAGCAAAAAAAAAATTCGGGTCATCTTGGATCAGCTTCATTCGATTATGAAATTCAGTAGTTAGTGTTTAGTAATAGTACCGACCTAAACCACAACGTTTAATGGAATTTTGTAAGCATTTCTTTTATAGAATGACCCCTAGGCGTCTCCTAGGTTAAGTTAGATCTAGATACCCACCTAATGCCAGCAAAATCTTTATAACTCCTTTTTAATTGATGTCTAAAACGTAAAATTACTTCGTTGATTGAGTAATACAATACATATTAGATTACAACAATACTTATATGGTTTCTGAGCACAAAGAGCTCTTGAATCGCCATAGTTACATTGACTTAGAACTGACCCATCATGCCTAGTAATTTGCATAGTTACTCATAGATTGGCGCCTCCAACGCGCTTCAAGTTGGAAATGAAAAGAAATTATATACTTGTAATACTAACATGAAGTTATTTAACAGTAATAAGCCCAGTTAAATGATATTGATGCCAGTTAGCATAATTTCGGGAGTGTTACGAATAAAAAATCACTCGTTAGAACGATGAATTTGATGATTTTTGTTTTGGTGTATTTAAAGCAATACATGTTTAGGTACATACGAGGGCTGTTTGATAAGTACCCGTGTTTTGAAAAAAAAACATGTATTTTTTGGACACGTATATTTATTTTTCTACGTAGTCACCTTTTAGCTCTATAAACTCGTTCCAGCGGTATTCTAGCTTTAATAAGCCACCCAAAAAATAAGATTTCGGAAAGTCGTCGAAATAGGCCTCTGTGGCGGCAATGACCTCTTCATTTGACTTAAATCTCTTTCCGCTGAGCAATTTTTTTAGGTTTGGGAATTAAGAAAAACCGTAAGGGGCTAAGTCTGGAGAATAGAGTGAATAAGGTAGCAATTCATAGCGTAATTTTTCTAATTTTGCCCCTGCGATTGTGGACGAGTGAGCTGGTGCGTTGTCGTGGTGGAAAAGAACTTTTTTCTTTGTTAATTGGGGTCGTTCATTCCTTTAAACAGAATAAAATTCGCTCAAGATTTTTTTGTAGTATTGCCCTGTTATCGTTTTTCTTTTTGTAAGTAATCATTATGTATGATTCCTTGTGAGTCCCAAAAAACGGCCGCCATGACCTTTCCGGCCGATGGGACGGTCTTTGCTTTCTTTGGAGCCGATTCGCATTTTAAGATCCTCTGCTCTGACTGTTTATTATTTTCTGGGGTATGGTTATGAATCAACGTTTCGTCCACAGTCACAAAACGAAGCAGAAACTCATCAGAATTGCTTCCATACTTTGCTAAACGTTGCGTCGAAGTGGTCAATCGGATAAGCTTTTGTTCCTCTGTGAGCAAACGCGGCACCCATCCCGCAGACACCTTTTTCATCACTAATTTGTTTTCTAAAATATATTGTACCCACTCGATTGAAACATAAATAGTGTCAACAATTTCTCTAAGCTTTATTCGGCGCTCGGTTAATACGATATTTTAAATTTTCTTGACCATCTGTTCCGTAGTCACCTCAATAGGGCGGCCTGAACGGTATTCGTTAAAGACGGATGTTCTGCCCCGTTTGAATTCGTTATACCAATATCTGATAGTTGTCATAGAAGGTGTATTATCCTTGTAAACACCTTGTATCTATACTTTTATCTCTTCACATGGTTTTCCTTCCAAAAACAGAAAAGGAATTACAAACGAAACTGTTCTTTCTCCATATTTGCAAATTGAAATCGAATTCTGACCTTCAACAGCCGTTAAACGAAAAAAAACAAAAGAATGCTGTGATATATTTTTACCTTTTCTGACCCATAAAGGATGCATTAAAACCTTCGTATACATATTTTCAGCCAGTGATAAGAATAACATTTGAAAACGGGTACTTATCAAACAGCTCTCGTACATAGTTTAATGGAGCGGTAAATGACAAATGTTTGATAACGTAACGAAAATTAAGTAACAGTATAGACTGCTGCAAATTTGTCTGCCGTGTCGTGTCGTAACCCATCAGTAGCATATCTGTATCAAACTTTTGGTATGGCGAAAGAGAGACACAGAACAAGCCATAGCAACACATTACGGCACACAAATAATATACCTCACCATACCAACTGAATGAAAACTGTACCGTTCTGACGCGTCACGAAACGATAAAATAGACAAATGTGAATCCGTCTTAAAAAATATCATCCAATTATAGCAAGGACACCACAACCATACAAAAATCATATTAATGCAAATACCCTCGCGCAATCATTTAGGATTAGACAAAGTAATCAACCACACAATGCGGCACCCAAAGAAGAAAACAAAAACCCCGCGAAAAACACCACTAACTCAAGCTCACCAAGATTAAACTTCCATTCGTAGTAGATTTCATTTGCAGATTCATTCTCTTAGATTAAGTTACTGCGACCACCGCCTCATTGTTGCGTTTTCACGAGAACTTTATTAAAGTCCTTCCACACATACAACTCTCGTATTTCAAGCCCACGCTGCCGGCCGTGTGAGAAAGCCCTAACTACGCCACAAGTTTTCTGTCGTGCGAATAAACTGCGATTATTATGTTTTGTGAGCTATCGTGCATTTATTTTGAATATTTCACGAAATGCGAACACCTACTTGATTAAAGTGATTTATGGAGGTGTTCTTCCTTGGACTGAAATACTTGGAAACGATTATTTGTTTTTCATTCAAACATGACGAATTATCTCTTTCTTTCTCTTCCTTAAAAGTTAATGTCATATTGCGTGTCAATAGACTGCAACTTTTTTTTCATACTCATGTAGAGTCCAATTTAATGCTTACCTGACATCCAATTATTGTAATCCCAATAAATGTGTCACCTTTCCTGTTTATAATACATATGTAACTATTCTACTAATCCGATAAAAACTGATCTGTAATTCGCAATTTATCCAACAGTCGCAGATCGCATGGCGACTTGTTATCCCTAGCTGACAGGCATTAAACAAGCAAACAGGTTCCACGTAACCGCGGTAGGCGAACGGATAACGTATCATGTTTAAGACATTAAGCTACCGTGAGCGAAACAAAGTGTTTATATTGTGCGCAGGCGACGAGATCGGATCGCGACGCGTACAAATCGCGGCGTAAAATGTACACCGATTGAGTTATAGTGTCTTCCTGTTGGGCTACTTGTTTTTGTGACTCCCATGTGTTTTTATTAATTATGCCCTATAAATAATAAATATTTTATGTGTAATGCGATACGGACGCGGGTACAGTGAGATGCGGCGCGCCGATACGCAACTCGCTCCGACTGTACGGTTATTAGTCAGAATGCCTTTTTATTGTTTCTCGGCGATATTTATGATTGCAACAGACTTTATTTTTTAGCTAGCTGGGTGAAATGTTAATGGTAGTCTACTTTTTTGATATATCTCGGAGCGAAACCAGTTTGACTAATGTAGAGACAAATTCTAAGTACAACATACTATGTTATCTACGACTTCGACACAATTAACAAATACATAATTATATTTTCTTAACTAACAAGAAACGATTCAAACATCACAGCATAGAAAAAAACTATTTCATCACAAAACTGCTTCTCACATTTTAATTTCGCCATCCTTAATAACGCGTCCGGGCCGGGAGCGGTGACGCGGCGGATTCCTGCCTCTCGGCCACGGCCTCCAAGGTGCATTCAATTTATTAGTAAGTAGCAGGATGGAAACAAAAGAAGTGTGAGCATTTTTGTCTATGGTCAGGTTAAGCCAGGTTCGTAAACTTTTTAAAACGCTTTCATCGACACACGCTAAGCAATATACCTATAACAAGAAATAGGACTCAATTTATTAGTAAGTAAGTAGCTGGCTGGAAAGAAAATAAGTGTGAAACGATTTGTTCATAATTTGGTTAGGTAATGTTGGTAATTAGTTAATTAATGTTTAAAATTATGTTCTTTCTCTCAGTAAACAAATTGTGACAAAAGCTAAGCTTTAAATTACAGTCAGAATTAGGTAAAAAAACGGTAAGTGAACGAAGCTACTTATATTTAAAAAAAGGTAACCGTAGCCGTTACGAAAAAGTCCTTGCTTAGGTATCTAGTTTTTATGTGTTTTTGTAACTGCAAATTTTGATTTTAATTTCTATAAGTAAATATCATTATTTTGTAACTAGTTTGTAACTGGCATACGATAAGTAATAATATCAACTATTCAACTGTTACACGCTAACTTGTAAAGATTACTTAGCTGTGATAGTGAAATAAACGGATCACTCACGTATGCCAGTCGAGTATAGCCGACGTGTTTGTTTTGGGCTGTACTCTACTGGTAAACGCGAGTGATCCGTTTATTTCTCAAGTCTCACGGTAGTTTCATGTTAAAGTAGCTGTGATAGTTTGCTTTTTAATTTTTTTTTATACTACGAGGAAGGCAAACGAGCAAGTGGGTCACCTGATGGTAAGTGATCACCAGTGCCCATAGACACCCGCAACCCCGGAGGGTTCGCAGATGCGTTGCCAACCTAGAAAGCTAAGATGAAATGCCTCTGGTGCCCGTAATTACACCGGCTGTCTTACTCTCCACACCGGAACACAACAGTTGCTGCAGCGCTGCTGCTTAGCGGCAGGATTAGCGAGTAAGATGGTGGTAGCCATCCGGACGGACCTCGCACAAGGTCCTACCACCCGCAATTAAGTATAATGCACTAACTTTCCTTATTTTTCATATTTCTAAATACAACAGATTTGCTGGTTACACTTGACTAGGTACTACGAAAACGAGCACATTAAAGTTAAATATTTCGTAAACTGATTTCTAAATGAAAAATGGCTTTATTAGACCTATCCAACGACACCCCACGCTATGGGATGGATAAGAAAAAAAATCAATTTTTTTTCATGATTATGGGTTTCATTCTAATACTTTCTCGGCGTGATTAATAGATATAATGTATATGCACGCCAAATCACAGCTTTCTATTCTAGTAACAATATAGTCTCTGGGTCTATGCGAAGGACGGTTAGACAGAGGAACCGACGGACAGACTGACGGATATAATGAAACTGTAACCAGGTTTCCTTCACTTCACTACGGAAACCTGAAAACAAAAACAATCTAATTTAATCGTAACTTACAGGTCATTATTTGATTACGTTGGATTGACAAACAATCTAAATTAAACAAAAAAAAACGGACAACTGCGAGTTCGACTTACGTTATCTAAATTCCAATTTCCTATGTTATTTTTACCATACCATAGATTTCTTATAGGTTTTCTATAGACAAATAACTATTTTTTGATTATTTTTTCTTTAAAAATTTTCGGCAATGTAGTTTCGGAGTGGCCCCCAGTAATGGTCAGTTTTCGCCTATTTTCTCAAAAAACCTCAAAATTACAGTAAATATATGTTTTAAATGCACACAACGAGACCTTTCATTTGATATGTGACACGATATACTTAGTTAGCGTTTTTTTATTTATTTTTTAATGTACCCCCAAAACTGGCCCCCATGTTTAAAATTCATTAATTTACGTTACACCTTGAGGTCACCGGCTTACATATGTGTACCAAATTTCAACTCAATCGGTCTAGTAATTTCGGAGTAAAATGATCTGTGGCAGATGGACAGACAGACACGCGAGTGATCCTATAAGGGTTTCGTTTTTTCCGTTTGAGGTACGGAACCCTAAAAATAACTAAACAACTGCCTTGGATCGCTACGCATGGGTTCAAAGTAAACCAGTGAAAGGTCATCGATCAAGTATGTGAACCTTGATGCGCATTCAATTTAAAAAGAAGAAAGTAAGTAACTGGCAGGGAGCAGGTGCGTTATGATTTGAAACATTTGAAATCAGAAAGTACTACCTATACATATATGATTGTAACGGTCCAAGGCTTCATTTAAGCATATTTGGCCCTGGACACGAATATATTTCATACTTGGTACAAGTAATTAATTAAATAAACAAAATAGTTAAGAATACGGATTTGTATGGAGTAAAATTACTAGTAACACCATCTAGCGGAAGTATCCGGCAACAGGTTGTTAATTAAGTTTCGGTTTATCGAGCTAGCTTAAGTGGGGCTCTTACGCGGTTCAAGTTTATGATAATAGATGGCGCTAAATTAAGTCTGAGTTATTTATCATCAGTACAAAAGAAATACTTAAAATGCAAGGAAAACAATTATTGGATAATAATCTCTGCATTATAATCTTCTATACTAGCAAATTTCATACGACTTGATTCAGTATTTTAGGCCTACGCGGCATGGGAATAACATTATGAATAATACAAAGAGATTATGGAAAATGCAAGGAAAACGGGAGTTAATTATTAAAGACTAGTGTCTTACGCTCATTTTAACATATGTTTCGTCAAGTTCTGTTCAGTAGTTTAAGAGCAAAGAGCATCAAAACATGAAATGGAATACAGGCATGGCGATGTACTTAGCATGGCGTCATTTTATAGAAAGAAAATCTGTAATAAGGTCTAATTAATTAATAGGGAAAAGTCATGTAATATCATTTATCATAATATACTCTAATATAACTCCGAAATTATCATAAAGATCATCTACAATTATAAATCAGTTAAAAGTCGCTAAATAATACAAGTTTTGGAGCGGACGAAGTAAAGGTTAAAAATAGCTAAATTACTAAAAATGCAAGCAATATATGAATGGAAACTTATGTCTTGGTCTATTAGCTATCTTTAAATTAAGATCTTAAGTAAAATAGGATAATTGGGAAGACGTAGGAACATACTTAGTATAAATAGCTGACATTAGAACCTTGTCGTATAAGTCGTATCATCATAAAGTAAGGAAACTGTATGCGAGGACTTGACGTTTTAATGTGACAAGGAACAATTAGTTGAACGGGAACGAATTGGGAGAAATGTTGCCAATATATCGATTGCAGGCAAATTGGCACATTTTGCCCGACTGCGAAACGCGAAGAGGGGTGATGTGTTTATCAGATCATGTATGTATGTGTGTACGTATGATTGTTCCTTTGTGGCACATTAAGTTATTATAATAGATAGTGGAGTAAAATAGCTATTACATAAAAAGGGATTTCACATAAAAGCATCAAATTTATCAGTAGAAGAAAAGCAACACTAAGAATGATTTCTGTACTAGGAGAACTAAGATTATTAGAGCGATTTAATTTATAGGCTATGTACATAAAAGGTGGAAAAATATAATAATAGTATGAATTAGGATTAGAGTATTTTTCTAATTGGAAGGAAATCTAAAGTATAGTGAAGGAAATTTATATTTAGAATGGTTATGTATGCTTGGAATATATTGGAATTTTAAAGTTCACGAAGAATTCAAGGTCAGGGAAATAATAGTATGTCGGCAAAAATTAGGGATGGTATCACTTCTGTGTCGATTGGGACGGTGATTTCGCCGAAGTCGCAGGACGCTTACGAAAGCTATAAAAAGGATGAGCGCATTGAGGGGGGAAGGAGAATATCATCGATTTTCATAGGGTTAACGTTACTTGTTGGTCGAAGGAGAATATCATCGATTTTCATAGGGTTAACGTTACTTGTTGGTCGACGGAGAATATCATCGATTTTCATAGCGTTAACGTTACTTGTTGGTCCGGGGAATTAAGTTTTATTTCGGGGAGATTTTCATTTAAATTCTTTTAATTATTGTAGTCATTCTTTTAGCATTTTAATTGGGGGTTTTATTCTTAATATTTTAAAGTAAAATCAGGTCACAGCGGTTGTAAGTTACATCGAGTCTGCTGAGTGTTAACTAGAGTTTGGTCATTGGTTTTTAATTTATTAATGAAATATTTAATGCTAGCTTTCATTCGGAAGGTTTTCGTGAAGGACTATTTGCAGCCCTGTGGCGGTAAATGTTCTTTGCTTCTGTGAGACTTTGGTCGCCGTTCCATAGCGGTTTGAATTAGAGTCTTACGCATTGTTATTGTATTTTGTTACTAATATTTTTCGTGTCTTTCCCCTTAACGTTATTTCTCGAAACCTACCGGTGTCAACGTCAGGAAATAATAGTTAAATCTTCACCGGATTGTGAGAGCGATCTGGAGGCTGTCTGGTTCACGCTGGGCAGTCTAAATACTCTCTTGCAGTGCTATTGAATTGGCGATATCAGACTTGACGGTTGATCTGGTTGTCGTGTTACGACACAAGAACGGGTATTGCCAAGACCTAGTATTTGCAATCCCCATATTTATATATTTATACAAACACTACGCTAGGTATTCTGCTGATCCGTGGGGTCTTCGTCCTAGAGGAGCTTGCTCCAAGACCTCACAACAATTAGGGACTGGTTAGGAAAGTTAGCACACAATCTCTTTTATAGGAGCATAGTAGAGTTTCATTGCACCCCGAAACTCTTTACACTACACTAAATGTAAATGTGGGAACGTACCCTAGTTTTGCCAATTATACACACAGTTTAGGGGCCTTCTTGGCATAGCTTTAAAGTACAAGTTAGGATGATAGGAAGGTAGGGAACTAGGCAGGGACTTTGGTGTTAGGGAATAGCTAGAATGGCGAAGCCTAGTGACGGACTAGATAGCCAATTTCGCGGACACACAATTAATACATAAAAGTGAGATCTTGAACTCCCATTGGATTTCATCACAGAGCTAGGGAAAAGCTTAAAATCATACACACTAATAGTCATAAGTAAAATTGTCTAATTAAATGACTCACTAACTCTATTATATGATCATTAAGAGCTATGTTGATGCACACCTCTATACAGTAAAGTTACTTGCTAAAATATAAGCAGTGTCAAAAGAGTGAAGTTGCAAAGACAAAACTATCTTCCAATCGAATCTATCATTCATATACTAAATGAACATTGTGTTTTGTTCATGGATACGTCCCGAGCAAGTTTGACACCGTATGGGCAAATGAGCTTAACAGTGAACTAACATGGTCTTCATTTATCTTTCAATACAGACATAATTGAAAGAATTCTAAGGCAAAACATTACCTGAAAAGAAAATGTAGTTATGTCTGGGCAAACAAGCTTAAATGACTGATAAATAAATATATATAAAAGCAAACCTAAATAAAAATAGATCCTTAGTGTTCATTGGTAGAAGTTGAAACATGGAAAGTACATACGCATACAGTATACTTTATGAGCAGTTTTCTAAGTCAAAACTAGGACTTTTAACAATCCACAAATATATAATTGACATTCACACAATGAATGAATATGTGTTAGTTTGAGGTCAAGGCCTATAGTATTTCTTGACACCAGCATGGGCAAGGAAGCTATACAAAATTAGCATGCTTTCATTTAACTTTCAATGTAAACAATAATTGAAAGGGATTAGGCATAAACATTACCTATCCATAATATGATAAAACAAAAATCATAACCATAAACCGAGTTTTGGCTTAACAAACAAAGCTTAATTGAGTAGAAGACAATGTACTTAGACATGTATGTGAATAACATAAAAGTAGATAATAGTATCTATAAAGCTGTACTTACTGCAAAAACATCAGCTGCATTAAGTCATGATTGATCTGTGAAATTATACTAAATAAAAGTATGTGTAAATTAGACCATAATGTACCCTACTACAAAGGGATTTCAAAGCAATAGAAATATGTTTGCATGAAAATTAATAGCTGATATAAGTGCTATCTAACTGAAAGTTATAATATTACCTACACTTCTAAATATAATAGGCAAATTATGAATGCCAAACTAGGTATACAGCTAAATATATTGCTATACCTAATACTCAGTTTATATATTAATTGAGTGATTGAAATTTACAATCTTGGAAAACTAAATATATATGGTTACTCATGTTGCTATGATATGTACTCTATACTCTATATGAATCTATGAAATATTGATCTTTGGCAGACATAAATATGCTGTAATCAGGTACTATAAATACCTATGGGAAAAGAAAATTAGCCAATACAATGGTTGATACATTTGCGGGGTTCCTCTCTATCTCTAGTAGTAAAAATACTGACATTACTGCTATACTGACTATAGACTCTTGATAAATAAATAATTCAATACTCCCTGGGGCGGTGGAGAGATGTCCAGTCAGGAGTCGAGTCTCACAGTTATGGTATCAACCAAAGACGATAGTCTTGGGCGGAAGGTTGGGGCCCTAATCTTAGCCGCAAAGCATAATGCTTATTTGAAAAGCATTATTGCTACCCCAGTTACTTTGTTTTACTTCAGTTAGTAGAATTACTTTGTCAGATCATTAATTTAATACCTTTGATACTATTAAACTTCATTTCATTTAAGATAACATAACTTTAGTTAATTTGATAACCAATTTCAATACTTCATGGACATACTTACTATTCTTTATATGGGACAGGTTAATTAATTAGTTTATTCCTAACAAGTATATATTATTCCTTAACCACTTAGGAGTGTTTTCTTAGTTAAGTAGGGTTCCATTCTTACTTTGACTTAAAGTACCTTGGGTTATTATAGCGATCACAATGTAGGTTCCTCAATCACTAGACGAATCACAAGGCCAATATTTAGTTGAAATTTCTAGGTAGGCTGATCAGTGTAAGCTAGGGAGTTAGATTGTTTACAATCTGGTGGTGCTTAGATTAGGATAGGAGTTCAGGTACATGATGAACACATTAATATGCTGTATGATTTTTTATAGATATTTTACAAATTGTACTATGTATATTCATCTATCCATTTGTCATTGATTGACTGTTATTTTATTATACTATTAATTAGACGCAGTGATAAAGACAAAGATGTTTATCTTACAATACACAAAAAACTCGAAATCTGCAACTAAAATCCATACTTGCATAAAATGTGGACAAGCAAATGCTTCTGAAAAGCATGTGCGTCAAATAACTTTACAGACTTTAAGCGCTTTTAAGTAGACAGGCACTTTTAAGCGCAGCGCGATTATCGGTGCCTTAACTTTATTAAGAGCAATGGACACAATATTGCTAATAGATTCCTTCTAACAATTGGCTAAGGACTCCGTCAATAGTATTGACCGAATATAACATGTCCGTGACCGTGACCCCATTGCACGATCGGAACGTGACCATTTATTTATTAATATAATAAAAATAAATCAAACCATTGAACTCCAAGCCGATGCAGACAGTGTGGCGTGGGACGAGACGACCAGTGTAACGAGAGCCGTGTGTTTATTTTTTATTGATGCTACAATAATTATTGCTGAGGGAACTTCGAGAATGCGGACTGAAAAGAGTTCATAAGTAGGTAGACAGCACTTAAATATTAGGTATCAGGAGGTTCTGGTTATAACTTGGGTAAACGTGTACAGGGAGTGTTAAAGGAGCACTTTCTTTGCAGTGTCACGTATAACGTGCATGTATCACAAGTGGTACCTGAGCGCCTAGTGTAATCGCCGACCAGGCCAAGAAAACGTCTCGATCGCGTTCGCGTTTAACAATTCTCATACTATTTGACACTTTAACGCAAACGCGATCGAGACGTATTTCGTGCTTTTTTGTTACACTAAGGGCACTGCACGTTATACGTTGTAACTACACAGTGAAATTTATGACATTTGTAAAGTTAGCGCTTCGGGGATAGAGATAGACTCACAATAAACACTACATTATATCAATGTATGTCACCTGCCTATACGACACGCCTTCTGAACTTGGCAATACCTACTTGGGACTTATGAAGTCGCAACCACCAGCACCACTATATTATAATAATTTCAGATCTACTACTGCGAGGTTTTACTTACTTGTTTAATAAGTTTCACCTTTAGCCTATTTAAATGAAAGCCTGAAGTTGCATGTAAATGATCGCCGAGTGAAGCCCACAGATCGCGGATGCGTCGGATGCGACGGAGACTCACGCTTGTTACAAGGCGTGACGCTGCACTCCGAGGAATCATTATGCCTACTCTTTGAAGTCATACCATAGCATAAACTCATCGTAGCCTACGTAGATTTGTAGGTTGGTTACTGGTTTCTAATGTGGCCCTAGGATGGCCTTTGGACTGAATTTGCAGATTGATAGGTGATCTGAACCGAGCACTAACTTATGTACCTACTGAGATATTCTTCAGATATATAGATAGGAATATCCAATCTAAAAAAACTTTTGTTGATAATTTAAAAGTTTCCGTCAACAAACGTGCCATTAAATCTCATGACAACCTTTTGCTTATACTGCCCATTATTTAACGTAACCTAGTGAAATGAAATCCAAACCACTTTACGTTTACGATAGGCTTAATAAAAGGGAAGTTAAAATGGACTGTTAGATGCTAAAATGTGTGTATTAACTTAATAGTAAAGGTTTTATTGTTTATTTTTGTTGTAACTTTACCGCTTGGTCATTCGCCATTAAGCACTAAGGGGTATTCTCGGTACCCAGTTTTGCTGTCTGGTAGTGATCAAGCAATTTCACTGTTTAAGAAACAATTCGCCTAAGGCTGGCATACATGAGGTATACTGTATATTAATTTTGACGTAAATGACCATAAAATGAAAAGGTGTCGTAATGATTGCAAATGACACGAAAATATGTCTCCGAAGTGAGCGCCGGTCACGATTCCGGACATCTCCCCGTGCGGGTTAACCGTAACTGCCTCAAGCGAGCATGGGACACGTAAACGCTTAAACATTGCACAATTTCAGTTCAAATTCCTGTTTATGATGCATTTTTACTGGAAATTGTAAGTAAATAGTCTAGATGTATGAAGTGTACTACCTCACTAAAGCAATAAAACAATTTGCATTATGAGTACTTTATCCAGCAAGTTATTGTAATGTTCAGATTACTTTTGTCCTTACATTTATTTTTCGAATTCTAGATTACTGCCGAATCTGTTTTTTGTGCATGCCAAACTTGCATCCCAACAAAGTCCCGTCCAGGTAAATTAATCTCGGAGGCTGCGATTTTTGCAAATAATGAGGATCACACTTGAGTGAGTTACACTCGAGAAATTTAAGGCACGGCCGAGGGGCGCAATCGCGGGGACCGGAGGCGCCGTCGCCAACAATCGCGTAATATGCCGATTATTTATTGTCATTATGTGTCATTACCGCCGCTAATAGTCCACGCGCCCGCGCCGCCACGGGAACGACACAACAAAAATATTTTACCAAATTGACATTTTAAACGGCCCAAGTCATTCCAAAAATGTGAAAGCCGATCCCCAATCACACGTATCCAAATTTACTGTTATTCGATCACAGAATTAATTAAACATTAGATACTTCTGCTTCTTATCTTTTAGAGAATCATAAATCATAATGCATACTTATATGAAAATTTATCTCCACCGTAATCTCATTAAATCGCAAAGGATTCTTCATTAGACGCGTTAAGGGATGTAGGATTTAGGACGGAAAGGACGGACTGGCGTGTTTCCGTGTACGTCGATTTCAATCAGTCGATTAACGATTGAACCCTACGTGGTTTCCATTAGGGCTCACCAGTAACATGGGCCTTTGTGCTGCCAGCTCCTTTGATGGCATGTCTTCGATCTACAGAGAGCGTTCACTACACTCTAATTCAAGCTGCCTATGAACGTCCTACATATACTCGTAATCTAAAATCAACGAGGCTGAAGAGATAAACAAATTGGTACTATCCGTAATACCTTATACCCACGACGACCGGATAGCCTAGTGGTTAGAGAACCTGTTTACGAAGCTTGAGGTCTCGAGTTCGATCCCCGGTCGGGGCAGATATTTAGTATGGGGAATACGATTGTTTGTGCTCGAGTTTTGGATGTTTAATTATTTCGTTTATTAATATGTATAGGTATATTGTATATCTGTACATACAGTTGCGTATAATGTTATTCCGTGGTCAAGTACCCTTCGTACAGGTTTTGCTTAGTTTGGCACTAGATCAATTGGTGTCAATAGAATTGTCCCATGATATAAATTTTATTTGTTTTTACCCAGACTTGAGAAAAAAAAATGGGAGGTTCCGAATTCGTTTGTAAGGCTGACTTACACTGACCTAGGTTTGAATATTAACTGGGGGAGCCGAGCGTTAATTACCTGGCATACCTACGAATGTATAAAAGGAAATCAACATCTAAGCTAAATAAATATTACTTACTAAAAATATCACATATTAATGGAGTAGTGATATCTACTATCACCATCACCAATAACGCAATGCCATGCTTTAACTGTCATACCTACTCTATACTAAACTTGTCATACCTAGGATAATAATGTTACGCCAACCGCACCGTAACGGTTGATGTCATGAGTGATGGTAATATTACTTGGTGATATAATTTTGTCGATCGGGTGGTGTGATATTGTACATTACAATTAAAAAGCATTGTTTTATATTACAGATTGAAGGTTGAGACGTAAATAAAGATAGATGCGTGTGTTCTCGCGATGCGCGGCGCGGATGGGGCTGCCAGATCAAAAAGTCTAAATATGTGGAGACCATTCAAAGTTTCGAGATTTTGTGGTTGTTGTCTGGACAAACAAAAATTTATGAGCCAGCATTTTACAAAAGTAGGCGTTCCGCGAGATGCCCATGCTCCGGTTGTAACATTTCAAATGATTTTAGTGGTAGATCACGACAATATTTTTTTTTTCAGATTTCCTAATTCGTCGGGAGTGGATATCACATGAAATGTGGGGAGAATCTAGACGATTCCCGCCTTATAAGGCGCGGAGGAGCGCATTCGTCCCGCGCCCGCGTCGCCCGCTTTGTCTCAGCTGCCAAATTGCGTCGCCACCCTTTTTTGTCAGCAATATCACGTTGAGAAACTACATAAAAACAAAACGTTATTTTTCGTCACGCCTGTCGACAGCATATAGCTATTTATTTTGAAGTCGGTAATAAATTAGTTCGTAGCTAGTGGGAAATTTTAAATGACGATTCCGTAACTAATGTGGGCCACAAAAACAATTTGTTGTTAGCGCACCCTTGTTTTGTGATATTAATCGAACTTATGGGCTCGAATTGTTCTTATAGTTTCAACAATTTAAATGTACAAGTCGCTATACAGAATTTTAAGAGTCTGTCGTTTTAAAGTAGCTCAATTAGGTAGGTACTGCTACGAATTACGCAAAATTGTGTTCTTGAATAGGTACCCTTGGACGTGGATGATTAAGAAGTAGGTACAAGTAATAACTATCAACCTACTTCGCACATGTCGCGGCCTCCGCACAAAGGGGAGGCTAATTAAGAGGGCGTCGAACACAACACGAGTTTAATTATACATAGGTAACTCTTTCTACTTGTATGTAGATTTTCCGTACTACTTGGGAGGTCGTTAATAATACATAAATAAGTATCTAATTGAATGTGTTCGATCTTAAGTATTTCCTAACTTTAAATAGGTACAGTTAGGGACGACCCCAAAATAGTATGGCTTCAGTTATAAAAGTATTCCATGAAGGTAGGTCCATTCGCAAGATAACGTTACTAGCAATTCTAAATATTACTAGTACTTACTACTTTTCCAAGCCTCCGAACTAGGAGTCTATAAGTTTTTGTCTTTAGGGACTAGCTGATACCATTATTGTTTTTTGTTTAATCTAATAAAAGCGTCAATGGATACAGAAACAGCGATAAAACGGAGGCGGTTCTAAGTATAGGATGTATCGCGTGCGGGTTGGCCGCCATATGGGCATGACCGCTGTCAGGTGGCCCCCAGGCACCTGTCCATTTTGTGGGTGAAGACTGTCGTCCAACGGTGGCTCTGCATTGCTTCATTAACAGGCTATAACCGTTAAATGTACTAGAAAAAAATTGCAAATCGAATTGCGGAATTGCGGAATCCTGGCACGCTATAGTATGATTACCCATGTAATTTCCATTAAGTCTTTCTTGAACCCGATAAAAAGTCACTGTAAATAAACGACACATGTAACTGAAATTGTCAGAAAAACTAATTAGAACACTAATTAACCTTCGCTAATTAAATCAGCACAGTTTCTAACTAGCTCATGGAAAATATTTCTACCTAAATACTATACTGATAATGTACTTGTTTTGCCTAAATGCCACCTATACACATTAACTACTCACGACACGCAGTCACATTCATTCCAGTCACTCCAAACTCCACTTTCCAAGTTGCGGTGGACAGCTCCAAGATAACCGCAAATGTAGCGTTATTCAATTGTCGCCGCGAACGAATTCATTTCACAAAACTCATCTTGCGGGCGTCGGATGACAACCAGCCACAGAAATCAAACCAAAACTTTGCTCTTTGCTGGAGCCATTAAACATTACCAACTTATTTTTGCCTACGAATAAATCGTCACCAGTACGCCACCACGTTTACAGCTAAGTACATCTCCGGCCGTCCTAAGTTAGTTCCATTTTTGTCACATGGACACTTAACTTTGTGGCGCTGTAATTGATTTTTGAGTAGCTCTCCTAATACTTCGCTGTAGCATTAGCGTGCCTTAATGTCAGTATAAAATTCTCTTAACCTTCGCCGCGGTTGAAAACCGTGAACATGTTTTACTGTGCAAGTGACTGCACTTAGTTTTTAATTATCCATAATTTTCTCAAGCAGCTTCTTCTCAACGGACTTAAATCGATTTGCCGCTGTAAGTGTCTGTATAACAGCCCTTATCTATTCACTTGGTCACATTAAACTGGTGCAAGTTTTGTCAGTTGGAAAATGAAACTCGATTGACCAATTCAATGATTTGATGCAGGATTTCATTCCAAAACAGCATACCTACAGCCTATCACGATTTTGTTCTAAATTCAAACTGCGCTTAGTGAATCAGCTTGTCTGCGCCCATAAACCTTCCAGAGGCCGTACATCATGGAAGGCGGCGGCTGCGACGCGTGGCCGGACGCGTCACGGCCGCATGAAGACCGGAAATGGGCAGGATGACCGGATCCTATCTCCGCTCCTGCCTACCTGCCCGCCATGTTGTGACGTCACACACAATGCCAGATTGTAAATAGATTTCGGTGTGTTAGCGGAGGAAATGTTTTTATTTATGTAGATGTCAGAGGCAAAGCCACCAGGTTATTAGGGAAGTCATTCCATTTTCATCAACATAGATTGTATTTGTTGTTGCGTGGAAAAAAGGTAGTAGATAAGTAGAAAAGTAGCGCGAGTTTAAGTGCTTAAAATCCGAACTAAAACCCCTGTAATACGCCGGTATCTCCGTTTTCAGGCGGGTTTGCCGAAGCCACCGGTTATCATTGCGAAAGTATATAATTGTTGGCAATTTCGCGTTTCCATTCAAAGCATGAATGGCAACCATTAGCCAAGCTCTCCGAGCTCTCGTCGGCTAATAAGTGCATTTCTCTACAGGACTCCTTAGTGCAACATTTAAAGCCTGCTAGTTTTTAAAAATGTCCGACGCGGTACGCGAGAACATTGTAACAAATGCCATTGTTCGTTAACAGACGCTATTAACTAATTTTGCTCAATTAATAAAGAGGTTAATTTGATGCTCAGCCTACACTTACCCCAGTGATTTATTTTTCTATAGTATTATTCTGAAAACTATAAAATCTTAAAAAAATATATAACGAAATGGATAAGGTTGTTAAAAAAAACAAGCACCAATTTTTTTCTGACCGACAACTACTACAGCAAGTAATTGTACGTAGTCATAGGTACTTTGATGTCGATGCCATACTTACCTACTCATATCTGCGTATCGTGTAATGCGAAGTGCCGCGGCTTGAAACACTGTGTCAGCCGAAGGACAAAGATTGCCAATGGGGCGACTTTTAATACAGTAGTAAACCGGGCCATGCCTAGTGTGTTCCGTAACCAGCTCTTGCATTGATTTTTGCTGAATTTTTTTTCGGCTTTTGTTACATTTAGGATGGAGTTTGTGTTATTTAACTATCAAACTAAGTAACGGCTTCTTCAAGACACCTATACTCCAAATTTCATCAATAACATCACTTATTAGTTTTCGAGTAAAATGCTTATGACACACCGACAGATGGACGACCATGACGAAACTGTAAGAGTTCCGTTTTTGCCATTTTGGCTGCGCAACCCTAAAAAGGTTCCTACTTGGTTATTGTAGGTATATTTTAGACCATAATTACTTATAATCTTTACCTATGGGTGCATTCCTACACACCAGCCTACCTCGTTAGCCTTGGTTCCCTTCCAACCAAGAAGCCGCATCCCGCCCACTACGCTTGTGGTTTTCAGGCTTTTCTCAACGCATACCAGCTGTTACTTAAACGATTCCCTCGTAATTACCGTAAAAAATAGCAAATTAAAATAATAACATTAATAACCCCTTCAAATGAGGCATTAAGATAGGTAACTTACTGTAAATTGAGCACGCGGTAGCAAAACACTAGGTATCGGTTTTAATTGGAATATGATTGGTTTTAAATATGTCGTAGGTACTCGTACATACACTGGGGGGATAAAAATAAATAAATAATAAAATAAATAAATATCACGGGACAATTTGACACCAATTGACCTTGTCCCAAACTAGGCAAAGCCTGTACTATGGGTATTATATAGATAAATACATACTTATATACATGTTAAACATCCAAGACCCGAGAACAAACATTCATATTCATCATACAAACATCTGCCCCGACCGGGATTTAAACCCGGGACCTCAAGCTTCATAGTCAGGGTCTCTAACCACTAGTCTATTCGATCGGATAAAGTACTGTTGTATAAAGTATTGAAATACTGAGCTTAACGTAGGAGACCAGAGTTAACACCCGAGCGCAGCGAGCCTGTCATGAGATTAACACTGAGTCCTGAGTGCGGTGAGACATTCAAGATCGCCACAAAAACAGTTTTATCCCCGAGGAATACATGTACTCTACTTTTCTCAACTTTTGTTAAACGATTTTACTAAAATTATTTCAATAATTATCTACTAATTTAATTGACATTTACTTCATTTAAAATTTTTCTCCTTATTTTTGTTGAGTCTTATATTACTTAATAAGGACTATGAGAAGTGAAAATCACATTATGAACAAGCAGGTTATAATGAAATTCAGCAGGTACAAACATTACCTACTAGGTACCTACCTACTCAGTAAAAGCCAACCAGGGCTGTAATTACTTGCTTTGAGCAAAGTTTACATACCTAATTAGGGATTGTTGAGCAGGTAGTGAGAAAAGTGTATTAATTTGCTCTATTTGCTTCAATGTCCCATTTTAATTCTTATTTTTTTACTATATTTACATTGTGCCTGTTAAACGTGCAGAAAATATTTAAATAATATTCGACAAATATTTGACAATGTATACGATTACAATATATTTTTATTTACATAAGACCATAACTTTTATTTGTTCAATGAGTGCTTTTCTCAATTATTTTACGCTTAGGTTACATTGCATATTATGATCAGATGATACAAGTCGTGCTGAATTCTTGACCACCAAAATAACTCCAAATTGCCTTGATGGCGTGTTGGCATACTTTGTACAAGCTCCGGCTCATTGCAATTTTTGAACAATGTTTAACAATGAAAATATTATATTGGCCAATTCTGGCCGCAAAGTAAGTCACGACGGGTGCGCACCTGTGCTTCCCAGGAAAAATTAAAAAAAAGTTTGACTTTTTTAATTCGTCATTACCACGGCGTGATCGTGAGCAGCTCAAAATGCAGCAGCTTTGGCTGAATGGATTGCGGGTAGCATTGATACGAAGCGCTCTTTAACTAATTAAGTAGTCAATTTTACTGAAAATTACGTCATTAACGTCAGTGCTTGGATGTTATGAGTTTGGTTACGGATGCGGTGTGATCACCGGTTGAGAACATTTATATTAAAGTTTCAGAGTCGGGTACTTCAACCACATGCTCTGAGGTTCCAATGCATTTTTCTTCAGGACCGTACAATTTGATTTCAAGCTTAACCACTTCACTTCTGACCAGGATTATCACGTAGCATTGCATTACTGAAACCAAGAACAACACCGATATTAAGGTGATAATTTAAACTTTGTAAATTTGGTGGTTAGTATAATAAAAGAGAACAAGATGACTGATGAAGATAGGAAGAAAATGTATCATTTAAGTACTGATCAGGATAAAATACCGTGAACTTATGATAACGATTGATCTCGTGTCCGTATCCAAATTATTTTTAGTTAAGATTATTTGTTTACCTATAGCGATAAAAGAGGCCCAGCACGAGACGAACTGCTGGTTGCACAACAGCACCAGCGCCGGGACTAGCATGGCGAAGGTGGTTGCCAAGGCGAAGTAGTTGTACAGACGCAGCATCGGGATGTCTTTCTGAAGTCATGGTTAAAGATTGATCAAGTCGGGGTTGTGGTGTCTATGGGCGGTGGTGTTCACTTAGGTACCATGAGGTGACCCACTTGCTCTTTTGCCTTCCTCGTCGTATAAAAAAAAGTTATTGTTTATTTATTCCATGAAACTCCTGTTTAGGGTTCTGTGGTCAACAAGGAACCCTTACAATTTTGCCATCCGTCTGTCCGTCCGTCCACGGTATAGCTTCAGAGAGAGAATCTTGAAGGTGTACTAGAAAGCTGCCATAGCTGTAATTTGGCATGGTTATTCATATTAATTACGGCTACAAAGTGACAAAACAAAATCTTTAAAATAATCTGTCCCACGGTGTGAGATTGTCCTTTGATAGATCTTTCAAAAACATTGAGGGTATTAGAAGACCATGTTTCGATTTAGAAATCCGTTTACGAAAAACGCGAGCGAGCGAGCTTTAATGTGTACATTTTTGTTGGAGTCAAGTGACCCCCTGTTCATCCTATCGTAATTGCAAATCTGGATCCCGATTCTCAGTCCCACCGATTTTTAATTGCAAGAATTCATAAAACTGCTTACGATAAATTTTCCGTACAATATCATCACCATTATTTATTGTTGCCTGTGACGCAGAGAATCACAATGCCTGTTATCGAATCTTCTGACCTTCCTAGCTAACCAAATCTCAATACAAAAGATTATACACTGTACCTTAGGTAAGCTCCACCGGCATCACCAGGCAGGCCAGAGCAAAGATTATCTGTGGCTTGATATCCGGAAACAGTGGGACAAATACAATGGGTCTCTTCAAGGCTGTAGTCGTAAAATAGGCTGTTACTGACCCTGTGACTGAGTTACACCTTTTGCCTCACTCTCACTTTCCATCATCTGTTGGTGTTGAACTGAACACCATGCACTCACTGGTCAGTCTTTTGTAAAAAAAAAGCTTGACATGAGTAGACGGGTATACTGTAGGTACCTGGAACCCAGCGACGAGCAGCATAGCGTTCAGCAGCACGCTCATGCCCAGGATACAAAAGAGGACAGTGGAGGTGACGACCTCCAGCGACGCATCGTTGGTGAGGGTGCGCTTCCTAAGCTCAACCGTCACCACCAGACAGGCCAAGGTGAGGAGGGATATCAGCTGCGATTGGAGAATTTGACATCAGTGAAAAGTCCGCGTTTTCGCAAACCTGCTGCTGTTTAAAATGCATGTTTCTATTATCTTTGGGGACCAACGGAGACACTACGCTTATGTATTATGTAATTGCTCGGAACTACGGATTTAGGTTTTCATGTGGACAATAGTGACGCTTGAGTAGGTACTAGGTAGGTATAATATTTTTCGGATCAGCAACGAGATTGTAATGATCTTAACTAATACGCTATAATGTGACCTGAGATACCTACAATACTATGCCACAGTTCGAGAAAACCAGAGTAAAAATTGTTCACTCAATGATGATTCAAATCATCAATATTTTGTATGATAGGTTGCGTACACGTGACTTCTCGAAACGTCACTTAAAGTAATAAAAAATAAAAATGTGATGTAGGTAACTTACAATATTGATGTATCCAAATAAAATAATCCCAGGGCGCAGGGGAATACAAAAACAGCATTTCTTCATTACGGGCACTTTCACACGCATCTTGCTAAACTTATTATTTGCACGACAATTTTTAAATGAATAAGATAGCTGTTGTTATTGTGGTTATTAATAAAAGGTTCGATATCAGAAATTGAAACACCCGGACCCGGACGGGCGTTCCAAACGCCGGTTGCGATTGCATCCTCAGAACAAACAAAGATCTCTACTAACATAATTTTCCTCCCGTCTTTTACTCATTTATACCCATTGTTGGGTATCTATAAGTATTTCGTTAGATCAGTTTTACCGTAAGGACACCGGACACAGACCATGCCAAGGCAGTTTGATTTTTGGGAGTACCTTTAATGATTGGTCGACTCCTCAGTCTACACTGATTCACTTACTTCAGTCACTATGCAAACTAACGAAGTACAGAGGGTCGAGCACGACTTTACGAATGCTGCGTAACGTAAAATCGAATAGTAAACGTTGTCGAGTTTGTATGACGTTTGGAACAGCGCCCGCCCGTGAGCGTATTTGGAACTAAAATTTAGTATGAGGTTTCTCGATCTCGATACGATAAGCGTAATGTTACGGAGCATTCGTAAAGTCGTGCTTGACCCTCTAATACCTAAGCTACTTCAACTCATCTTAGTAGCGGGCGGCGCTATGGTGTGCGGTGCCTGTTTTTTTTTTTACTTTTTAGTGTTCCGTAGGAAAAAATGGAACCCTTATAGGATCACTTTGTTGTCCGTCTGTTTGTCTGTCTGTCAGTCTGTCAAGACCCTTTTTCTCTGGAACGCGTGGAGGTAGCATGCTGAAATTAATATCAAATACTCAAGCCTGCGGTCCCTTAAAGCCGTGAAAAAATCAACCTTCTAAGTCAACGCAATCAAAAGATACAGTCATTAAAAAATCTATTTCCATACAAATTGCCGATTTCCAAAAACCTAAAGGGTACTTCCAGCTGTCCTAGAAACTTGAAATTTGGTATGAAGGTAGCTCTTAGCACAACCACTCCAAAAAGTCTCAAAATCTTAAAATTTTATGTCTGTCTGTAGATTTCACAGACCAATATAAGTTGACCCCACACTGCGTGCATTTTGCTTAAGAGCAGGGATCTGCTAACACTGGACTTCCTAAAACACTAGGGAAAAGCGTTGATATCTTTCTACGGAATCCTCGCGCGCGAGTCCTACTCGCACTTGTCCGGTTTTTGTAAGCAACGGCTCCTCTTCTCTTGTGCTTCCCCTTCTTAGCAAACTTTGCGATATACCTACTCTTTTAGAATCAAACTTGTAACTAATTGGCGTGTTTTAT
Organism: Clepsis dumicolana; assembly: GCA_963691665.1. Taxonomy (NCBI): domain Eukaryota; kingdom Metazoa; phylum Arthropoda; class Insecta; order Lepidoptera; family Tortricidae; genus Clepsis; species Clepsis dumicolana. Next base: position 14,314,807 of record OY829507.1, on the reverse strand, counting down.
TTTTAGATGCTTTCATTGCACTATGATTGCATTCTGCAACTATGCACTTAGAAGCTCTTTTAATAGAGATAAGATTAGATTAGATTATGCTTCATAGGTAGATATCTACCACCGAACATGTTGATAGTTGCAACGTATTGTGCATTAATTATTGAATTATTATTATTATTATCTAGTAGATTTCAGTTAATATTAAAAAAACTGACGTTTCTCAACGCCCGACTGCATTATTAACCATGCAAGTAGGTATTTCGCAGCTATAAGCGTTTGGGATATAAGTAGGTGCCTACATAATAAGGTGGATGCGCCGGTGACACAATGAGTGACATCTCGCCGAACAAAGTCGCAGGGTTCATTGGCACTGCAGCATATTAGCGATAATGGTTTTGTATTTTCTTTTAAGTTAAATTTGTGCTGGTTATCGCACATCCCGCTGCTGTATTACCTGATAACTATTGTTGACCTTCGCCCACGGATTTGATTGGGGAAAGAAGTCTTGTCCCTCCCGTGATCAGACCAAGACGTAACTTTATACCTACACTACATATAGATTCATAAAACCTGTAACTGGATCTCGAAATACCTAAACGTATTCCACCTGGGCTAGGTTGACATTGTCAATTTTTTTTGTACTCAAGCCACTCAAGCCTTGTTATGTGTATAATATTATAATGTTGGATTTGAAAAATAGAACCTAACTCTACCATTTGCTTACTATACAGATAAAAATTAAATGATTATACATAATTGTAATGTCATTCAGTATCGCTATTGGAGCGCAATTTATCATTTGATTTTTTAACGTTTCGAATTTTAACAGGTAGGTACTTACTTACCTACCTACAATAATTTTGTATCATCGCCATTTAAATTTCATCCTGTAGACTTTAGCCGAAAAAGTAAATAAATTACATCCTTCTTATTGCAAGTCTAACGAAATGTACTGGACAAATGAAGTCATCTCATCTTCTAGATGCTTACTCTAATTTAAAGTGCCTACGTAAGTACCTACGGCATTGCGCGAAGCAACGATTTACCGTAATGGAAGTTATTGCATAATTGAGCCACCCAGGCCGACCCTCGGCAGACCGATTATCCCCTCGTTGCTAGGTTGTTTGTTTTTCCTTCAATTACCGTCTGCTTCCCGCTAACAGTGTCAGTGGTATGTTTACTAATTTAATGACATAATAGGCCAGATCGTATGTCCGTTAGGGTAGGCCAAAAAGATTTAAGAGCATGTGAATTTGATACTGAAGAAAGAATGAACGCAGGCATTAGCCGTTACAACTATAATAATGCCGTGGCACGTATTTGTAAAGCCTTCTCATTATGAGAGGACGCCTGTGCCCAGTCAGTAGTGGGTGATACATTTATCTTATTTATTTGAATTTATCCTATGTGTATGCATAGCTTGTAAGACCTATCTCAAAACCTATCCATGTATTAGAGAGACCACATAAAATTCCAAAGACTATGAAAACTTTAAAAATCCTGTTGGCTTAACTTGCAATACTCCAAAGCTGTCAAAATAAAACGAAAGCGAAGAGGAAATTAAAAAGAAAATCTCTTGTCTGTGGTTCGTTGCCTTCGGCCTGCTTCACGAAAAGTTGTGCAAGACTTTTGAGGTTTTTACTGTTGTTTTCGTATTGTGCTACACATTTTCAAATTACTAGAATCTTAAAATTATAATTTTATCAAAATCAAAGTGAGTTATGACATAATTACTACAATTATTTGGTTTGTGTAATCCTGTCACAATAATTTGAGGTTATGTGTAATGGTCGAGATCTTATCAGTATTCAATAACCCATCAGTATTTTGTGTTATTAGTAGATTATTTAAGTATCCAAAATTCACTCATATTTATCACACAGCACCACATTAATTAAGTTATAAATATGATTTCAAGTCGTACTATGAAATGACTCAATAACTTCAAAGTTTCTGTAATATACAATGTACTCCATGAATACAATCCCGCTTTCAACTCTAACAGTATAGTTCTTGATAATTAACGAAAAACAACTTACGCTTTTCAGATATGGCTGCTCATCTATTCAACCGCATCGGCCAAGTGGGGCTTGGCATGGCGCTTGTAGGAGGAGTTGTCAACTCTGCACTCTACAATGGTATGCTATGCATGCATATACAGTGTCAATATTATCATAGTTTATGAAGTTGATTGTGTGACTTGTACCAAGAAACATATTGCATGTCCTGGAGAAAAATGGTAAAAAAAAATCATACACAACATTCAATCCTAATGTCATTCAGAAAATAATATTTTGGTACTATGATGTTGGTCTAATTGGGTTCATGGATTAATATAAGAAAATATTCATGTTTCAGTTGACGGTGGCCACAGAGCTGTAATTTTTGACAGATTTGCCGGTGTCAAGAACCTAGTGGTTGGGGAGGGCACCCACTTCTTCATTCCGTGGGTACAGAGGCCCATCATCTTTGACATCAGATCAAGGCCCAGAAACGTTCCTACAGTCACTGGCAGCAAAGGTCAGTATTAATTTAGTTTAGCTTAGATTTTAATTGAAAGCTTGGATATCCCTAGCACTCTAATGTTGAACAATTGCTAGAAGCTATTATAAGTTATTGTTATAAATTTTAAATACCTAAGAAGAGTACTTGAGTGTTACTATAGTGGTCCCAAGATGCAGGTGGAATTGTTCCACAAGACGCAGTTGCGAATGGAATATGGTTTCTAATCTGTTGATTTTAATCAATTTAATAATAAACATAACCTGTTTTATTGATTTTAAAAAGATTTAATAATAAATATCATGGAACAATTGACACCAATTGACCTAGTCCCAAACTAGGCAAAGCCTGTACTATGGGTACTAGACAACGGATAAACATACTTATATAGATAAATACATACTTAATACCTACATATTGGACATCCAAGACCCGAAAGCAAACACTCGTATTCATCATACAAATATCTGCCCTGACTGGGACTCGAACTTCAAGCTTAATAGTCAGGGCGTCTAACCACTAGGCTATCCGGTTGTCAACTTAAAGTGCAGTGATGTACCTACATGTATCAGCTCTATGAGCTGCTAGTGTATTATTTGAAATAATAATAATTAATATATTTTTATTCAGAATTTTCTTAACAGCTAGAGTCTAGTCTGGGCTATCAAATAGCATTGGAACTCTTTTTTTCCAATGTTTTTTGAGAATATTCTTTAAGAGCACTGATACTTGACAATTGACACATGTAAATTGAACAATAGTATATATAAAACAAAAAATTCAAAACCTAACCATAACAAAACCAACAAGTTAAAAAGTGTTTATGCTTGTATTTACAGATCTGCAAAATGTAAATATCACCCTCCGTATCCTGTTCCGACCCTTACCTGATCAGCTGCCAAAGATCTACACCATCCTCGGTGTGGACTATGATGAGAGGGTACTGCCGTCGATCACCGGCGAGGTCCTGAAGTCAGTGGTTGCACAGTTTGATGCTGGAGAACTTATCACACAGAGAGAGGTAAGAGAGTATTATTATTATAATGAGGGATTCTTCTCGTAAATGGTGAGATTAACTCTTTCAACACCAACAACGCATACAAAAGTTGTCATCCAGACGCCAAGTTGGCATAACTTCAACGCGGACTTAAACCTTAAGCATACGTTCAAAGGTCGCAGTTGCATTGTGAAGCTGGACACCTATAAGCGTTGGTGGCGTCGTAGGCACGTCGGCTCATGACACTTTTAAGTGTTCTTGGTTTTGAAAAGGTTAAACAGAAATTGCCTAGTTAATTATTAGTCAAATCAGCAAGATTTTGAATTGAATTATTCTACTATAACCTGATTGATAGTTATCAAACTTTAGTTTATCATGGTTAATAAATAATAATAATAATAAATATCATGGGACAAGTGACACCAATTGACCTAGTCCCAAATTAAGCAGAGCTTGTGTTATGGGTACTACCAACCACTAGGCTATCTATCCGGCCGTATTTTCGAAACTTTGATTAAGTGATAGCATGACAATATTGTATTAATAAATCTGGAAACTACCCAAATATGGACAAATTAGAATGTTATATTTATTGTACTTATGTTTTTGTTCCAGGTTGTTTCACAAAAAGTGAGTGAAAGTTTAACTGAAAGGGCCGGTCAGTTTGGTCTCATTCTAGACGACATTTCAATTACTCACTTGACATTCGGCAAGGAGTTCACACAGGCCGTCGAGCTGAAGCAAGTAGCACAACAAGACGCCGAGAAGGCGCGGTTCCTCGTAGAGAAAGCTGAACAGCAGAAGAAGGCAGCTGTTATAGCGGCTGAGGGTGACGCCCAGGCGGCCGTCCTCCTAGCCAAGTCCTTCGGAAGCGCTGGAGAGGGCCTAGTAGAACTGCGACGTATCGAGGCCGCCGAAGATATCGCCTACCAACTATCCAAATCACGAAATGTCACCTACCTACCGCACGGGCAAAACGTCCTCCTTAATTTACCTACGCAGAACTAAATATTCTTCTTAGGGTGCCATGTGGTATGTTCCAAATTCGATTGACTGGTTGTTGGCACTCCCATCAGGGTTTTGGTCTCTTCTATTTTAGGTTAATGCAATTTTTTTGTTAAATTTCATGTATTTTTTTACGCGACAGTAATATTGCTTAAATTCCATAGTCGAATTTGGAATGAAGCCCAGTGATATTTTGAATTAGTGCAACTGTTGATAATAGTCAACTGAATGATTCTATGATTCATTTAAGGTCCATTTGCATTTGTACACACAAATACTTTTAAGAACATGCATTTTGAAGAGACTAGAATGCAATATTTCCGCCAATAGACGTAGTCACGTTTTAGTTTTATGAAAACTTATAATTACGCATTAAACTATACTTGTTGAATTATTTTGTTTTAATTATATCTCTCTCTAAAAACTCTTAAGTACTCAACACACACATTTCACATAAATCTTGAAAAAAAAAAAAGAAGCGAGACCGAACAAGGACCGTAACTCCATTGGTATGAGCTCTTAGCCATGCTCGCATGGATAAAACTAATTTACGACATTATGTAAATTTGATCTAAAATTTTCCAAACGTTGACACTATGGTGAGATAGCGATAAATGGTGGTGAATAATGGTTGGGTTTCATAAGATGTGAATCACAATGGAGCACTAAACTTAGTCTTCATTGAAACCTGGTATTGCACAGACATTTATCAGCTACCGTCTACCAAGGCAATGTCTAAATTTTGATTGATTATGTCAACATTGTAATTCCTTTCCTAATCTTAACGATTATTAACTTGCTCGATGTAGTGCGGTTCACGTGTGAAAATTTATGGTGTTGCGTGTGCTAATTTTGCAAAAATGGCAAATGTTTTTAATCGAATTAGCCAAGTGGGACTTGGCATGGCCTTTGCCGCTGGAGCATTGAACTCTGCGCTATTTAACGGTAAGTTGCCTAATTTTTATGACCTTAGGACATCCTTTCCGGCGCTACCTGGGCTATGTATGCTAGTTTTAGATTCCAAATATCTCGTCCAATATTTGATCCATAATTAAAGACTATAGTCATCATCATCATCAGCCTATTTACGTCCCACTGCTGGGCACAGGCCTCCTCTCAGAATGAGAGGGCTTGGGCTATAGTTCCCACGCGGGCCCAGTGCGGATTGGGAACTTCACACACACCATTGAATTACTTCGCAGGAGTGTGCAGGTTTCCTCACGATGTTTTCCTTCACCGAAAAGCTCATGATAAAGACTATAGTATTGTTATGTATTACTTAGATTAGATTACTTAATTAATTGCTTAATGAAAATTACATTACATTTTTAAATGTCAAAAATATAAAGAATTCACAAAAAGATTTTTAATACAGTTGCAAAAGTGGTACTTTTTGTGGTTATGTATCGTGCGGAAAGTTGCATTTTTCGCACTAGTGCTTTTTACTTTTCCAAGGCGCAGGCGGGCATCAGGTGGGTGATGATGATGCACCGCACCGCACGCGCCTGGATTATGTTGTATGGAACTCCATAGTTACTTAGGTCATCATGTCAAGCGGACTCCGCAACGCGCCCGCGGTACCTTACCTACGCACTCACATTTTTAATTTCAAAACGATAACTATTTAATGTTGCCCTTGCCAAGAAAAGTGCAATAAGTCCGAAATCTCGCCATAAGGGTTCCTTTCCCACGAAATATGGTCGAAAAGCACTGTGAAAGGTCTTTCATTTCAGTGCACGGCGGGGAGAGAGCTGTGATAATGGACAAGTTTACAGGCGTGAAGAAATACGTCGTGGGGGAAGGCACCCACTTTGTTATTCCTTGGGTGCAGGCTCCCTACATTTTCGACATCAAATCTCGTCCTAGAAACGTGCCCACATTTACTGGAAGCAAAGGTACCTAGGTATACTAAATACTTAAGTAGGTAGGGTTTACTAAGTTTGTAAGATGCATTGGAGAGTAGACAATTCGTTCTCTATATATTTTTTAATTCAGCGCGAAAACCTCAATGTACAGTCACCAGCAATAATATATGATGATGGACAGTGCTGCAAAAATATCTGATCGCGTTAGAAAGCAAAAGTATATGACGACACTCGACGGCATAAAGATGTAATGGGTTGCGGCCGGCATAAATATCGTTCTTGGTTAAGGCCATAAATATCGGACACTGAGTCGCTTAAAAATATCTGATACTCCACAAAATCAAAATCATGTGACTCATCACCAGCATAAATATGTATTCACTTTGGAAGCAAAAACATCAGATCACACGGACGGCATAAATATCTGACATGTTATAAAATCGAAAATATTTCATCAATCGGCAAATATGAACTTATTCGCCTGTCTTACGAATCTAATTTGAATGCATCTATCTGACGCTTCTTGAAAAGAGTGCGTACTTGTCACTACATAATGTCTATCTCACGTTTCTCAGCTTTTGAAATAAGAACAATACTTTTGTGCTTGAAGTTTTTTATTAGCGTTTAAACTCCTTGGTAAAATATATGGAAAAAAATACGTCAACAGGGTATGTCAAATTAGAAACGAAGAACTGAATTTGTTGGATTTAGATAAAACAAAACATGAGACATACATATGTAGTGACAAGTACGCACTGTTTTCAAGAAGCGTCAGATCGCTGCATTCAAATTAGATTCGTAATACTACTAAATTAAGTTCATGTTTGCTGATTGATCACATACTTTTGATTTCGTAAAGTATCAGATACTTTTAAGCGACTCGGTGTCCGATACTTATGCCGTTACCCAAGAACGATATTTATGCCGGCCGCAACCCATCAGATCTTATTGCCGTCGAGTGTCGTCATGTTTTTGCCTGCTACCATGATCAGATATTTTTGCAGCGCTGTCCATAATCATATATTATTGCTGGTGACTGTACTACGTTCGCACTAATATTAACGTCTCGTATGTTAACACGATACATATGTACCTTTACGTACCTAACTATATGTATACCTTTTAAAAGAGTAGAAGTCCAATCTATTGTAATATTAGCTACTCAACTGCGACACATCTCTTATTGCAGATCTGCAAAACGTGAACATAAACCTACGTATCCTGTTCAGGCCAGTGCCTGATGAGCTGCCCAAGATCTTTACTGTACTGGGGGTCGACTACGAGGAGAGAGTTCTACCCTCCATCACATCGGAAGTGCTGAAATCCGTTGTGGCTCAATTCAATGCTGAAGAGCTGATCACACAGAGAGAAGTAATTTCTCACAAAATACTCTAAGCTAATATCCAAAACATAAACCGAATAAAAATTGATACCTAATCTTACTTTAGCTTCAGTTTCATCATTAGAACCTAAAGCACGAAACACATTGGCAAGTTATGAGAGTTATGGTGGCCATCCACGCATGCTAAAGTCCATACTCTAGCACTCACGTGCGCGGGCAAACTACAGCGTAGCAAGGCCTTTAATATAAAGCTTGTATATACCTACCTAGTGGCCAGTACTAAATAAATAAACTAAAGTTGAAATTAGGCAGATTCAGTGTGAAGTGTTTTTCTGATGTTATTGTTGTCTCGTTACAGGTTGTCTCGCAGAAAGTAAACGACTACTTGACAGAAAGGGCGCAGCAATTCGGTCTCATATTGGACGACATCTCCATAACCCACCTCTCATTCGGCAAAGAATTTACTAGGGCGGTGGAGCTCAAGCAAGTAGCACAGCAAGAGGCCGAGAAAGCGCGATTCTTAGTCGAGAAGGAAGAACAAAAGAAAAAGGCAACTGTTATAGCAGCAGAGGGGGACGCGCAAGCGGCGATCTTGCTGGCAAAGTCTTTTGCCAGCGCGGGGCAAGGGCTCGTCGAACTACGTCGCATCGAAGCCGCCGAAGACATAGCGTATCAACTCTCCAAGTCGCGTAACGTTACCTACCTCCCGGAAGGACAAAATGTACTATTAAATCAAAAAACGGAATAAAAAAGTATGTTTGTAACGAGATTATATTTCAATTGCTTTTGTATTGTTCTAGAATATATTATTCATTTCTTATCTAACGAATTAGTACCAACCAATATAAAGCTTCATGAAATAACAGAGATTAGGTACATTAAGCAGTGGTACAGTCTGACAAGAAAAGAAAGTGAGTGGAACAAGGGAACAAGTTTTTTTTATCAGAATTGTTGCCATAGTATTAAAGCTGTCATATCGGAAATGAGACTGCAACCTCTTTCGATTACTTCTGCCCCACGTCTGACTGTGCCTCTTTGTCTCTACACAGGTATAATCGACCGCGAAATTGTATAAGTAACCAAAGTTCTATAATCATTCATCAATCATCAACTGGTCAAACACGCCATACATTATGCTGTTGTCCGAAGTCATTGGCAGCAATGGTCGCTAACCTAAAGCGTAAGTTGCCATAAACAAAAAAGTTGAAGTTAAAGTTTAAAGTTTGCATCGCAGGGTCGGTTTGTTTCGAGTACAAGTCAATGGGACAACCAGCATCTATGGCTAGGCTACGACTCTTTATCTCCTAATGTTTCATTTTCATCAGTTCCTTCATTAGTCTTGTCTAATGCATAATCCTTCTCAATCCTGCTATAAAACAGATTCTCACGAATACACGCTTCTTTTATATATTTCGTTTCTACTGTATTCAACCCACCAGGTAATGTCAATTTACACAAATTAACATTCTCCTTGAAGTTCTTTATTAGCGTATCCACTTCATCTTTGAAGGCGTCACTTATTAATTCCATGGAAGGACCATGAATATGTTTAAATAACAACTTGCTCTGGTCACAAGCATTGCGCGTTTTTTGAAGTAATTTATATTCCTCTTCCATTTCTTTATCCTTTTCCTTATTAGAAGAGATTTTTTGGGCTCGTAAAAGTCTCTTCTCGGCAGCATCAAACTGACCGATCATTCTTAATGATTTCGCGTTTTGAAATAGCGCTTTCTTGTTGTTCCAAAGATTATCGAGTCTGTTTAGCTCATTGCATGCAACACAAGCTTTAAGCGGTTGTTCCACACGATTGTAACAAATAGCAAGATTTAAGTACAACTTTTTGAGCCACTTCTCCTGTTCTTCTTCTTCTTTTTCGTCTGCCAGACGGCATTTATGTAGCATGAATATGCTTTTTCTGAATAATTGAATAGCTGCCATAGTATTGTGACATTTGTGCAGTGTAAGTCCAGAGCTGTAGAGTCTCTTGACTTGCAAATGCACACGCTGGAACATGTTGGGGTCTGAGAAGTTTATTTCTCTGAAATTAAAAACACACATTTAAATGAATAATTATATCAACATTGTTGTAATAAAATGCGCAGATATTAATGCTGCAAGATGTGAATTATTTCCACTTGCTCACAATGATAAAAAAGGTTATCAGCTCAAATAGCTCTGCACTGCGCATAATGCAGTGTAATTTTGTTTTATTTACATTTCAACAATTATAAAGTAAATACTAACCCTTCCTCAGGAGTCAAAATGCTCTTCATAAGTTTTATATAGAAAATGCAGTCTGCTTTAGGTTTGATCCTCGGAGGGACCCCAAGTTCTCCGAACATCACTTGGTAAGACAGGAGGAATAGTGACACTTCTCCCACTAACATTGATTTAACCGCCATTTTAAGGCCTGGCAGCAGGTCATTGTGCTTGAGGTCAACAACCTGTAATTAAAAAATACAAATTTTACAACAGCTGTCAGCTATTATTATTATGGTGTATTGATTGACGAGCAGCTGCTGATGTGGGGGCAGAGGGAGCCAAATGCCACCCTGAAATCTAACAGCACACTCCCCCCTCCCCTTTCTGCCACCTGATAATGTAGGTTGACGTAATTATGAAACATATTTTACAGATTGTTGTTACTGAAGACATGAGTGGATGAAGGTAGGTATGTCACATTTTTTCCATTTTCGCTTTTATATCATAAAAATGAAGGTGCAAAATCGAAAATGAAAAAGAAACATACCCACCCCTATCTCCTATTATTTCACCTTTATTAGGGGAGGGGGGTTTTGAATGAAGGCTGACCAGAAAGTTTGCCCCGGTCACAGCATAATTTCACAGTCCCTGGTCATTGACCATCATCTCCATCCATGGGCATTGTTTTAGTCAGTCAAGTTTATGTATAATAGTAAGTATGTCTGTGAAAACAGAATTATGCAATTAAAATAAAGAAACTATTTGTTTATGTCATCATTATTTTTTCCTCACCAAAGGTTTATGAAGCTTTCTAACATCAAATGGCACATTTTCATTTTCCCAAAAGCCAGTATAAGCAATATGGACAGAGTAGTCTTCATTTAGCGGGAAACCACCACCCTCTTCAAAAACTTTTTTCTTTACAAAACCATCAGGATCTACGGCAGTCAAAAGTTTCTCAATAAATTTAAAACTTTGAACAGGTTTTCCAATATAGTCAGCATTTCTGGTATCTTCTCGCTCTTCTTCAAACGGGGATACATCTTCACAGTCTTCATTTATGTGGAGAACGGAACCAGTTGTGCAAATTTGCCTAAAAACAATGTTTACTGTAGTGCGTTCGTTATAATCACAATAAAACACGTGCACCATTTATCATAGCTAAAGAATATGTTCTTATTTACATAGTTTTAACACACAACAAAATACAAACTTGAAGTCTAATCCATTTTCTAAAGCAATACTCGGCATTGATTGACTCATTTTATGTCGTTGCATCTCTCGTCGTTGCAACTCTTACTCTTCTATGTAATGATGTAAATGTAAAATTGCTAAAGAAAGTATTTTGCAAATTTCTTTAGAACACGTTTACTGTGCTTTACCAATTTATTACTCTTAAATTATGACTGACTGACCAATTCCAATTACTTTTATTTTATTTACTTATTCTTTTCAATAAACACCCTACCAGTTATAAAAAAATACTCTTTGCATTTGCCGTCTATGAATGACATTGACGTAACAGAGACGTAATTCCAGATTGTAATCGAAGCACATTCCAAAAAATTTCTAAATATTTGTGGCCCTGTATCATTGACAAAATGTTAATACCTTTACATATAAATTTCAGTCTCATTACGTTGGGTATAAGGAAATTGTTTTAAACGTGCTTTAACGTGACAAACTTCTACTTATAAAATTCACACCACAGTCTATCTACCTATTCTGTCAAGAGTGTCAAGTAAAAGCCACTTCCATGCAAGTCTCAGTTCTCAGTTATAAAAAGGTACTCTGTGCTTCCATGTAGGCCGAATAATCTGGCGGTTCGTTGTTTAGAATGACATTTGGCGTAAACGGTAAGAAAATCCAAACAAAAAATGCTTACCAAAATCAAGCTATTTCACTTCAATTTAAAAATACCAAAAACTCAGCATGGCAAATTTCTCAGTCCGATGTTTTTCTTTAATAATACCAAATGGTGTCATTACCACTTAAAACCAAAATATCCAAAATAACAATCATTATCCGTTGAACACGATTTAAATACTTCTGCAAATTTATTAGGTTTTAATGCGCTTGATATTTTTTTTGGATATTTTTGTAGTTGAAAGAAAATAGATTAATATAGTTGTATCAGTAAATAAAACGGACGGAGCAATTTTCCACAGCGACTGAAAAGGTAATTTTTGAAAAAAAAAATAGTTTAATAGTAAATATTTTGGATTTTTACGTCGTAAGTATAAAACGGAAATAAATTCGTATTACACTGAAAAAAAGTGACTGAGCAATTTTGCGGTGCAAGTTATGATAAAAAAAAAACATATTTTTGAAGAAAAAAGTGGTTTTTGTAAGGAGATTTTTTTGGATATTTCACATACAGTTTTCGTATTTGTGGTGAATGTTTGTAGTGAAGAAAAATTTAACTGAGCATTTTTCCGAACAAAGTTATCAACGAAATAGGAATTTTGGCCAAAATACCTAACTTGCGGTATATATATATATATTATTTTTTTTATAATATACCTTTAAACCATGATACTCTATCATACTATAAAGTTTTTTTTGCCTTTTCCTTTTCCTTTTTGGATTTCCAGTTGGGGTCCCTTGATTCGTTTCCTGGGCCGTGTTTTATAAAGCTACAAGTTACAATTTACAAGTGGAAGTCTCATTCTATCACCTTTTATTTGAAAGGGACTTCCGCTTGTAAATTGTAACTTTATAAAACACGGCGCAGGCCTAATGGAGCAACAAGGGAACAAGGCGTACAATGAACCTGAAATGAAAGCCGTTCGGTGCATTGAATGACAATCCATCGGGTTATGATTGGGTTGGTTTTGTTTGCAGATACGTCTTACTAACACCTTCTAGCATCCTTCCTCTTTGACTAGCATAGCTAGCCTAGCACTAGGTACTGAAAGTTGACCTAACAATGTAGCATAATAGCGGCAATTTTGAAAAGTGTTGCAACACTTTGTAGGTATACAAACGATTTATAGTTTTGATACTTTTAATTACACTTTCGCTTTTAGTACCTAGTTTCAATTTTAATACAGTCAACTTGCAAGTAAGTAAAAGTTGTCCAAGCATGTCCAAGAGATAAAATAAACTGTTTATGAATAAAATAATACTTTTTATTTAGTAATTATTTATTCAATAAGTAAATAAACACAATTATTATAAAAATAACAATTTAGTCAAACAAATGAGGTAATAAGCGTAGGTAGACCATTGGTTCAGGAAGTGCAAAATTCGAACTTCGTATCGTGCCGTCCCTCTCAAGCTAATATTATTTAACACGAGAGTGAGCGGGACGACACGATACGAACTTTGAATTTCGTAGTTTAGGGGCAGGGGGAAGACTACGAAATTCGAAAATCGAAGTTCGTATCGTATCGTCCCGCTCGCTCTCGTATTAAATCATATTAGCGTGAGCGGGACGGCACGACACGAAGTTCGAATTTGGCACTTCGTGGTTTAGGACCAGGTTTCATGCCGGATCACGATCGTTTAGCAACATTTCCTCAGCATTTCTCAAAGAGTATATAATCACTACGTTACATTTCTCAAGTGTAATGAGAATGAGAAGTGTAATGTGGGTGTTGCCGTCTAAATATCTATTAAGTAGTCATGAAATGCAGAATGCATCTAACGTCACATTTATATAATCTTTCCTGGGCCAGCCGTTTTTCGGAATATTTAAAAAAAAATACGTATTTAATTCTGTGTTTTATGTATGTTTTTTGAGATCGGAATAAAATAGAAATACATACATAGCTCAAAGTAATTTCTGGATCTATTTTTTTTATCTATGAAAAAAATTATAAAAAATAAACAAAAAATGCCTAAAAAGGGTAAAGAAATTTTAACTTTTGGCAAAGGCTCTAGAGTTGAAAATCCGGTAAATGTTAATGCAGCCAGTTTTTATCTACGAAGTATGCTTAACTTATATGACGACTTTCGATAGCCAAACTCTAATGATTATGACATACAAGACAATAATTGATAATGCCTCGTATAATATGCAATTGGATCAAAGCTAGTCTGAATATAGCCGCCAAAATCTACCCTCATTACAATTACTTCAGGACAATAAATAATACAAACAATTAGAAAATACAATTTACCTAACATAATTTAATGTTATGTTATTTATGTTACACTTTAGAATTCAGTTTTAAATACTTAATTTTACTGTTTTTGCCTTAATGACTGCCGGAGAACCGCGATGTACGATGATATTAGGTCATCCATTTTGTATCCTAAAGAAGTTTCACATAGGATCTTTGTTCCCCGAAGGAAGTTACCCATCGTCATATGGAAGAACGTGTTTCCAGATGACCAATTCGAGAGTTGAGTGAACGGGTGAGTCACCAATACATCCTGGAAAGAGAATAATAATTGGATTACTAATTAATCGCAGTGCCATTGCCGCAGTGTGCGTTTCGTTTCTCTGCCGCCGAGTCGTGCGCTCTCAGAGGAAGGACCACGAATTAGTCCCAAACGTGTCGGGCTAAACTCGACATGAGTGATCAGGTTATATAACAATATAAAGTATTCAAAGTTTAATAAATATTTCATTTTAAATCACTTACTCGACTTTGAGGATGGATAATACTGACGCCACTTCTATTGATTCCAATAACCACTAATTCAGGATAAGACGGATCAGAAGTCTGCTTCACTTCGAAGAATGCTGTACCGAAGGTAGGCAGTTGGTAGATTTTTTTCAAAAACTGTTCCTTGGCTTCATTTTCGGTCATAAAGCCATGTTTCAAATATGCTGCACTGATGCTAGATTTCCACTGGGAGTTGGACTGTATCCGGACCATGTCAGGGGGTATAAAGTCCTCAAGCATTTGACCAAGTTGTGGTAATAGTGACTGGTCGCTTCCGAATCGAGCTCTGTAAATGAACGCAGCCAAGTCGACGAGGTCTTGTTTCGAGGTTTTGTGGTAGCCCCGCAAGTATTTAGGAAGCTCTTGTGGGAAGTAGAATATTTCGTCGGCGTTTTTGTCTCTGCCGGGAACAGTGTTGATCCAAAGCTTCTTCATGAAGAATATCTGATAGTTCAGTTGTAGTTGAGCGCCCGCTGCAAAAGAGAAACGTGAATTTAGCAAGAATGGTAAAAATAGTAATCTGTTCTATCATAACACTTTATTGATCGCAACTGACCGGCCCTTACTGGTCGCGATGCCTTCATCCATTCGACAAGCTCGTGTACAAAATCGAAAAAGTAATAATTCTCAGGCACAGAGAACACTTTGTCTGCTATTTTCACGAACAAACTGAATCCGTCACTGTTCTTGATATTTAGTCGCCCTGCTATCTGTTCGCAGAGGTCCCTCGCTTTAGTCGACGAGTCCACCTCGAAGGCCTCATCAGTATCATCTGGGAAGTACACTTTGTGGTAGATCTGCATACTCCTGTGTTGAATAGCCTCCACTTCTACAACATATGGAGCGTACAAACGAGCTCCACTCTTTTGTATTTTGAAGACGCGCTTAAGACATTCTTTAGCAATAGGGTGCGGTCTAGTCTTCAGGAATTCTACCAGCTCTTTTATCAACTGCTGCCCAGGTGCAAAGACACCCGTCGCAAGCCACATCAGCTCCCACCCTCTTTCCTCGCTCAGCTGGATTCGATTATTTGTCAATTGTTTCATGATCTGACAATACGCTTCGTCGCGCAAACCAAGATCTGTTGCTGCGGATCTGAATATCTCGTCCGTGTATTCCGTAACGGATCTAGCTTTAGGCGCTGTCATGTCTCCCATATATTTCAGAAGCCCGAAGAACATTGCAATTGCACACTTTTCGACCTTTTCGTCACCTAGTAACTTTTTGAGCAAAGGTTTGCGAATCGGATCTCGCGTATGAGCCCACAGGTCTCCAGTCACGGCCTTCTTAGCCGTTGTCAATGTTGACGTCCGTGAAATTGTTGCATTAATATCATAGTTTTCTCTAAAGTTATCCTTCGCGAATTTTTCGAGTGTGTACATCCGTTTACGTTGGATTGTATTATACTTCGATGCCTTTTTGTCAGTGATGATGTTTCCTTTCTTGAAGACTTCTAATGTTGTATTTGATGGTATAGTCATTGTCGGTAGAATATACACCTGTTCTGTGGGGAACAGTCCCTCTTGTCCGTTGCATGCCCCGTGGCCCCACGTGGCGTTCATTAATGTTTCTCCAGTGCAGTCCTGCAATAGCGTAATTAGATCACCCTTCTTGTATTGCAGGAAGGAAGACGCGTCACTGTAACCCTGTGAGTCACTTTGCGCGACAACGTAAATCGATCGTCTCTTCAAACCGTCAATCAAGTAAATTATCAGGGAACTCATCTCGCTTGCGTCAACGCTTTGGAATACCATTTCTTCCTGCTGTATCGTCCTTAGTGTAATAGTGCCCACGTTATCGTAATCTTTGTCTGCATTGTAAGCTACGTAGGTCACTTCAGCAAATGTCGTTTCGAGTAGAATGTGTTCCAATTGATCGACGATATAAATACCCGTCCAATTTACAGCAATAATAACGACTTCTTTATTTATCATTTCGCCTTTTATCTTTATCGCTTCAAAGAATCTTGAGAACAGCATAGGCCACTTAAGTTTAGCAAATATTACGATGTCTTCTTTACACCGCAAAGGATCAATTTTTGTTTGTATACTTTGTGAGGATTCAAACGCTTTAGTGACAAGATGTTCCCACTTAGTTAACGCCACATCATTCGACTGAATAAACTGGTTCGGTATGTAGTTTACAATTACTTTCCGTAGTACGTTAGGATCTATGCGAGGTCCATATTCAATATAGTGTTGCTGTGCTGCAATTATAGCCAAATCCTTCTCGGCATCACATCTGTATTCACCAAATTTAACACCCTTAGCCACTTGATGGTAAATAAGGCTAGTAGCCACAACATCGTCAGAAGGATTGTGCCAGGGAGTAAATACTTCCTTCCTGTAGAACAGTCTCCAGGGGGCACTCTTCTCCGGTGTCCCCTGTTCCTTAGCGAATTGTTCGCATTGTGATATCGCGTCCATGATGTGCTCTCCTTCGCTGCCTAGTGAAAGGACTTTATCGTAAAGGGTGATGTACAAGGAGAAGCCGAATATATCTTTCAATCCAATATTTTCTGCTATTTGTTGACATATTTCTTCCGATGTAGTTGCAGAGTCAGATTGAATGGTTTTTGTTGATTCGTCCATTAAAGTCACTGTCAGGAGGATAGGTTTCTTGGTCTTTGTTGCCTGTAACTCCAACCAGCTCGGAGGTTGAGCGCGAGGGCCGTTTTTGAAGGTTCTCACGAGTCTCCCTTCGCAATAAGGAGCGTAACCTGGAGGGCCGACGCGAATAAACGAGCGGAGGTATTTGACAAATCTTTCCGATGGTGGAAAGCATCCCACACATAGAGACAGAAGAATCCAGCCGCGAGCGTGTGACGCCTTTGATGGATTATTAGTAAGCTGTTTGCACAACTGGCAGAATATTTCGTCCCTGAAACAAAAAAGATTATACTTAATATACTTTGAAGTAAAGGCGCTAAGGAAACCAAGAATACCAATAAGTAAAAAAATATTAGGTACATATCTTAAAGTTATATAATATATATTATAGATAAATCATAAATACCTTAGTTCTTTTCTGATGATGCCATGTCCTATTATGAAGTGGAGTTTTTCCAAATTGGTGCTCCTTCTTGCATTCAACCAGGAACTGTACATTTCATTGGTCACTTCATCTTTCAATAAGTTCATCATCAAGTCATCGTTTAACTTATTTTGTCTTTTCAATGTCTTTTGTATCAGTTTGTTCCTATTACCGATACTGTTGTCTTGCATCAAGATTTCCTGCAAAATGCAAATGGTACAAATAAAAACGTAATCATGATTTTGTTTCTTACAGGGTTAAAGAAAGTTTAGCAACTAACCTCAAACTCCTTGCTCTTTTGGTAAGCTCGCCCAATTGTATCCGACAGTTTGGTCATGATGGGAATATTATCAATCTTGTCATCAACATATTTGGGTTCCGAAAGGTCTTCCATGAACCTCAATATGGTGATCCACAAAGCTTGTGCTGCCATTTTGTCCACGGGCGACGGTACCTCTAACAGCGATTGCTTCAATGGCTTCCTTGAATACTGGTGGCTCGTGTTGCCCAAGAAATAAGTGGCGGCAAATTTCCTGAAGTTAAATTCGTCAAACACTTCTACCTGCTCTTGCTCTTGAGGCAATGGGATTACACTGGAAGCTGTAGGCTTAACCTTTGAAGTCTGGAAAGACAAATTTGGATTAATGAAACTTCAACTAAGGTAACATGTAAAGCAAACCTTTAAAATTAGACTTACAACTCCAAATCCTGTTCCGCGTACAGTACCAGCAGGGGTTGTCGTGTCTTTCAAGAAACCAAACACGTCATCGACATATCTGTCGTCTATAACCGTGGAGTTGTGCGTCTTGTTTTCTACTGGCATGTCCTTGACAATCCAAATTGATCTCATCAGTTCATTATACTTCCTCTCATAGTCGTCTTCCGCTGATTTAATATCGGTCTTGCTGGACCGCTCAAGCTCCTCCTTCTCTTTGTTGAATTGCGCTAAATTGGCTCTAATTATATGCCCTTTGTCTTTGACAAGTTTCCTGACGAGGAAACCTCTGCTGTGGGATTGTAATTTTCTGAAGAATTTCCGCAGATTTATGAAGGTCTTTCGTAATTGCCTGGATCGAATAACCGCTTGTATTCGCAGATAACCTCTCCTCATTACCAAATACCTGTTCCGGTAGCCGCGAGCGCGGTAGTGTTTCTGGATGATGATAGCGGCCTCTCGCATCTTCAAGAACCTCGTTCTACAGATAAACCTTCTGGCATTTGCTTGTACTTTGATCACAGCTGTGATCAGTACCTTGTGCCTTAACTCCTCGAGAACAGCATCATGCATATCTTTGAGGAACACTTTTGTATGACCAAGTCGGAATTCCTGGTCTTTCAAAACTTGTGTGCAAATCTTCTTTGTGGCACTTTTGCAGTCTGTTTTCTCAGCAGGTGGAATATCTGGCAGGATGAGGCGATACCGGTGAACGAACTCTGAATAAGAGTAACGAATCGGGAAACCAGCTTGTCGTATTTTGGCGGTCTCCATCAGTCCCGCGTAACGCAACTGGCGAACACAAAGACCTCGATCGAACACCTGCGAATAAAACAATAGTATTTAATTAATAACACTATACTTTTACCTTTACCTCCATATAAATGGAAATCAAAACACCCTCTAACACGAGAAAACTTGGTAAGTAATACTTACTCTTGGCTTTTTGAGTTCGTTAGGCTTGATGCATCTGACAAAGAATGGATGGCATGCGTATAGCGTCTTCATCAGTGCGTCAAGGGAAGTTTTGAATTTGAAACTTAGGGAGATCATCTTTCGACTCCCACTCTGGGTAGTGACAGTTTCATTACTGAACAAATTCGTTAAAAACGTGTTGCTGGAGTCTAGTATCATTTCTTTAACATCTGGCGTCATCATATCCCGGTTTTTATCCAAAAATCCTAAAAAATTATTGTTAGGTTTTAAAAATGGAATTTATCGGTATGGTAAAACATTTTGCAAAAGCATTTTACATTACCTTTGACCAGATAGGTCACATCTCCAGCAAAATGTTTGACGCCGAAACTGTGCTCATGTGTCGATTTCGGGGTAATATAGCAAGTCTTAGTGCTATGATTGCTATTTAGCTTTGACAAGAGTGTTATGTCTGTGCCCTTTGGGAATTTAGATTCTTCGTCGATAAGTGAGAGCAAATTCATTGGCTTCAGCCCTATCATGTCCAGGTTATCTTGGTTGTCCTTGTAATTTATATTAGTCCAGGTAATACCCTCTTTCTCATACTGCTCCTGTTCCAGCTTGAAAATATGTCTCACGAAGAATTGTTGCAAGTTTTCATTCGCATAGTTGATGCACAGTTGTTCAAAGCTGTTGGAATCAAAATTCTCAAAGCCGAAAATGTCCAAAATACCAACAGAGTTGTTGGAAAGCTGTTGGTCTTTGTGCAACGTTGCGTTGATCATCTCCACTATGTATTCGAAGATGTGGCTGTAGATTGCTTTGACGAGGGCGTCCCGGCCTTCACCCGCCGCGGCCACGCTCAGGGTCGATACAACTTTGTCTCCGTGGGCTACGAATGTCTTTCTAGTCAAAGCGTCGCACAGCTTGGTTTTACTCACCCCTAAAAGGGCTGCGATTCTATTCGCATTGATAGCATCAGAAACTTCAGACGACTCAATGTTGTTGAAGTTGAAAGATTTGAATTTCAAGTTTCCCAAATGCAAGATTGCAGCAAGCAAGCTGAAGACACTCCAGACTTCGTTGTCAGGGAAATTCAGTACTTTAAACGCGGACCTTATGTCAGCGAATTCCAAGCTATCGTTTCGTCCGTCGCAGGTCAACATGCTGCCCGAGTTGAGATAGTTGTACTCCGCGGGTTGTCCCAGTTCCAGCTTTTTCTTCTCATTGGCTGCGAGTCCCGTGACAAGGGAATAGAAAACGTGGTAATTTCTTTCACCGTTGCTTTGAAATACGATTCGCGTCTTTTCCAACAAATATTGATCAATGTTTGCTCCTTCGATAATGCCTTTGTTATTAAAGTATATGTTGATGTATTTTCCGAATCTAGAAGAGTTGTCATTTCTCACAGTTTTGGCGTTACCGAAAGCCTCTAGAATGGGGTTTGTTTCTTGAATCTGTTGCTCGATCCACGAGTGTTTCCCGCTGGCAGCTGCGAGGTACTGCAGCAGCAATTTTGTACTTTCCGTCTTCCCTGCACCACTTTCGCCACTGAAAAATAGCATTTTTAATTATCGACGATATTTTAGCACCTGTTTGGTTAGTAACACAGTAGACTAAAAAAGTCGGGTTTACATCGCATCTTCCGTGACTTTGACAATGAGCTAACCTGCCCTTCCTCCAAGAAACTAGAAAGTTTAGGGATTCGAGTAGACCAAATACGATTGCCCTTGTATTAGCGAGTGTTGTTTTATGTATTCTCATTTTACCTTCAAAACCCTCACGAGCGAAGCAGCAAATTTTGAGCTATGATATAAGTGTAATTTGTAAGCCATACGATAAATAAATAAATATGCCAATATTTTCCTATCTGACATAACATATTTTGGAAAGTCTGCTATAAAGGTACTTTCCAAATTGCCTTGGACAATAAAGATAAGGTGGCAGGCATATTTTGCGACCTTTCCAAAGCATTCGATGTTATAAATCATCAGTTGCTGTTGCAAAAGATTGGGCACTATGGGATTAAGCATAACGTCTTGCAACTATTTGGATCCTTCCTTGAAAACAGGCAACAGACGGTTGCAGTTCATTTGGGTGGGAGAAGGGTGAAATCTAGAGCTGGTAGTGTCAACATCGGCATTCCACAGGGATCAGCCTTGGGAAATACCCTTTTTTTACTTTTCATCAATGACTTAGCGGCCTCTGTTGCCGATGGCGTGGTAGTGTTGTTTGCAGATGACACGACAGTGGTGGTAAGCGCGTCTACTTATGAGCAGCTTGAGGACAGGATAGGTAGCGCGTGCAATCAGCTGCATAAGTGGTTCGTGGCAAATGGACGTAATGCTATGTTCAGATAGGAACCACAGTGAGACATCACATGTACAAAGTCCACTGCCGTTGTGCAGTACAAGCAAGTTTCTAGGATTTGTGATGGATGCTGGGCTGACCTGGAAACAGCACGTGGATAAGCTGTGCGAAAAACTAGGCAGTGCTATTTTCGCACTGCGAAAGCTTAAACCTGTCATTACCGGGAAAGCCCTGGTTGAAATTCATATATTACGCTCATTTTCACTCACTCCTGTCATACGGCATAATGCTGTGGGGAAATTCAACAGATTCTGACAGAGTGTTTAAGATCCAGAAACGAGCTCTGCGCACATTGGCGGGCGTGAAACCTAGGGACTCGTGTAGGGAGCTATTCAAAAAATTTGGGATATTGAAGCAATATTCACAGCATGTCTATGATATAATAATGTTTACACGTCGAAACATAAATTCGTTCAAATGCGTCAATATCCTGGGTAGAATAACCCGCCAGACCGGGCGATTGCAAGCGGTGCCGCGGCGGTTGGCGCTGCTTGACAAGAACCCGCGCGTCGTAGGCCCTAGGTTTTACGAAAGACTACCCGCTGACTTAAAAAGTGAATGTTCGGACGAAACATTTGGACGCCGCCTTAAGAAACTTCTTAAGGATAAATCATTATACTCCGTAAAAGAGTATAATGATATTAATTTTAAGCATTGACTTAAGATTATATGTATCTTTATTTTCTGTACCATTATGTACCATATTGTTTTATTTTATTTGTTATTGCTTTTATTTTAATTTTTATGACATTTGATTATTTATAAAACATTGTACATGGTTTGACATTTTATTTTATTGTATTTCGCATTAATTCTTATTGTATTTTATTTTTCTTTGGCGATCTTTTTGTGAATTTATTATGTTTTGACATTTAAAATGTAATGTAATTTTCAATAAGAAATAAAGAAATCTATCCATCTATCTATTCTTATACAACCGAATCGTCAAGCTTTGCAATGTACAAAATGATACATTTAAACAAATGCACAATAAACTCAGGACAATGTTGTTGTTACTGACTTACACGGAAACTGAGAATCTACTAAAAACAGTGGTATGATGTGCAGGTTTTCTACCCACATACACACAAACACACACACATACACACACACACACACACACACACACACATACACACACACATACACACACACACACACACACACACATACACATACACACACACACACACACACACACACACACACACACACAGTGCTTAACTTTGTGCAGTCTCCCTGGTTACTTATCTTAGCTTCAAAACTACGTATTTTTAATGCATTACTGATAATACCGTGCTTTTATGCTTGTCATTAACATCTGCTCTGTAAAATTGAATATTCTTTTGGTTATACTCCTCTGGTAATTTGACTGGTTCTCACGATACAGGCCCGACCTAGTGTGAGAACCGCTGCTAAACTCTAGTTCATGAATGCCATAGTAAAAAATCTGTAAACCCATTATGTTATGTACCTCATTTCGGAAAATAAATCATTTATTATTATTATTATTATCTAATCTATCTATCTATCTATCTATCAAAAGTCTATCGTCTAGCGGCTTTGCATACATAAGTACTTAGGTACCTAGGTAATCGTTGTAATTCCTGTAGCCGGAAAAGCAACCTAAATAATTGCTAATTTATTGAATCAGGCGTTACTTTGCGGAGGTCCATATTTATGAACTAAAAAACAATTACTTTGCTCACCCGCGACCACTAAGTTGAGTACTAAGTTGAGTACATGGTTTACATATGTCAGTAGTGGAAGTGGTGGCATGTTGAGCGGTTGTTGTTGTGCTTCGTAAATGGCCTCGTGGAGAGTGCCGAAACGCGTCTAAAAAAAAAAAAAAAGGTGGTCGCGGGTGAGCAAACTAAATAATTGCTTCTCGTTTTAATCGCTTTCGTATTCTAAGTAGTTAGTATTAAATGAATAAATACCATACCTTATGACAATGCACTGGTTGGATGATGTGTCCATAAGCTCTCTGTATGAATTATCACCAATAGCGAAGATATGTGGGGGAATTTCCCCCATGGCCCTCTCTTGGTAGAAGTGTATTTGGTCCATAGTGTATATGGGCAGTATTTCGTAGGGGTTGATAGCTATCAACATTGTACCCGTGTATGTCTAGAAATATTTATTCAATTATTAATTAGAACCTTTTGACAATGAAATGACGTAGGTACCTACTTAGTGATTTCCTTTGATGATTGACATAGATGAGTAGGTATGTCAGGTTATTCATCGTCACATCATCACCAGCCTTTTTTTTACGTCTCACTCTTGGGCTTATACCTCAGGGCTTGGGCTACAGCTACCACGCGAGCCTAGTGCGGATTGGGAACTTCACACACACCATTGAATTGATTCGAAGGAGTCTGCAGGTTTCCTCACGATATTTTCCTTCACCGAACAGCCCATGATAAATTACAAATGTAATTTCGCACATGAATTAAGTACGAAAAACATACGAGGTGCGAGCCGGGGTTCAAACCCACGACGCGCTGCTTGACAGGCCATAGGTTCAGGCAGGCATGAGGTTATTAATATATATTTTTTATAAATTGTGATATTATTTGAGAAAAGGTTTCACGACTGCTTCACATTCACTTTTCGCGACTGTAACAACCTATGTATGATCCATGGTTAGGATCACACATTCATATAAGTAATTCCAATCGGGTATACCTACCTACTTACGCATTATCTTATTGCTTAACTATAGTCTATCTAGGTAATTGTAAATGAATGACTAAATGAATATGAATATTTTAGTTTATAAGTAGGAACTTAAAGACAAGCAGAAAACTGTCACTAAATGGAGGGACGGCATTTTCTCGAAGCGACTCACGACACTACCCCTTTTACCTGTTTTTGGTAAGTACTAGATGTACCAAATTATCAAGGCTAACTACCTATTTAATATAAGGTCCATAATTCAAATTCATTATTTCATTTCAAAATTTTGTACTTACCTATGCAAAAAAATCTGAACAGGTCGCTCATGGCCAAACAAATGAACTTACGTATATCAGCTGCTGATTGTAGCGTATATGCAGGTTTCTTAGTATAGTGTGTTCCTGCAACTCTCCCAAGGTGATCATGTCTTCCACCCCCGTCACGGAGGTCGCGTGCAGGGGTTTGAGGACATTGTGGACGGACGTCGAGAACACTTTGCCATCGTCGTCCCTCACTTGGATTCTGTCGCCAGAGCTGTTTAGTATCTTCACTGCTAGGGGTATGTCAAACTCTGTACCTCCCTCTGGCTTCAGCCACACTTGATCCTGGAGGAAAGGATGAGTGTGGTTTTTAAAAGGAAAAATCGACAAATACCTACTGTAATTAAAACTTAATTTTTTTACATTGGAAAATGTGCAAAATTAACATTAAGGTTAAGAACAGAAGAATAAAAAGCTAGAGAAAACTTTTCAGGATATAAAATGTTTACCTACTTAATTGATAACATTATTTAGAATACATGGTGGAGTACTTACCGATAATTGGATCCTGTCAGCCATTTTGTGTCACTTTTGAGATTCTCCTCATAAAAACTGTAAATCCATTGGACTACATTACCAGTATTAATTCTCTTCAAGACTGCCCTTATCAAGGTTCCAGTACTATCACACAGATAATTCTACCCTTATCACTTATCAATATATATTTTGAGATAATGTTAACACTCATCTATCATTTGTGATATATTGATTAGTAGAAGCAAATAGATAGGCATTTCAATAAATTACAATTATTTTCAATTACTCTGACTAATCAGTCTGATCATCACTGTGAGATTTGTTCAAAACAACTTACCTAAGACCATATTGATGATTAAAATCAAAAGCAAAACAAGGTCTAGTCTGTTCGGAAAATTCGACTTCAGTAAAAGGGAATAATTTTTCAAATTAGTAAATACAATTTATTTTAAAATAATTCAGCATTACAAATAGCTTAATCTAGCAGTGATTCTAAATTACTTTTTCTTTTCATCCTTCTTATCACCTTTCGCTTTGTCTTCCGTTTTCTTTTCCTCCTTGTCATCTTTTTCTTTTTTCTCTTTCTTGGCTTCTTCTTTCTTACCTTCTTCAGCATCTCGGTTGGTGATCTTATTATTAATGAGGTTGTGTAACGCGATTATTGATCTGACAAGAGCAGCAAGGTACACAACAAGGGACTGGTCATTAGTCTTGATGTACAGATTATCAATGAAGTTATCATTTGCTATATCAGGCAAGAGGTTGAAAATGTCCTGCAGTTGGTAAATGATTTGATGGTTCATTGGTAAGGAACCTTGCCCGACTTGCAGCAAATAGTCTCTAATCTCCGTCAGCTGTGAGTGGAGACCTCTTAGGCCAAGTAGCTGGTTGGTAATTCTTTGAGAGAGGCTTCCAACTGTTGTGTCCTTGATGTCTCGCAGCAGATGCTCAACACCAACTTCTTCAGCCTCTTCAGCTCCAATTTCACTTGGCACATGTTCAAAGGTGCGTGTTGTTGGACTCCCATCATCATGGACCTCTTCCACAGCCCGATATGCCTCAGTAGGGAGACCTAAATCTTTTGGTTTTGCATCAATTATGACAAGGACTGAGTTGGGGCAGTAGCGCCTGATCAACTCATTGATTGCTACATCATTCTGATGCAGTTTAGGTCCAGTGTGGTACCAGCCCACTACCTTTTCTCTGGCATTGACTTTTTTGAACATGCCATACATGTTCTCTAAGTAATCATGGTCAAGGAACCACACAGATTTGTCTTTGTCATCCTCGTCAAATGGAACTGGAAAAAATAAAATTATAATTAACCAAAAATCGTCATGTTATGTGCAAGTGTATAAAGAAAGATATATTTTTGAAGTTGTTTGTCAGGGTCCGAGAATGGTAACAGAACTCAATGACCTAAATGAGGCAGCATAAAAGTATAATTACCTGCAAAACTATTGGAGACATCCAGGACACCCTTAGCTCTCCAGCAGCCAAGAAGAACACCGACAACCCGCTTCTGGTTACCAATTTTTCCCATACGATTGAAATGATCCACGACGCTAAGCAGTACCAAGGGATGAACCACCACTTTCGTGGTCACAACTTCCTGACTAGGCATCTTTAAAATTATTATGATCCGCTTCTTTTAATACTCACTGGGTTGGCAAACGCCAATAATAAACCACTGACAAAAGATCAAACAAAATCACAAAATGATTGTCCAGCAACTATGCCAAAATCGCTTAACTAAAATTTGACAGTCATCATCGTTTGTCTCTGGTTTGTTGTCTCTTTTCTACTCTCTATCGTCTATGGACGGACTGAAAGTATTTGAGCAACTATTAAAAGCGCTTTAAAATAAAATAGGAAAATATCTAATTACTGTTATATAATGAGGCGGAGTAGTTTTTTAAAGAGATGCCAGAAAGAAAATTGATTTGAGAATTAGGGTTAATATATTTCTCACCGAGACTAGATTAGCTACCGAGGTTTTTTATGTGATTACATGTATTCCTTCTTCAATGGTATATAATTCCTGTATTACATATATATACGTTTTTTTTCTTTCGTCCATCTGGACAGGCTAAGGTCAAGGACCATATCGCCTCGTCATAAGTTTTAATATTTCTGAATTTATTGTTTTCACGTCTTCAGTATTTTTTCTCCTCTTTGTTGGTATATCCAATTAAACTTCTTTAGTATATGTTTTCTTTCAGTGTAGTCACATCCAATGTAGCGGGTCTGTCTATTTTATTAAACTCAACATCTTCTAAATAAATTGTCAATGAAATCTTATTCCAGTCGTAGTAATATAAACAAGGTATAATTTATTCTAATTAACACTAATTTATTCTAATTAACTTAATTTATAATAAAAAACTAAAAACTAGCAATACTAAGAAACTGATCAACAATTCACTATAATGCTAAAAATAAATTACAAACAAACAGAATCATCTCAACGTTTTTCGTATTAGATAGATAGTCGCGCGCACAATAGGCCGCGTCACATATGTACAGATACAAGCAGCGACGCGAGGCGATGAGTTTGAGACCGGTGGATAGGATGGATATACTACTACCCTCCCAAAAAAATAATAAGTGCAAATCATAACGGAAATCTTGTAATCGTTCAATTCTCATTTAAATTCAGTGTTTTATATACGAGGGAATAGCTTCTAGACATTTTAATTCGTTACACTATGCTTTTGGCCAAATTAATTAAGTAACGTTATTGTAAATTCATAACTTCCATGCCCATTGAAAATTATTTTGTTTGTGACTGCCTCATCAGTGATTTCTATTTAATGCTTGGGGTTCACTTAACCCATATCCGTGATCATCTACTAGAAAAACATTTCATCAAAAGTCCCGATGTTGCAGTCACGAACTTGAAAGCGGACTTTTTGAGAATGACCAATTTCCGGGATTTCCAGGGAGCAAGTCTGGGGTCAGAAGCGGAGTCTTCAGCGAAGATCTCAACTACCCTACTCTTCCCTGTTGACCCGGATCTTCACACACAATCTCGGGCTTCAAGTCTTACCGGTCCGGAGTTCACGCTACGCTACGAGGAACTTCGCGTGCAGGGAAGTGACCCGATTCCGGGATCTGTGCTAAATTCTGTGTGCTCTCTCATTTAAAATCTAAATTACCCGCGACCCGTTTTAAAGTTGTGAAATAAGAAATAAATTGATTTTTATTGAATATTTGCAGTTAAATTCATTACTCTCATCTAGCTAAATCCTACTTGCGACGCTAAACGTTACACTAATAAAACGTCTTCAGTATAATTTTTCAATGTAGTCATGTCCAATAAAACGTCTTCAGTATAATTTTTCAATGTAGTCATGTCCAATAAAACGTCTTCAATATAATTTCAATCAATGTAGTCACGTCTAATAAACCTTCTTCAGTTGTCAAATCCAGTAAATATACAATCCAGAAAAATCATCTCCGTTCTTCTTTTTTTTTTAACATCCCTGGAAATAAACCTGAAAGAAAAACAATCTGACTCTTGTCAGAGTTGTCAGTCGTTTTGGTTTTGTTTGTTTGTGATACACAGGTAAATATTTAAGGCCAAATACTTTATTCATAATACAATTACATGTCATTCCAAAATAAATAATGTCACACAACAACAAGAAAGTCAAAATTAGTTAAATAACCCGCCCCGCGTCATTCCAGGCGCAAAGGTGCCCAGCACGCTCGCCGCGTTACCCCTTTGAACTGCGATGGACAATCTTTGCACCAGAAACGACCCGGAGCGAGGGTCAAGACCGCTCTCACGAAGACGGCGCCCTACTTCTTTAAAAAAAACGTTTAGCCTCAGAGCCCCAACAACCAGTCGTCTCCACCGCAAGCGGGACAAAGTAGTTTGTGAGTGCCGAGTACTTCTCGTGCTTTTTTTTGGCTGCCATTTCAGCAGCCGCCCCTGCCATCCTCGTGGTGCGACTGAGGTGCGAAGATGCAAAAGTACTGACGCACGTGGCGTCCCAAAGCAGGCGCTTTCCCCTCTGCCAAGGTACCAATGTCAAACCATCAGGCCTTTTGCCGTCTGACCGGCTAAGACCTGGAGGCTCCAATACGCATGGGACGTTAGCCGACACTAACGCCCTGCGGATGATGTCGTTCAGGGCGTGATGGCGTGGAAATCTCCCCGCACAGCGACAACAGCTCAAGGCGTGGTTACCGTTGCTCTCCACCATAGCGCCACAGATGCGTACATGAGGTTCACAAACATCGCAGCCCAGGCGGAGCGCCACAGCTACCCGCAAAGAGTCGTCGTCGAGGAGTGTTCCCAGATGCGGAGACGGAAGCGCGTGCAGCCACGCCCCGGACTCAAGCCTAGACACAGCGTTAAGCCTCGCCCTGTCCACTCCCACAGCCCCCCCCCGACCAGGCAATCGAACACCCTCCTCACCCCCACATCGTCCCACGAGCACTGAAGGTGTTCACTTTCAGGCACAGTTGCACCCGGATTGACAGCCAACCAGGCCGACCGAGCATCAGAAGCATAAGGTATGGTAGCCTTGCAACCATTTAAAGAAAAATATCAGTCACGAGGTCCACAACCCCAGCCGCCGACGCCAGGAAGGCCGGCAGAGTCACGTCACGCACGCGCCGAATGCCTAATCCACCGTTCCGAATGGGGAAAGAAGCGTGGTCCCACTGGTCCGAACTAAGGGAAATATTCAGCAAGCATTCAACCGTCTCCCTTAACACGAAATCAAACGAGTCAATCTGCGCCGAGCATAGCCAAGTTGGAACCGTGTGCAAGAAATAGGTCAGCTTGGGAACAGCAAAGCAGACACGCAGTAAGAGCAGGGCAACGTTGGCAGGAAGATTTTTGAGCCTTCCCGCAGCAGTCAGGAGAAGCTGCCTCCTCAACTCGAAGGCTTTAGGAATTGCTTCCGGGAAAATAGGGGATCCCAAGAGATTGAAAGTTTGAGCTGATAACTCTTTAAGACCGGGAAGTAAAGCACTAAATAAGGGAAAAGAACCACGAGATTTGGAACTGCAAGGGAAAAATTCGCATTTACCCGTTTTGACCTCCAATCCCAGCTCTCGGAACCGTGGAAGGAGAGCGACCAAATCTTGATGAACACTCTCAGGCTTTCCCCCAAGGGTACCATTATCCAGGTACCAGATGTTCAAAGGGGATTGGAGGTCCGATATGGCCTTATGAATGGCAAGACTGAAAGTTAGAGGACCCAGTGGATCTCCCTACTGCGCACAAACCTGGGAAAGTATAAGGGAATTGTCAAAGAAGAGGTTAGAAGGAGACGAGTAAACTTGAAAAAAGGAAAGGATAGAGGGACGGCACCCTCTCTCTGACTTCATTTAGGAGCACATCACGTTCAATAGAATTAAAAGCATTTTTAATGTCTAATTTAACAATAACACAGTCAGCGTTCCCCGCGTCCAGCGCAATTGTTCGAGTAGCATGGATAGCAGCCTCGCAGCCCAACTTTGTGCCAAACCCCAACTGGTAAGGCCGCAGGTAAGAGGCCATTTTCTCCCTCACCACACGGCACCCAAGTTTGGCAGCCAAGCGACGAAACGTACTACCGACAGCAATAGGTCTTAAACCTCCTTCCTTCTTCGAAAGCGCGCACAAGGAAGCGCCATATAGATAAGGACAAATCAAAGTACTCAATTGACCACTGAGTAAGAAGTTGCACAGTTTAGTCAGGCTCCCGAGCAACCGAACCCCCCCCCATCACCAGCCGATCCAGATATCAGTTCCTTTAAGTGCACTGGACGGATGCCACTATTGAAGGAGCCGAGTGCCTGTGCAACTTCCTCAGCCTTTACCTCAACAGTAGGACCGGATCCATCCGGTTCCGGTGGAAACGACAACAGCCGAGACGGGGACGGGTGCTTCGACCGCAAGGCAGCAAGAGTGTCAGGGTTCGACGGCGCTACTCCATCATCTGACATAAGTACCCTGACCGCCCCCCTCAAGTCTCCCTCAAAAACTTTATACTGTATAGTCCTTAAAGCCGAGGGAGGCGTCGAGGACACCGTCCCCGCGCTCTCGACGCTCAAGGATTGGGTGATCCTGCCGCGTCGACATTACGCTTCACCTTAGCCATAAGGTTACCAGCGCCTGTCACTTCTGGTGCTTTAAGAGCTGTGTATGCAAAAGAGAGCACTGCAACCCACTCAGGTACACCATTAGTAACGATGCATCTGTCGATGAGATCGCTCAATTTGCCCGCGGCCAGGTTTCGCGCCCCCTTGGGAATATGACGAAGCATACGCACGGTTCGTTTTAAAGTGGCTAAGTCATCCAAACCTACAGCACTGCAGTCGTGCGACCGCGCCCGCTGAGACACCGTATCAGGAACAAGCTGCGTGAGGCCTGAGGACAACGTACGGGGCACATCTTTGTGGATGCGTCCCACGTGCACCTTAAGCCCACGTGCAGTGAATCTGCGAGCCGAGTTAGGGCAGTGGGGGCACGTCGATAGGTGAGATGAGTCACTCATATTGAAAAAAAAAAAATAGAAACTACCAGTGTATATTTGAATAGTAGCCCAGAATAAATCAAAAAATAAATACCTGATTCTAGAAACGAATAATAAGACAATTTATAATCTAGCACTATATCAGTACTGCAAAAAGATACAATTAAGTACATTGAATATAATCATTAGCAATAAAACATTAAATTTATTGACTGTATAATAAAATATAGGGTTAAAAGACCGTCATTCAAAATTCAACACAGATAATTCAAATATGAAAATACAACAAAATACAAGTGATCTAATACGACCATAAGTTATTCAAAATAAATACCTATTTATGTCAATGAATTACGCTAAAATTATCATAACAATAAAAGTAAATTTAAAACCAGATGCCAAAAATTAAATCAAAAACAATTAGTTACTTAAACAATAATATCACGACCCATCTAAAATACACGTACTACACATATATGTCAGTCGTAAAAAAGAAAATTAACAATAAAATATCGTCGCAAAGTCGCAATAGGACCGCAACCCAGCGAAACCATAAACACGACGAGTCCAACAACGCCCTTAATATAATGTTCCACCGCGCTAAGCGACCGCGGCGTAGGTACGATCACGGTGGTATAACTTAGAACAAAATGTACACTTCGTTGTCCAGCTAATTTCAATAGTCACTCAAGTTACATTGTATAGTATATACTTGAGTAATATTCTATTTGGTTGGGTTATAGACATGAAGTTGTTGTCACACGTCGATAGGTGGTGCTAATATAAATATAGTTTATATTGGAGTTTTAAATTTTGGAACAAATATTTTATTTTCGCTTAATAAATGCTTTCATTTATCTTTCCTTGTATAAAAATGCGTTTATGCTAATTGATTATTTTGTGAGCACTGGTAACATCGACCTTTTTTAATTATAGTAATGTCTTATCTAAACACACACGCATCAGTTTTTCTTACGCCAAAATATTATATAGAATATTCTATGGACATTATTTGAGTTAACGTATCATATCTGCAAGTAAACCCTAATAAAATGGGGCGAAAACTTAGATTTTTAGTAATTCAGGAGGTTTTGATATTTATTTAAATTTTTTTATTTACTAAAAACAACGTACAGTGAAGGTATAAGTGGAACGGAACGAATGAATAATGGCCGCGATTATCTCTCTAATCTGTGGTTTTTCACATTCACCGGGTGCACAAACTACTAAGGGATACTACCGGGTGTCTAAGTTGGAGTTGGAATGCCTGTTAAAAAGAAAATGTGTAAAAAATAAAGCATTGAATAATTATCAAATTCATCAAAACGGGAAATTGAGCAATTTCTATTACACCATGTTCTAATGTATATAATAGAACATGGTGTAATAGCAATTGCTCAAAGTAAATTAATTTAACATTTAGGAAACTAGACGTCAATGACGTCATCGCATATTTTGCCGTCACAAAGCACCAGATGTCGCTGTGTGCGAAACGTTGAAGTGACATCTCTATCTCAGTTATAAAAAGGTACTTCTGTGGGTACGATGGCCTCTGCGCAGGTGCTCCCTTCGGTCAACGGAGGATTGCCCCGCACGAGTTAGACCAGTTTAGTCAAACTCTCCTAGATGGCGCTGAACGCAAGTGTTAAACCGTGGCATGATTGGCAAAAATAAACAATAGGTATTAATCGCACGAAGCTATCTCCACTGATATCACACAACACTTCACGTAACTCCCAGCGGCCCGACAAAGCGCCTCGGCTCCGCAGTAACCGAAGACACTTTATGCAACACCGACGCAAACAGCTCTCGATGACAACTTTTGTTGATCAATCCATAAATGTCTTCTTTCGAAAAAATAACACTGGTGCCCGTTCCGGACAAAAAGATATAAAGGAATTTAGCACACCGAAACTATTTTGTCAACAAGTTTATGTATAAACGTTATAAATTCGGAGGCCCTTGTGTTTATTGTTTGGGTAAAAACTACCCTCCTACTTTTGTTTGTTATATTTACAAAATTACAAATTATCCTAACCTAACCTAGCTTACACCTGAAACGGGAGAAAATAAAATACAAGACAATGAATGAAGCAACGTTACAGCTATATACATGCATGAGAATAATTAAATTTCTTTAACAGTTGATTTGATAAAGTTGTACAGTGGCTCATAAGTAGAATGATTTTTTAACAAATCTTTAGCAGAACGCGGGACCAGGTGAGGTTCTCCATAGAGGCGGATTAATTCATCCATCAGCACAAGGCGCTGAATGCCAAAGGACGAACAGTAGAAAAATATATGATCTATAGTTTGGTTCTCATTTGATTGGCAATATTCACAATGAGAATCACTTACAATTTTAATGCGATACAAGTGATGATTGAGACGACAGTGACCAAACCTAAGACGACATATTGTGGTATAAAAACTCCTGTTACGGTAAATACACCCTTTACGTAACCAAGATAGTTATTGTAAATTTACATTTAAGGCAGCATACCAAGAACCCTTGTTTTCTATTTGCACAGCATGATTCCAATGTTTTCCCCACTGATTATACATTCTTTGTTTCAGAATTGCAATAACATCAGTGTATGGGAGTGGAAGATTAAAACTAACATCAATAGTTTGTGGAGAATCTGATATGTATCGAGCCAAGAAATCGACATTTTCATTACCAGACACCCCTATGTGAGATGGAGTCTACGTTGATGGTTTATATAAAGTTCAGACCATAGATCTTTAATTAAGATCATATAATCAGCGAGGCAACGCTGCCAGCCTTTTGGGCACTATGCCACGGGGGCCTTATTTAGATTTAATTTAGTTTTAAGTTGTAGTTTATTTAGTTTAAGCTTAGATTTAATGTCATTGTAAATTGCTTGTATTATGTAAATAAAGTAGATATTATTAGTATTAGATTTTGGTTTATTATTTTGAATAGCTTTTAATACACTCATACTATCACTGACAATTACACATTTACGTGACCCATTATTTTTCCTTAAGATGTGCTTCAGTGCACAGACAATAGCGACTGCCTCTGCTGTGAAGATGCTAGCTTGCCTATCTACTCGTATTTTAAAACCCATACCCATTTTATGTTCAGGATCATGTATTGCAGAAGATACACTAGTCTCAGTTTTTGATCCATCTGTGTAAATTAATTTAAAACCATCCCATGAAGCAAATTTTTCATATTCCTGTTGCATTCTGGAAAGATCAATTATAATGTTCATAGGACTGTATTTACCTGTAGTTATATTGTGGCAATAACCGATTTTTTTTATATAAAGTACTATCAACTTACGTTTTTTTTCTTTTTGTTTTATTGGTTTTAACTAAGAGGCCGTATCCGTTTCAGATTGCTTATTGCTTTTTATAAGAAAAAAAAACCGTTCATGAAAATATGTCAACAATGATGACAACTGAAACTGAAATTAATATTACTTGTTTACTATCATATTTTTTAGGCCCAAGTCTAGTGACCGCCATCAATTTACTCAGTTGATATTAAATTTACGAAAAATCAAAAGGTTGCTCCGCAACACAGTGAAATTCATTATCTAGGAACCATTTACTATTATCAACGCTATCTTTTTACTATCTTGCTTTCGGTACCATGAGCCAACAACATACATAGCAACATCAGACATGCTCAACGTACACTTACTTTCGTTACTGGCAATGCCAATAAATTACTAGAAATCCGAGCTATTTTAGGAAAGAAATTTCGCTTAGAGTTAGTTAGCACCAATCTAGATTTACCAGAATCACAGAGAGTATTGACCAAGTTTCTATCAAGAAATGTCAAGAAGCTGCGCGCCGATTGAAGAAACCTGTGTTAGTTGAAGATACAAGTCTTTGTTTCAATGCATGGCATGGTCTTCCAGGACCATACAATAAGTGGTTCTTAGAGAAAGTTCAACCTGAAGGTTTAACCAAATTGTTAGCCGGATGGGAAGACAAGTCTGCTGAGGCAGTGTGTACATTTGCCTATTGCTCTGGAGAGTGCAAAGATTCAGACGTTATATTGTTTCAAGGAAGAACGAAAGGCACAATTGTTGAACGAAGAGGCACTGACGACTTTGGGTGGGGCTATATTTTTCATCCAGATGGTTTTAAACAAACATATGGTGAATTACCAAAAGAAGTCAAAAACAACATATCTCATAGGTACAAGGCATTAGTTGAGTTCAAGAAATATTTTTACGTTAGTTAAAGTTTATTTACTTATCTACTAAAGGATTTTGCGAACGTCTAATGTTAACTGCTAGCATGTTAATTTTTTTATACTGTTTGATGAAGTTTTATGTAGGTAGTTAGAGTACCTACTATTAAATTAGATGATTAAAAAATAATCTAAGGCAACAGTAATAATAACATCAGACCCAGACCCAGATTTATCATTTTCTAGCAAATATGCAAGGGCGAGAAGGGCGAATGCCTATGTTCTGGATAACGTTACCTATAACGTTAGTGTGCTAAGAGGTCATGTAAAAGAAAACACGATAAATGGGCTACTCTGAAGTTCGTATCGGAGCGTCCCACTCACGCTAACATAGGTTAACACGAAAGCAAGCACTGCCTGCTAAGCACCTACTCCGACCTAAGTCTGCACGGAATTTCAGACTTAGGGCCAAGAAGGTCATGACCCGGGGCGGCAGGCTGCAAGGGACGGCGCAAGCAATGTGCACTTTTTACATTCTTGTTAATCTATGGGGCGGCAAAACTTAGATGCCCAGGGCGCCCAATCTTGGCCGAATCTTAAAATACGCCACTGTAAGCAGACACCTTAGCACGCTAACGTTTATTCACAACATAAAGCATCCGTCCCTAGCGCACTTGTATTTGTTAAAAAGTGACGAATGCTTTATGTAGTGGATAAAATTTACCATGTTAGAGGTAGTACGGCTCGTTAGCGCAAAAAAATGAGAGATACGGTCCCATCCGGCAGAAAGCATGAAACTTGGCATGCATGTAGCTTTCACGTATATAACAAAACTAGTATTTTGGGTGGGGGCCGCGGGCCCCGAGGGGCCCGCGGAGGGTTCTCTGCCACCGTGTTTTTTTTTATATCCTTAACCTAACCAATTATCAAACTAACAAACTAAGCAACTAACCAAGTATCAAACTATCAAACTAACAAATGCATCAACTTACCAACTAACCAACCAACCAACCAACCAACCAACCAACCAACCAACAAACAAACAAACAAACAAAACAACCAACCAACCAAAACACCAACCAACCAAAACACCAACCAACCAAAACACCAACCAACCAACCAACCAACCAACTAAAAAACTAACCAACTAACCAAATAACCAACCAACCAATCAACCAACCAACCAATCAACCAACCAACCAACCAACTAACCAACCAACCAACCAACCAACAAACTAACCAACTAACCAACCAACCAATCAACCAACAAACTAACAAACTATCAAACTACCAAACTAACCAACTATCAAACTACCAAACTAACCAACTAACCAAGTATCAAACTACCAAACTAACCAACTAACCAAGTTTCAAACTATCAAACTACCAAACTAACCAACTAACCAACTATCAAACTATCAAACTACCAAACTAACCAACTAACAAACTATCAAACTACCAAACTAACCAACTATCAAACTACCAAACTAACCAACTATCAAACTACCAAACTAACCAAGTATCAAACTATCAAACTACCAAACTAACCAACTAACCAACTATCAAACTACCAAACTGACCAACT